>JACGWL010000014.1:9467947-9614164 GCA_034509725.1 Sesamum angolense | reverse complement strand
TATTCACTATGTAAATCTACCAGAATGCACTATTATGTGTTAAAATCTATCCTACTAGGTAAGGTTTGGTTAGATTCTGAGACAGTTTTTATTTTAGTTGTTTTGCACGGTTTTATTAAAGAATGTTTTTTACCTATCTTACTAACTTGTAGTTATTATTTCCCTTAGCAAATTTACCATGCACTATTATGTGTTAAAACCTACCTCTGGGTCAAGTTTCGTAAGATTCTGAGACAGTTTTTTATTTCAGCTGTTTCGCATGGTTTTGTTAAAGAAAGTTTGCTTACCTATCTTACTAACTTTAGTTATTAATTTCACTTAGCAAATTTACCATGCGCTATTAAGTGTTAAAACCTACCTCTGGGTGAAATTTGGTCCGATTCTGAGACAATTTTTATTTCAACTATTCTCCACGATTTTATTAGTGACAGTTTGCTAACCTATATTACTAACTTCTAGTCATTATTTCACTTAGCAAATCTACCATGCACTATTATGTGTTAAGACCTACCTCTGGGTCAAGTTTTTTCATATTCTGATACCGTTTTTATTTCAACTGTTTTTATTTAGAGAAAGTTTGCTTACCTATCATACTAACTTGTAGTCATTATTTCACTTAGTGAATTTTACCATGCACTATTATGTCTTAAGACCTACCTCTGGGACAAGTTTCATCAGATTATGAGACATTTTTTATTTCAGCTATTTTGCACGGTTTTATTTGTGAAAGTTTGCTTACGTATCTTACTAACTTCTAATTATTATTTCACTTAGCAAATTTACCATGCACTATTATGTGTTAAACCCTACCTATGCATCAAGTTTGGTCAGATTCTGAGACAGGTTTTATTTCAGCTATTTTGCACAGTTTTATTAAAAGAAAGTTTGTTTACCTATCTTACTAATTCTAGTTATTATTTCACTTAGTAAATTTACTATGCACTATTATGTTTTATGACCTACCTCTTGGTCAAGTTTGGTCAGATTTGTGACAGTTTTTTATTTCAGCTGTTTTGCACGGTTTTATTTAAGTAAGTTTGCTTACCTATCTCTACTAACCTGTAGTTATTATTTCACTTAGCAAAATTTACCATGCACTATTATGTGTAAAACCTACCCCTGGGTCAAGTTTCGGCAAATTTTGAGACAGTTTTTATTTCAGTTGTTTTGCATTGTTTTATTAAAGAAAGTTTGATTACCTATCTTTCTAACTTCTAGTTATTATTTCACCAAACAAATTTACCATGCACTATTAAGTGTTATAACCTACCTCTGGGTCAAATTTGGTCGGATTATGGGACAGTTTTTTATTTCAGCCATTTTGCACGGTTTTATTAGTGAAAGTTTGCTTACTTATCTTACTAACTTCTAGTTATTATTTCAGTTAGTAAATTTACCATGCACTATTATGTGTTAAAATCTACCTCAAGGTAAGGTTTCGTTAGATTCTGAGACAGTTTTTATTTCAGCCATTTTTCTTGGTTTTATTAGTGAAAGTTTGATTACTTTCCTTACTAACTTCTAGTTATTATTTCACTTAGCAAATTTACCATACACTATTATGTGTTAAAACCTACCTCTGGGTCAAGTTTCTTCAGATTCTGATTTTTATTTCAACTGTTTTGCACGATTTTATTAAAGAAAGTTTTGCTTACCTATCTTACTAACTTGTAGTTATTATTTCACTTAATAAATTTACCATGCACTATTTGAAGGAAGTGGATCGGCTCGAGAAGCGCGGCGGAAGCGCGAAAAATTGAAAAAAACTGTAAATAAAATAATTAAATCCCGATCAAGGGGTGTTCCTTTTATCTTTTTTTAGGCATTTGTTGTAATAATCGCAGATCTAATCATGCAATTAGGGTAATGAAATTAATAGAAAAAACGAAAGTATAAACTAAACAGGGTTACCTTTCATTTTTGTCCTCCAATCGACAATTCGGTAGATCTCCTCTCCGGCGTTCGTCCACGCAAGACTATGACGTAGGAGGCCTCTAATATTATCCACACCACACTAAAAGGTTAGATTTATCCTTGTGCTAGCAATGATTAAATCCGTGGGAAGAGGAATCGAAATTACACTATGAATTAGTGTATTTCGATTTCCTTTGTTCTTCACTTGGTTCTAAACCAAGAAGAACTTCAAGAGAGGAGGAGAAGAATATTTTGCTGATTGTTGGGGAGAGTGTGCATGAAATTTTGTGTGTCAACAACAAAAAACGGCTAGGGTTTGTAAGTGGAAGAGTTGGAATGAAAAGGTTGAGATATGGAAGGAGACCTAGTCTTCCAACTTCCACAACTTGCTCAACCTCTTCCCAAAACTCCTCTCTCCAAAACTCCTCTCTCACTTTCCACACACCTTATGCACGAACTTGGCTGATTATTTTCAGCCAAATTTCAGATTTTTTTGACCTACCAAAAGTCAACATGGGCTAGGGCTTGATGCATTTTGGACTGGATTCAATTTGCTTGTCCAACGAGTCAAATTGAGCCCATATACCATTCCTGTTGGACTTAATATTTAATCAAATTAAATAAATTACCCAACAAAGAAAGTCCAAGTAAATATTTAATCCAATCCAATATTTACAAATCCAAAAGACACTTAATTATTTTAGTAAATCCAATCCACTTAATTAATTAAGCCCAACCAAGCATTACTAGTCCAACTAATTATTTCTAGCCCATTTCTAATTAATGAATTCAATTCACTAATTAGTTAGGTCCATCTATTAATTAATTAATGGATCCAACTCACTAATTAATTACCCCAAACCTCTTTTAAATTAATCCAATCAATTTAAAAAGGCTGAGTCCAAAATTCAATTAATCCAATTAATTAATTTTGAACTATCCATCTAATGGATTATTCCTCATAAATGATCCAATCATTTATACTCTCCAAGAATTAATTTAATCTAATTAAATTAATTCACCTCTTTTGGAATTAATTCCCAAATTAATTCTCTCACCTTACGTGATCTGTGGGTGACTCTTTAGGTTCACCCTCAGCTAAACTTGGGTGTGCTATCACACAATTAATTAAATTCAATTTAATTAATTATTTTTTATTATCCCACAACCAGAAATTGCCCGTTACCATGGGTGGCCGTCTAGCAACAGTCCATGGCACTAGAGACTAGGTAAATAGTGGCGTGAACATTCAGGCTCCAATTTCATATGGATACGGTCCTACTGTCAATCGTCTCCCGGCCTTAGTCTAGGGCATTGAATTGGGAGTCGGTTCCCATCCTTAACTAGGCATCTATGCTGCATACTCAAGATGCGTTTACTCTACTGATCATCGTAGGAATCCCTTCCCACTCGATCAATCGTTTGAAGGAAACGGATCGGCCCGGGAAGTACGGCGGAAGCGCGAAAAATCAAAAAACTGTAAAACATGCGACAATTAAAGGGATTAATTCTGATCAAGGGGTGTACTCTTGGTCTTTCTCGGGCGTTCGATGTATCAAATAATACATAGGCCTAGAATGATACGAGAAAAATAGAAGGAGCAAAAATAGAATTTACCTTTTGTCGTTTTCTCGTACGGCTACAAGCATTGATCCCTTTTTCAAGCCGATTCTTCTCCATGAGGTTTCATCATTGAAACCCTCTAAATCCGTCCACTATAATCACCGTGGATCTTTCTTTTTCTCGTGCTAGCAAGATAAAGAAAGGGAAGGGAGAAATCAACAACACGTTATTAGTTAACGGCGTCGATTTCTCTTCGTTCCTTCTCTGTTTCGATGAACCAAAGAAACAAAGAAGGAGAGGAGTATTTTGAGAGAGAAAAAACCAAGAAGAACTCTCATTCTTGGAGTGCAAATTCGTGGGTTGAGGGTTGTTAGAGTTAGGAGAATGCATTAGTGTTTTGACCTAGTCACAACACCACTCTAGATGAGGCCTATGTCATCCAAACTCTCTCCTCTCTTTTCCTTGAAACCCTAGCCGTCTTTTTCATCAAAAAAATGCTGAAAATTTCTTGCACTTCATCCAATAAAACCAACCAACTCTTCCTTTAACTTATACAAAGTCAAAACGGGTCATGGATTTGGTCTAAAGTGGACTAGGCTCCAATAGATTGAGCCCATGTCCAATGGCCCTAAATGAAATCTAATTTAATCTTTAAGTCCATCACTTTAAGTCCTTTAATCCAATTAAAAGACCCAAGCCCATTCTCTCATTTAATTTATGAATCCAATCCATAAATAAAATCAAGCCGATTAAATTAATCCAATTGATTAAAAAGGCTTAAAGCCCAAAATTAACTAATCCAATTAATTAATCTTTGGGAAAATCCAACTATGGATTTATTTATAAATAATCCAATCATTTATCCTCTCCTAAAAATTAATCTAATCCAATTAAATTAATCTCTTTCTTCCAGAGCTGTATGCATTATATGAACGGAAAGCAACCGACTGGGATTATTCAATACAACGGTATGAACACGATACCAAGGCAAACCCATGGAAAATACCCCTTTATCAAAGAAAAATAGACACTACGTAACTTTATTGCATTGGAAAAGACTATACTATGACTATCCTATAGACCTCCCCTGTTCAGTGAAATTATTTCCTAACAAGGGTTAAGTTAATATTTATTCTATTCTATTCTGTTCGTAGGAACAAAGAGAAGCAGATTTATTCTATACTCGATAAGTACCAATACGCAATGGGGGATTGATACCATTTTCTATGAGTAAATGTGTCCATCCTTATTTATCATTAAAGGGCCTATTCGTAATAAATTTCCTTTATTTATTTTGTCTTTCTTTCTGAATTTTTCTAATCTATGGATAAAATAAATATGATAAAGCCAATATTATAAAGACAATAAAATCCTATTGTTACGTTTCCACATCAAAGTGAAATATAGTATTTAGTTCTTTTTTCTTTCAATTCATGCCTATTGGTGTTCCAAAAGTACCTTTCCGAATTCCTGGAGAGGAAGATGCATCTTGGGTTGACGTATAGTGCGACTTGTCAGATATATTGGGTCATATGGGATTTCCCCGTTCTCTCCCCGATCGAGATATCCTCTGTTTCGCCAAGAAAGAGAAATTGAATCATCAAAAAATTGGAGCGTGAAGTGCAATTAGATGCATTGTTTGGGGGAATTCATAGTACTATTATCAATTAGAATAATTTATGGTTGGCTTGGTTGACTAAAAAAATGAAGTATCCAGGCTCCGTTTAGAAAAAACCCAATTGGTAATATATCTATGATTACTACGTGTATCATAAACGATTCCTGTTTGTTATTTGTAAAGTCATAACAAAAAGAAATGGTGGTGGGAAGATTTGTCCTATATGTGCAAATCCAAATCGGGCGGATCGTTACCCGGAGTAGAGCATAAACCTAAAAGATGAAAGAGACCCATTCAGGAACAAGAAAATACCATCGCGATTTGGATTGAATCTCGATGAAACAATACATCAATGAAAAGTTAATTCGATAAGTTTATTGACTTTTTTCTATTATAAGGATAAGGAAGAACGAAAAGAAGTCAAAATTCGTCTTTATTGAAAAATCGAAGAAAAAGCCCTTTCGTTAGAAGTTAGAAAAAACCTGCTATGAAAAAGAATAGGAAAAAAGAAAGAGGACTGGAATCTATACATTGATTCTTTTTTTTCGCAATTTTTTTTTGAACCGTATGCATCAAAAGGTGCATGTACGGTTCTTAAGGGATACAATTTTACCACCAACTTTAGGAAAGAAGTTCAGAACGAGATCTCGAATCAACTTATGGGTCTTATGGTATATCTCAGTATTGAGGATGATACCAAAGATCTGTATTTGTTTATAAACTCTCCTGCGGATGGTAATATCTGGAGTAGGGGCGGATTAGCCGCGTCAATGGGATCTTTTTAAAAAGTCTAGCATTCCCTCACGCTTGGCGCAATGAGGTTTTTTTATTTGAGAGAAAAAAGAAAACTATGCCTTCGCCATATGAATATTAAGTAATAATAGCATGGCACTTCGAATTCGATATGCAAAAATTTTGTTTTCTTTTCAAAAGATTCGATTATGTATCGAGAGAGTAGTATGAGATAAAAGGTATTTCCGATTTTCTCTTGGCTATCGGGAGTCCAATTCAGCGTCACAAACCCTTTTGTTTTCACACCGAAGGGCTCTTAACAATATTATATTATAAAAAAAAGAGTGCGAAAAAAAAAAAGATTTTTCCTTTTTTGGTTGGATCAAAAAGAAACTTTGGGATTGCTGAATCAAAGATAAAAAAAGAATCCATTTAAAAAATAGAAAGCAACGGAGCCATCATAGTATTTTTTAACTCCTCCGAAAGGAAGGGTGGCAATTTGATCATTTACCCATCTGGGATGATAGATTTTTTATCTTTCTTGAATGGAAAGTAAGGTCAATTTGATTGTAGAGCGTATGCAATGCACAAAAAATGGCCCGTACGGTTTGTTCAATTCTATTTTTTTTCTATTATTCTTTATCTTTCTTTTCTGTTCGTTTCACACAGATAGAGAACCTTTCCATCAGGGTAATGATCCATCAACCTGCTAGTTCTTTTTATGAGGCGCAAACGGGAGAATTTATCCTGGAAGCGGAAGAACTGCTGAAAATACGCGAAACCCTCACAAGGGTTATGTAGAAAGGACGGGCAAACCATTATGGGTTGTATCTGAAGACATGGAAAGAGACGTTTTTATGTCAGCAACAGAAGCCAAAGCTTATGGAATTGTTGATCTTGTAGCAGTTGAATGAAAAAAAAATGGATTTTGTGCAAATCCGTGATTTGAGATTTTATCTCCGAGTTTACTATTCTAAATTATAATAATGCCGGTTAGGATCATCTAAGCCATGTATATCATTCAACATGCCAACTATTAAACAACTTATTAGAAATGCAAGACAGCCAATTCGAAATGTCACGAAATCCCCGCTCTTCGGGAATGTCCTCAGCGTCGAGGAACATGTACTAGGGTGTATGTGCGACTCGTTTAGATCATGAGCTGACACAAAAAAGCAAGAAAACCGCTTTCCAATATGAATGATCAGTACCAATGAATAGGATAGAATGGAAGAAGGAACTCCATTCGCTATCTAAAAATAAGCAAATCGATCCCTCTATTGTGTATAAAGTTTATGGTTTCCATTGTGCAAACCCAATCACCTGAATTTAAGATGAGAAGCAATTCTCCATTGGTAGCAAATGGTTATCCATTAAGCGGAGGAAATCTTATTGAAATTCAAAAAAAACACAAATGAAGTTCTTACTCGGTCAAGAACGAACTACAAGGGTCAGCTACCCAGCTAACTTTCAAAATTAAATACCGTTACTATATAAGTGGGTCTGATTGTGAAAAACCTGTTGCTGGATAATTCATAAATTGTAATGAAATGAAAATAACTTGCACATATATATAAGATTATTTGCACCGGCTTTTGTAACAACTTTTGGAACAGCAAATATAGCCGTTGAAAAGTAGCCATTTAAAAAATAGCCGTTATTTTGTAACGCCTATTGTAACTGCCAATTTTTGGTAATGAAGTTTGGAACGATCATTGTAGCAGCTATTGTAACGGCCTGTATTTCTATCGAAAAATTCGTTACATAACCAAGTCGTTACAAAGACGGTTCAATATTGTAACAGTCGAATAATTGTAACGGTTTTACACACAACACACAATTTGTGACAGCCTTCGGCATAGTTTTTGATCGTTACAAAAGAAGAAAATTTATTCTCCTCATAATACGTCAGCGTGCGCGAACTATTACAAAACAGTTACAATGACTATTACTATTGCAACGGCTTTCGATCGTTCCAAAAAAATCGTTACAGATATCGTATTTTTTGTAGTGTTAGTACCTCCTGAAGACAGGATATTTAGATCTAGACTAAGTTTTTGGAAAGAATTATATATTGGAATTATGTGCAGGATTATTGTCTATCTGTGCCTTGGAATTTGTTTGAACCCATTTTTTCGTAAGAATTTAGCATAGGGAGTTTCTATATATTGCAGAGGATGATGGACAAATGACTTGATGACGTCTTTGCTTCCCCGCTAACTTTGTTTGGTTTAGAATTAGGGAGAATTTGTTTTTGAGAATGAGGTTTACTCTATTCTTTAATGAAAGACCATGGATCACTCGGAAAGAATTTTGGACTTTGGGAGTTTCAGGTGTTGGACTGGGATGTTGAATGTTGTAATATGTCCAATTATTTCACATTGAATACAAAATGCCATCTGGAAATCATAAGTAATTTGTTGAAGATGGTTATCTATAATAATAGCTGGAGACAACGCCTTTGAAGTATCAATTGCAGTCCATATTCTAGCAAAGCACCCTTTTATTTGAGAGTTTATGTGGGAATCTGTTTTAATAGGTCTCCCAGCTGTTTACCAATCTGAGATAGAGCATCAAAATCAAAGTGCTTGACCGAAAAATCGGGAAGTTGAATCCAAATAAACATTGTAGTTGGTGGCTTATCATATGGTACAAAACAGGGCCTCCATTGTTGGACATGTAGATAAGAATTAAAAAGAAACATGGTCCGCCAACTAGAGCAACGAAGTATCATCTAGATTCTAGAATTTCACCAAGTAGTGACCCTTTCCGATATGAATACAATGAATAGTGCCTGTTGTTTTCCAGATTCGTGCGACATGACAGTCAATATTAAGGATAGGATATACACGATCAACAATGGAAACGATAAGAGTGTCTCCAAGGTGAATGAATTTTTTTGATCATGTCTCCCACAGAAAAATTTATGTGTGGGAGGGGAAAGGAAATTGATTGGGTTGTGGGAGTATCAACTAGTTTCAACAGTTCTCAATCTCTTAACCAGGTAGGAAAGTAGACATGCTTGGAGGTGTTCAGGAGACGTTGTTTATACGTCAATGTATGCAGCTGTACTTGGACTTTGATTTATCTTGGTTGTTTTGGTAAGTTGTTCTATTCTCCTCCATATCAGAATTGATGTTGCTTTTTTTATTGTTTTGAGATAGAGGATGATTCATGTTTTTTGTTGTAGGTTTGGCAATTGAGAGGGGTAAGGAGTAGAAGGAGGTGGATCTGGTGGTTTAGATGGTGGATAAGGATCGGCCACCGACGTAGATGGAAGAACAGTTGAATTTGCCAAGAGAGAAATTAATGAAGAATTCATTTTTTTTCTAGTAACCTATTTTCTCCATCTCTTTGAACTTTTTGAGACAAGAAGGAAAAAAAAATAAAAAGATGTATTTTGATTATTTTTTTAGGGATCTTTCTCTAAATTCCATAACCAACCAATATTTTTAGGAAAATAGCAATTGTTATATCACAAACAATATTCCAATAGTTTCCAATATTTTGACTTATTTCTCTCTTAGCCCTCCAAAAAATTATATATATCAAACACACCCACTCTCCCACACTTTTTACAATATTATCATTTTACTTTTGAACAAAAGATCGTCGATATCCAACCACTAAAGTAAGATCACTAAAACCCATGTTCTTTATCGAGCATCAGTTCATCTCCATCATCAAGAACGAATCGGAGTAGTTTCAAAGAAGGTGCGATTTTATGATCGATTTCATTTTTCGATTTCAAGAATTTGTTAGCTATTTGCGTAATAATTTTTGTTGGATCTTGATCGGTGGAATTTTTTGGCAACGAAAATTGCAGGGAATCGATGGGGGCACTAATGTCGAAGATGTGGTTCATATTGTTCCCGGCTAAGGAGTACAAGATCGTAGTGGTGGGCCTGGACAACGCCGGCAAAACGACTACGCTTTACAAGCTCCATTTGGGGGAGGTGGTTACGACCCATCCCACCGTTGGCAGCAACGTTGAAGAGGTTGTCTACAAGAATATTCGGTTTGAGGTAGTATTTTCGATTTTTTTTTTTTTTTTTTTTACTTTTGAAGGCATGTGTTAGCTAAATTTTATGTTTGTTGATTTGAGGCGATTACGTTCAAATGCGAGATTTTTTTTGGCAATATTATTGATTAATAATATCATATTTCTGCATGGATTTTAGCAATGAAAACCTGAAAAAAGCATCTTTTCTTTGATTTGGTTTTGGTGACGGAAATGCTTGTTCAAATATGCTCGTTTATATGATATATTAATTCATCTCTTCCTAAATTACTCAACTACAGGAGGAAAAAAAATTCAAAATGATAAATTTGTTTCTGTTGGATAACAGTTCGAAAATTAATTAAATTACCAAATGCAGAGTAAGAAATCCTTTTCCCTCTTGTTGTCTTAACAAGTGGACAAAATGCAGGATTCCAGAATGAAGTGTAAGAGGAAAAAAATTGGACATAAGATCTAACACTTAATTGAAAAAGCCATTGTGTCATAGTGCTATCAAATTCTCACTATCTATCTATCTACCTATATACATATATATATATATGGAGAGAGAGAGAGAGAGAAAGAGAGAGAGAGGACTACATAATTCTTCTTTAAAATAAATAAAAGAGATATATTTCTCCAGAAAAATATCTATTTAATAATAAAAAATATCATGTTACTCAACAGGGAATGGAAGTTTCATGTCTTTCACCCCTCTCTTCTCTGAACGCACTCCCGTTTTTCTTGGTTGTGGAGAACTCTCTGCCCTATTGTTCTTTTACTCTCTGTACTCCTCCTCTCTTCACTTGCTCTTTGAAGAATTGCATTTTGAAAGATTTCCTCTTTGATTTATGCATTTCGGTCACTGGCTTAATGCTGTGGATCTATCAATTGCCAACTGAAGAGCTCAGTTATTGATATTCTTGCCAAACTTGGGTGGGGGTTGGTGGCCCTAGGTGCAAAAAGGTCTAATTTACCATCTAAGGAACCAAGCAGCAAAAGGGTTCCGACCACATTTATATTTTGACTTGCCCTTTTCTATAGACATTTGGGTGGCCCAACCCATCAATTCTCTCTCGGTAATTCATGTGGGACTCAACCAATCTGACTTTGTTGTTGTAGGCTTGATGCTTATTCCTAAATAAAGTAATTTGTAAGTATTAAATATACATCCATATTTAGTAGAGTTTGTAGTCTCTCAGAAGTCTAGTTGGGAAGACTCCTATTGGATGAGACTTCTTCTATAACAGTGTTTGCAGTCTCCCAAAGTTTATGTGGGATCAGGACTCTTCTTGTACACACCTAGGTGCTCCTGAGAATACAAGATACAATTCATACTACGTGTGTTTTCAGATAAACTCTCTCCCATATACTCTCTCTATTCTCTCTTGGAGTATCACCAAGCTCTCCAAGGGTTTAAGGCGTGTGAACTCGGGTGGATAGCTCTCGTAGTAATCCACGAGAGCGTGTAGAAGAAGAACGTGCTTGTAGATCCAAGGGATTACTAGGAGAAGCTCGTAGACAAGTCGTAGAGATCCGGGGTTCCTCAAGTCATTCCGCTGCAGGTTACGAAACCAAACTATTGAGATATTTATCGAAACCCTTAACGTGCAACGTGTATGATTAATGTGATACATGTTTTTTGTGCTTTTCCAAGTGGTATCATAGCCAGGTTAAGGCTTGTAGCTTGCTTGATTGATGTTTTTTCATGCTAGAATTATTTTTTGAAAAATTCGTCTTCATCATGAAATAATGGAATTTTTTGTTGATGTTTTCACCATGTGTAGATCTTAATGTATAGATCATGTGGTTAAAATTTGGTGAAATTTGGATGAGTGGTTTGTGAGTAAATCAAACCCTAGTTTTAAAATCTGCTTTCTTTGACCAGAAAATTGGACTTGATTCTGCGATTTTTATCAAAAATATTTTTGTGCTATGTTGTAGAGCATGAAAAGAGGTTCGAAACGGTATATGATTCACTAAAAACGGATGTAAAATGTATTTTATATGATTTTTCAAAGTTTTCACCGGAATATGTACCAGTCGCCGGAAAAGCGATCGGCGCCGGAAATTTTTAGGGTGACTGGTTGACCACGGTGACAGCGCATTGACTGTGCTGACTATGCATTGACCATGCTGACTGTGCGTTTGACCGCACTGACCAATGTTGACTAATGATTGACTGTGTTGACCAAATGGTTGACCGCGTTGACTGAGCTGACTGCACTTTTTTTTGGCGTTTTTGAAGGCCTAAAAACTGAATTTGTTTTTTCAATTTTCTGAAAATGGTTTGATTTTTTATGAATCAATTTTCCTAACTTTCTATATTTATTTGTGAGATTATATATTGCTTAGGAAATAACATGCTTCATTTTTTTTGCATTATTTGGTAATGCAAATCAGCAATATGTGTTATTTCTAATTTGGCTCATGAGGTTGCAAATTGAGTGCTCATGAATAACTGTGCTTATTTTGCGTTTTTTGATTGTAAATTCGATGAGGAGATATAATTATATTAAGTTCAATCACCTAGAAATGTGATATAATCTGTCAGGACCCAATCCCTTAAACTTTCTAGACTCTTCATGACTGTAGTAGCTAACGGCAGAAACTCCGACCTATGTACTCCCAAGACCTGTTTAGGATATTCACTTGTATATTAAGACAGGTAATCCATATGTCATTCCTCCCAATTTACCCATAGTTAATAGTGTAATGGGCTCTGATACTCCGTTCATAAATTAGTGTGCCTCTATGTTCATTTGACAAGGTGCGATGTAGCATTATCTCTACCATAACTTTAGCTCACGTCCAGAGGCCATAAAGATTGTTTCCAATAGATTAGCGACGAACACAAAGAGGCTTATTCCACACACACATTACTTCACTGTTTTATTTACACTCTCTATGGCGATGTCCTCTCTATTCAATTCCAATCTAGTTTTTGGCACTTGATAAGTCCTTATCGTAACATTTTAATTGCACTTGGATGCATTCCGAGCAGAGTCCGCCATTATTACGTCTCATGAGTTATGACCTTGTTAATTATTTCAGTAGCGGAGATGATGCTAAAGATTTACTAGGCACAAACACATCAATGCGCAATTTATCATCCCCATCTTACCCTTAGGAAATAATCAATTACTTACTATGGATCCGGAATAAAATTTATAGAGAATCCCAAAGGGGTAGCCTAATCATTACATATCTATATGTTTAAGTTACAGTACCAATCGAACTCAAACTATCTTTTTAATTATCCTCTAGTACGAAGTAACCATCGTCTCTCATTATAGTCGCTAAGCACATTGGTTATCTGTAAATACTGTTGATGGAGCTCCATCTCAAACGGGCATCAACCGCGTAACATTATATAACCCGCCCGCTAACGACTGGCTTACCCCAGACAGTCACTTTTAATGCATCTGTAGTTCGCTACGTTCGGTTCAAATAGGCCTCCTTATGAAGTTTGGACATACTTCATAGTCAATCAAATATATGATCTCATCTTAACTTCTTTAGTTAAGGCGACTATTTATCTTATCTTTCCCCACTTCTCAAGTGCGAAGCGATCAATCACATAACTCAATTATGCAAAACGATCTCTCAGTCTCATCCCGCTCGCTGTCACAGCGCCAGGGTGATTGCCCGTGTTCGAGGCATCATCGGCCTAGTGACATTTCATACATTTGAAATAGACACAGTACACTAACAAAATTAAGAATCACATATTCTTTATTGAAAAATTGTTCTTACAGCTCTATGTTTAAATCCTACGCAGTCCCATACTACTCACATGCCTATGAATGCGTCTTGCCTCTTTAGTACGCAAAGCTAGTAAGATCCATCATAATTCCACTCCTCCTTCGCAATACTATCACGAATGAAGTGATATCTGGTATCTATTAGCTTGGTCCTCCCGTGGTACTTAGGGTCCTTTGCATATGCTATCGCAGCTGTGTTATCCACAGTAGATCACCATAGCATTCATCAACATGCGCATGCAACTTTTTAAGAAATCCCTCCAAACCAGATAGCTTCTTGGACTGCTATGACCAAAAGAACATACATTGCTGTATTGCAAACCCATAGGTTGGCCAGAACAGAGATATCACGAGACTTGTGCGTCACTAGGAAAACATGCCACCAAAATACTTTGATTTAGCAATCACAAAAGATTCATTGGCCATCACTTCTCCTACAAACTTAAAGCAATGGCTGAAGCCAAATATCCCCAGCCAAGTGGAAAATTTGCGATCAATATCTGCTGCTGCCAAATATTCGCTCGACGAATAGAACGCCGATACCAATAAGATTATGCTGGCAGTAGACAAGAATGCCACACACTACAATCATGAATAGCTGCATGCACGATAAATCCTGAAGAATCCCCTGAATTATGAAAAAGTTTATCTCAAACGGACTAAAGCATGTTTATGAGGATAGTTATTGTCTAAAGTCGCAGTATTATCCCTTGTACCTAGCTACCCAATTTGTCGGCGTGACGACCGCACTATGTGAGGATTACCTACTTCTGAACCATAGCGATCTTCAAGTCCTAAAAATCGAGTCCGCATGGTCTGTCAAAACCATCGTAGCGATGATTACCCAAAAACATCAGTCATGAAGTCCTATCCATCTAGATTTGCGATTGAAGGTATATGAGTTCGACGAACTTTCAACCCAGAAAGTCCGTAGTTTTCGTGCAGCTTTTGCTTATAGATCTTCTACACATCAATGTTGCTGCTCCGTTCTAAGGGGCATTCGCTAATCTCTTGTATCAGGCCTGACCAAATCCTTGTTGCGCACAATGTTAAGTTGGGCTAACGCACAATGAAGCAAATTCACTGATTCAACAGTGTCTCACGGCAAGTTGCTCATTGACGAAAAACTCTGCCATGATGACTTTCCACCCGTTAATTGAGTAGTAAAGTTCTCTTAGACAATGCTACAACCGTGAACTAACTTTCTTTGCGAATATAGACGATGCCGGTCGTCACGCGGTTGAAATCAAGTACCCCCACCCCCAAGAAGAGTCAAGCAACTTGGCCAAACACAATCCGCTGATGCATGCACCATCAAATCAACCACAAAGCACAAATCCAAAGCAGAACTGTGAGCCCTCACCTAAGTGATAAAGGCTATGAAGCTGTCGCCGAGGAAAAAGGCAGTGGAAAAAAACTGACGAAGGCCCAAATGACCCTACAACTTCACAGATGGGTAACACATAATTCCGGCTCGATGAATCACCCTGCCCAAACGAAGGTAAACCTACATCAGCTCTCTACAAGTTCTTTGTATGTCTCACTTGATGGTAATTCTCTCCTTTGTTGGATTGTTAGAGTATCAGAAGACGACAATGCATTGGACAAGGGATCGAGCCGTAGATTTCGTAATCAGGCATTATACAAAATTCGAAACCAGTTTTCACAGAGCATGCACCCTGCGATTACATTGCATAATCCGGCGTTAAGTCGCCGGCTGCTAGCCTACGAGGAACCGTCTATCCCTCTTGTATTGTAGACGTTCAAATACCAACTCAAGCTCATGCGACTGGTTGTTATGATACTCCTAGTGATGCATAAGCCCCACTCAATTCACATCACGAAAATTCGACTGTAAACAATTACTTTCAAGTGTACTCAAATTATGGACAATGTTTTCTTTTTTTGTTTTGAGACGCAGCAATGTGTACATTTAAATTCTCATTATGATAATTTTAAAAGGACAGCGAAAGACCCAGTATCGTCATAGCTACTCATCACCCTAGCATTTGGAAGTGAATAAACGTCTGTTCATTTTATTCAATTCGCTAATGAGTTAGCAACCCTCTATGTAGTCTGGTTTAGTTACGTATTATAGCTCCTTTCTTGTTACATAATTCCTAATGACCCATAATCCTTGATTATATGGCATGCAAGATTGCCCAAAAAATGACAAGCAGTAAGATGATAGCAAGGTTTAGCTCGGAAGCCTCACTTCGTGTCTTCTCAAGTCAACCTTCCCGTGCCTACCAGTGAACTCGGTAGCATATGGCGTGACAACCCAGCCTGCCGTAACCACACGTACTTATGGGATGCTGTCAAAAAGAGGTCATACTCTCGCTCCCTTTTTTGCATTATCTAAATCTCATTCAGCGTATATTCCACTGCAACATATGCGTTCAGATAATGTGAGATCCAATCCAATCGCGCGTGGACAATGTTATATTCCTTTACTACAGCGCATTTCGACTCGTTGAACTTCATTCATCTCACTCAAACTCGGACGCGGTCGGCTGTATATCTCTATCCTCATCGATCATAATCCGCCTGCCATCATGAGTGCTTTTCAAATTCTGAGTTCTAATCCTGGGCAGAAGTAAGTATAAATTCTAAAGCATAAATGACCTCATAGCTTCTCAAACCATTCACAAGTAGAACGAAGTATCTTTTCAGATACAATTCCAATTAATTGATATATCTTGCTCGAGCCGATGATACATGAGCAGTAAGAATGACGGGGCTAACCTTAAACGCATAATCCCATTTCCATGAACTCCTTGACTTATAAGAACAGACCGACATGCGCAGTTGGCGAGATCAGATAGCGAGGAATCCAATCGCTTCCTGGAAAAAATGAGAACGCATGATCGATAGTATTTGCCTAAGAATATTCATTCACTTACCAATCCTTGTGGACGATGCAATTATAGAACTGCGGACGCCTTATATCATTAAACTTTTTCGCCACATTCCAACTCCGGATTCCTCTTCGACTCTCTTTATGAACTGTGAACATCACAATACCTTATGGCAGATAACCCAACAATATTCTTAGATATTAGAGGCTAGTGACGTTGCCCTCAGCCATCAGGGGGTCGGCAGGTTGACATAGTACCTCTGACCATATGAAATTGGGCCCAAGCAAGCAAACTTATCTTTATAAGATATTGTGAGCACTCTAAAGGCTATGTGATGTACGGTGAATGCCCTAATAAAGGAATGACTGAAATTGAATCCCGCGATGTAGATTTGCTCGAGGAGGATTTCCCAAACATAAGTGAAGTCAAAGGGAATCTTGAACTATATGAGTTACGAGATCCCCAAGGCGGCGCATCTATCACTGTCGAGGGTGAGACCCCACGTTCTTATCCAGTAATCGACGGAGATAATGAAAGCGACCTTAAATTGAGTGGGAGTTGTTCACTAGAGGAATATAACTCTCAAGATCCACAAATGCAAAGAAGCAAATGTGGAGGAATACCTCGCCGTCGGTATGAAATCGAAGGCGAATCCTTTATGTGTGCTTCTGTGGATATCGATGAACCAACTACTTATGAAGAAGCTGTGACTTCACCAAATGCAAATGAGTGGATAATTGCAATGAAAGAAGAGATGAGCTCCATGGCTAAGAACAATGTTTGGGAGCTGGTTGATCTTCCAACTGGGCGTAAGACCATTGGGAACAAGTGGGTTCTAAAGGTCAAACGTAAAGCAGATGGAAGTATTGACAAATTTAAAGCTCGGCTAGTAGCAAAAGCTTATACTCAGAAAGAGGGTATAGATTATGAAGAGACATTCTCCCCAGTGGTGAGGTTTGCATCTGTTCGCTTAATACTAGCCATTGTCGCCCACCTAGATCTGGAATTGTTTCAGATGGATGTGAAGACAGCATTTCTCAATGGAGAACTGGATGAAGAGATCTATATGGATCAACCTGAAGGTTTTCAAGAGATGGGGCTAAAGCGCAAGGTATGCCGCTTGAAACGTTCCATTTATGGCCTGAAACAATCATCCAGGCAGTGGTACTATCGATTTCATCGAGCCATCACATCGATAGGCTTTACGATGATTGAAGAGGATCATTGCGTGTATGTCAAAAGAAGTGTGAAGAATTTTTTGATTCTTTCATTGTACGTGGACGACATCCTATTGGCAGGAAATAACATGGAAATGATAGTCGCCACTCAGAAGTGGTTGTCCTCAACTTTTGAGATGAAGGACATGGGAGAAGCTGAGTACATACTTGGTGTAAAGATACACCGAGACCGCTCTAAGAAACTTTTGAGCTTGTCTCAAGAGACTTATATCAAAAGGATCATAGAGCGATTTCGTATGCACAATGCTAATCCTGTTGACACACACATGGACAAGAATTGTGTTCTTAGCAAAGAATTATGCCCTAAGACAGAAGAAGAAAAGAAACGCATGACTAAGATTCTGTATGCTAGCGCTGTAGGAAGCTTGATGTACGCTACGATGTGTACTCGACCAGACCTGTGCTTTGCAGTTGGAATGGTGAGTAGGTATCAAAGTAATCCTGGACCCGACCATTGGGTAGCGGTAAAAAGGATACTTAGATATCTAAAAGGAATAAGTAATCTGGCTTTGTGCTACCATGGGTGCAGTTTGAGGCTGGTTGGATATAGTGATGCTGATGGATCGAGCAATGCCGACATGTGCATGGAGGCGCTGCTATCACTTGGTGCAGCAAAGCAGCCTTGCATCTCTTTGTCTACCATGGAAGCAGAATATGTTGCTTGTACATCAGCAGTCCAAGAAGCTATCTGGTTAAGGAGATTTCTTAAAAGTCTGCGCATTTTTGCGCATGTTGATGATGCTATTGTGATCTACTGTGACACAGCTGCGAGATAGCATATGCAAAGGACCCTAAGTACCACGGGAGGACCAAGCATATAGATACCAGATATCACTTCATTCGTGATAGTATTGCGCAAGGAGAAGTGGTTCTCAGGCATATTCCTACAAATGATATGATTGCTGATCCCTTTACTAAGCCTTTGCGTAGAGACGCATTTCATAGGCATGTGAGTAGTATGGGACTGCGTAGGATTTAAACATAGAGCCTGTAAGAACAATTTTTCAATAAAGAATATGTGATTCTTAATTTTGTTAGTGTACTGTGTCTATTTCAAATGTATGAAATGTCACTAGGCCCTGATTGACCCTCGAACACGGGCAATCACCCTGGCGCTGTGACAGCGAGCGGGATGAGACTGAAGAGATCGTTTTGCATAAATGAGTTATGTGATTGATCGCCTTCGCACTTGAGAAGTGGGGAAGGATAAAAGATAACGAATAGTCGCCTTAACTAAAGAAGTTAAGATGAGATCATATATTTGATTGACTATGAAGTATGTCCAAACTTCATAAGAGGCCTATTTGAAGCCGAACGTGCGAACTACAGATGGCATTAAGAGAGTGACTGTCTGGGGGTACGCAAGTCAGAAGCTTGGATAGCGACCGGACTCAGGTTCATATGATGTTAAGAGTAGTGTGACATGCCAAGTTGAGGGGAGCTCCATCATAACATGTATTCATACTACATGTGCTTTAAGACGACCTATCATGAGGAGTGACTGAATGGGTCCTACTTCGTCACTGTGTGAGCCCATACAATTTCTTGTACCCTTTGGGACTCTGGACCATGTCATGAGGCGTAAGTTCGATGATGCTACTTTAGCATGTTATCCAATGACCATGAGTAATGCGGTCTGTCGGAGCATGTCTAGGAAAGCTATCAAGGCCAAACTGATTGATGTGAGAGGCCGAGGAAGAACTGAGTTGGTGAAGCACTTATGTTCTATTGTTCATAGCCCGGGCGACTAAGTCGGAATATCTGACTAGTCATGAACATAGAAGCATATTTAAGAAGGTCAAACATGCTCTATTCATTTATTGAGGGATCTAGAGATGTCTAATCAAGTGCAACCATAAGGTTTGGGGTACATAGCGAGTTTCTTTTGAGTTGAAGAGTTATGTTAGTTTGGTGATGACTTAATATAACTCTCCTCACATTTCTTTTCTCGCTTGGTCGCACGCCTTATTCACTGTGTGAAAGAGGGAATGAGAGATGAGAAATTTTGGTTTGGAGAGACCATGTAAAATATGTATGAGTGGGATAATTAAATACATCCATATTTAGTAGAGTTTAGTCTCCCAGAAGTCTAGTTGGGAAGACTCCTCTTGGATGAGACTTCTTCTATAACAGTGTTTGCAGTCTCCCAAAGTTTATGTGGGATCAGGACTCTTCTTGTACACACCTATAAATAGGTGCTCCTAAGAATACAAGACACAATTCATACTACGTGTGTTTTCACATAAACTCTCTCCCATATAATCTCTCTATTTTCTCTTGGAGTATCACCAAGCTCTCCAAGGGTTTAAGGCGTGTGAACTCGGGTGGATAGCTCTAGTAGTAATCCACGAGAGCGTGTAGAAGAAGAGCGTGCTTGTAGATCCAAGGGATTACTAGGAGAAGCTCGTAGACAAGTCGTAGAGATCCGAGGTTCCCCAAGTCATTCCGCTGCAGGTTACGAAACCAAACTATTGAGGTATTTACCGGAACCCTTAACGTGCAATGTGTATGATTAATGTGATACATGTTTTTTGTGCTTTAAATTCCAACAGTAAGCATATCTCCACTGTTTTCATAAGAATGAACTTTATCAAGTTGCATTTACTTTTTATCAAGTATGCCTCAGTTTTAGTGATCTAAAAATTCAATTTTCACTCAACTACATAGTGCCCGACTGTACCGTAGAGCATGTATTGGTTTGGCTTCAAATTGAATATTGTTCAACTTTCCTCAACCACAACATAACTTTACACGATTTAGTTACAACAACATACTTTATCTCAATTGTGGATAATTCCACATCTTTTTACGTTTGTTCCTACCTTTGATTCAGTAGGAGGAAAAATTTATTAGTTTTTTGCAACTGTACATCATTTGTTTTGGCACTTTTACCCAACAAGTAACATGAGAGCCACTTGGTGATAGTGCAAGTTGACATTTAATTAACTGCAATTGATGGCTTGTCAACGACAAACACTTCAAGGTACAAAAGTTTGACAGTAAAGGGAGCTTCACTCTTTGGTGGAGGGTGCATGATCTATCAAGGCAAAAGGGCTTAGCAATAGATTGAAGGAAAAATAGTGAAAGTTGAGAGACATGAAGTATGTGTAGTGGGAACATTAGGAATTGAATTTCGTTACTATAGAAAATTGGGTCGGGTTTGTGGACCCCATTACCCAATATACATCCATATTTGAGATAGAGTTTAAGTCTCCCAAATATATGTTGGGATAAGGACTCATCTGGAATAAACCTTATCTAGGATAGAGTTTGTAGTCCTTCAATCTTTTATTGAGATATGGACTCCTCTTATAGATAGGGTTATGTACACCTATAAATAGGGTACATGGTTGTGATCAAAAGTACACACAATAACACAACAACACAGACATAGTTGTGATACAAATGAGTTGTTCACAATACTCTCTCCAATTCTCTCTCTCTATTCTTCTCTCTACATTCTTCCTTGGAGCATCACCATAGGCTTATTGGATTTGAGGTGTGTAAACGAGTGGGTTACTCTAGTAGTAGACCACCAAGGCGATTAAGGTGTGTTCATGGTTTGCACAAGAACCAATGTGGGAAGATCTTGGAGGATGGTATGTTCGTGATCTAGTCAAGGCATGGGCTCGTAGACGAGGCTGGTTCGTATGCGTGGATCGGCGTGCTTCCGCACTTATGGTTAATTCGATCCACAATTATGTGCCTATATGATTAACATCTGTGTGCACATAATTATTTAATTATATGTGAGATTTGTTATGAGATAATTATTTGTATTATCTATTGTTATTTTCCAACAGTTACTGTGATCAACACAATATTGCGAGAAGATTATCAATAATTTGTGGATGATGATTTAATAACGTAGTACTGGCCTGGTATTGTGTAATAGGTACCTTATGAAATTTGTCCACAAAGTTGCTTCTAAAGCACCATTTGTAAAGGATTAAAATGTAAGAGAGTGAATATCAGATGGATAAAAGTTGATACAAAATTGAAAAAAGAAGATAAAGTCCTTTTTATTTCATAAGTGCCTCTTGAATTCATGTGATAGTTTAGTGACAATATCAATTTATTATGAAAATACATTGGAATTAGAACATGTGGAAGTGTTATTCTTGTATGATGATAAACAATAGAATGTGAATTAAGATGTGGGACAAGAATTAGGCTAGTTGTTCAACATAGGCTAAATAACTTTTTTGGTCCCATAAAGAAGGGACTTTTTCGTTTTAGTCCCACGCTTTACGCGATTTTCGATTTGGTCCCATTTTTAAACAAAAATTGCCCAAGTTAGTCCCAAACGCCAATTTCCGTTAGTTTTCTAACGGTTGCTTGGCAAACCGTTAAGTAGTTATTGTTCAATTTTTTTTAGGCAAATATTGGCCCCAAAATGAGTTTTTTCTTCCTATAAAAATATTTGGCAGCTGCTATAGAAATTAATGAGCTAAAATGCAAATTTTTTGAATTTTATAATTTAAAATTCAAAAATTAATTCAATTAAATTTAAATTTTAAATGATTTTATAATTGTTAAAACTAAAATTTAAAAATTATAATTATTAATGTAAAATTATTTTTAATTAACTAAAATATATATTTAACTATTATAATTATTTAAAACTATTTTTCAAATATTATAAAACTTATTTAAAACATGTATATGTTTTATTTAATTTTTTTAAAAATACCAAAACGAAAAAAATATATTTTTTATACATATTTATATGCATTATTTTTTATTTCAAAATTTCTTTAAAATATATTTATAAATATAAAATACCAAAAAAATAAAAATGTACTAGATCTTATAAAAAATACTTTTAATATACTAAATTTTATTTTTCAAATTTAGGTTAAATATTTTTAATGGGTGTATTTAAAAGAAAAATTAATATCTTAAATAATATACTAACTTTTATAAAAATATTTTATATACTAATTATAAATATTATTTGAATAATTTACTAAATTTAAATTATTATTTAGGATAAATATTTTATTAATTATATTATTTTTATAAATGATATTTATATTTAAATTAGTATTCTATATATTTAAAAGAACAAGGAAATCCAATATACATATTAAATAAAATTATAATTAAATATCTAACAATTGAGTTAATTAAAATAAAACAAATAATTAATAATTAAGTTAAAATGCATTTTTCGCCCCCTTTTTTGGCGGGAACTTCTCACTAAGTTTCCGGCGCCGTCTTGACGAGTTTTTAACCTCCAGTGGTGTCATTCGAATCCTCTCTTCAAGAGGAACATTTCTGTACCTTTAATTTGAGTTTTCGTCAACCGGAGAGACTGAGCTCAAATCACGACCGTCGAACTTGTTTGCAGTCAATTCGTTTTCATTCGGACGAATCTCGATCTCAAAATACCACCATCAGACTCGTCTCTTCAAGATGATTCTAACGAGATCGATTTCACTTATTTTGGTAAAGCATTTGCGAAAATCCGACAATTTGAAATTTTTAGCCGCCGACGGGTTGGGGATGGTAGGGGGTGGGGTAGTTTGTTTTTTTAATATATAATAATAATATATTTTTTTAATTAAATCATCCAAGCACCGTTAGAAAATTAACGGAAATTGCCGTCTGAGACTAATTTGGGCAAATTTTGTTTAAAAATAGGATCAAATCGAAAATCGCGTAAAGCGTGAAACTAAAACGGAAAAATCCCTTTTTTATGGGACCAAAAAAGTTATTTAGCCTTCAACATATGACGCAGAATGGGAGGAAATTCCAGCGGTGGACGTCCACGCAGTAGGTCAATTCCAATGGCTAGAGAAAAGGACAAAAAGGTGCTACAATTATCATAAGACAGGGTACATTAAAATGAATTGTCCTCACAAATAAAGAAATGAGGATGGTGATGGTGGCAGTATGACATGGGTTAGCGGCCGCATAATTTGAAGATGGTGATACTATCACAAAAATTGATATGCATGAATACTTCTATTCGAGATGTTTGGACTTTAAATTTCGAATGTGTAACCGATGCATGCTTCAAAAAAGGATTATTTCAATTTGATTCGATTAACGAGGACGAGTACATTGTCCTCGAGTGATGATTCTACTTGTTGAATCATAGGTATTAGATTGGTGATAACAAAATGTTTGATAGAGTATTTTGTAGTTTGGGTGATGTGGCGTGTTCTGGAAGATGCTAAGAATCTAACTGACTCAGTCAGTTAGATTCCTAGGATTGAGGTATTCAATTGGAGGTAGTGTTTTGAAAATCACACATGGTGGAGTGGTCCTAAAAAAAGAAGTGCGCAAATTTGTACCAGATGGCGACCCTAAAGGATGACTGAAAATGGAGCGTGTTGGAAGACTTCTAGATAGTAGATGTGCGGGACAAATACTGCTCGAAAAGAGGGTTGATGGAGGTTGTCACTCTCTTCGATCAAATTGTGATGTTAATTAGGTTGCTTTTGTGCATTGATTGATTTTGAATCAGGTTGAGTTAGGACTTTACTGATTCAGCATGGGTTCGAATTAATTAAACTTCAATGTAAAATTTTGGTGTTTTGGTTTGCAATAAAAGGTAATTTGATGAAAGTAGAGATCTTGGAAAATCTACCACAGAATAATAGGTCTAAAGGAATACTAATACTTGTTGACTTTGATGAACTGCTCAAATTGAGCATGATGGCAAGGCAATCAAAATGTGGCTAACCTTCATTGAAGTTACGTGCTGAAAATTGTGAAGTATTTGACTTTGTTGGAGACTTTTCTCATATAAATAGGGAGTTTGTGCTGCAACTTATGTGGCAAAGATACTTCTAAAAATGGCCCTGTGCAGTATTGAATATTTTTCGAATATGGATGGATACATATAAAATATGTTTTTGGGGTATCTAAAATTGATAGAAAAAACACTACTTTACGTATTGATATGGTTGAGGAGTATCTGGGAAATTTTATAGATACGTTTTGGGTACAGCTGGATAATTTTTATATTTAATTTGAAAATGATGTGGTCTTTTGATGATTATAATAGTTCGGTGTACTTTAAAGTGGGACTCAGACTGTTGCCCATTGCCTGCCACAGTTGGGGTATTAGAATTTAAAGTGGTAATACTGAAACTAAATACACTTTTATTTATTTTATTTATTGGAATCTATTGAAAGCTTGTTACTCAAGATTTTGAGCATCCAAAGTCTTTCAAATCCATAAAAGATATACATATGTATTTGAAAAGTGCTACAAATAAGTAATCTGAATGTATGGCGTATTAAGAAATGTAATTCTACGTATGAATAAGGTGATGCAGACAACTATGATCATTAAATTATTGCACGACTCATCCAGACGACGATTAATTCACACAGTTTCATTTTTAATTTACTTTTATCAAATATATTCTTGATTCTGCGTCTTCTGTTATTGCTTATGGTAGATTGATAATGAAACTGGAATTAATTAGTAAAACGTAGTAGCAGACGTGATAACTTGCTGAGGAAAAGTTTAGTCAGAAAAACTTTTAAGAGTCTACAATAGTTGCAGATTTAAGGTAAATTTGGAGATAAATATATTTCCAGAATAAAGTCCAGCCTAAATCTTCACATTTTCAATTACACATGTTGGATTCAAGAAGTTAGGTGGTAGAAGAGAATTGGAATTCTACAACAGGAGGCTTCACCCTTCTATTAAGAACAGGGGGCGCCAGAAAAATGCTTCAATTGATGAAGCTAGTATTCACCATAATTGTATGATTCTGTTCAAATATTATCTTTTCTCAATCCTTGCTTGGAAACTGTTCCTGATGTGGTTCTTAGCTTACTTCTCAATTCTACTTGAGTTTGAACTGCAATATAATTTGCATTTCGTTCCATGTTATCAGGTTTGGGATCTTGGTGGGCAAGATAGGCTAAGGACGTCATGGGCAACTTATTATCGTGGGACACATGCTGTGATAGTAGTAATCGACAGCACTGATAGAGCTAGGATCTCCATAATGAAAGATGAACTATTTAAGCTACTTCCAAATGAGGATCTACAAAATGCAGTAGTACTCGTTTTTGCAAACAAACAGGATCTCAAGGACGCTATGACACCTGCTGAGATAACTGATGCACTATCTCTCCATAGCATCAAGAACCATGATTGGCACATCCAAGCTTGTTGTGCCCTCACTGGTGAAGGCCTTTATGATGGTTTGGGCTGGATTGCTCAGAGAGTTGCAGGTAAAGCAACAAGCTAGAAACGGTAAAAATACAAAGCAGAAATTAATCTTAACGTTTCAAGTTTGATGAATACTGACAATATCATGTATCATCTAATCGCCCAAAATCATGCAACTGAACACACTTACCTAGTTCTAATGTTGTTGCTGATGAAGGAAACTTAAGCAAAACTATAAACCATGTAAGAGTGAATGTTTCAGTAGAGAAGCTGAATTTAGTGATCTTTGCGAGTGCAAGTGCTTATCCACAGAAGCACTATGACTTATGTTGTTTACTTCAGTTAATCACTTGTTTTCAAGAATTCCACTTGAAAGCTTATGTTGTTCATGGTCTGACACTGCATTGACATCTGCGAAGTGGAATAGGGAAACTCATATATTGAGTCGATTCTACACTATAGCCTCAACCTCAACTCTCTTTCTCAGGAAAATTAAGGCTCAACAAATAGCAAGATGAAGAACCTCATCATCATATAACAAATGGAAACTATCATTTTAGTACATTAAAATTTCCAAAATGGTAAATTTTGGTGAAACATCTCACCCATTCAACACCCTATTCTTCCTAATAACAGTGAATATCCAAAACCTTAACGATATCAATCTGCTTCAACGAGATTTTTGCACATTGGAGCCTTCACTTTCTCAAACCACATCGTACCCAATAGCAATCCCGTTGTAAGGTTAATATTTTGGAAAAAACCACTCCTTGAAAGAGTTGGTTCTTGGAAACTGCTGCAGACATTATAGCATCCAGCACCTGCATTTTGAAGAATCTTGTGGTCCTTCAAACCATCTATCCCACATTGGATTTACCGGACCGTGGGTTCTGGAAACCACACAGAAGCAGACCTTGAATACTACATTGTTGATTTCAAATGTTAGGATTTACAAAAACAAGCAAGATTTCTTACACTGGCAGTAGCGGATCTGGTCTTGTTTGAATACTAATCAGCATCCTGGTAAAATATACAGGCACCATTAGAGGGCTGGCGACGAGCAAAAAAGCACAAATATATATTTTCACTTACTCCTTACAAGCAACTGATGCTTTCTCCGTTTTCTCGAGCTGTTCTAGTTCTTCCTGAAAATGAAATATTAGAGTGAGCAATTAATTATCCATAACAAATTATAAACGAAGTAACAACCAGGAAGGACACTATCAGCCATAAGTACCTAAAGAATGAAGATTGAAAGAACTTGTTTACCAGGAAGGACACTATCAGCCATAAGTACCTAAAGAATGAAGATTGAAAGAAACTTGTTTCTTCTTGCGGCATTCCTCGAACTAGACATTTTAAAGCAAGGGGATTTAATTTTGACAGCTTACCATGTTCGAAATTTCTTAATCAATTCAGAACTTTAACTCTGAAAGCATTAATTATGAAACCAACCAACAACAGGTTTAGAGATTTATGAGAAATCCGCAGAAGAGGTTGGGGTGACATCATAGAAAATTACGAGCCAAATAATGAGATTTGATGGTTTTCTGAGTAACATCAAATTTATTTTGTTTCTTGATTCTTACCCACAAGTGCAGTGATTGCTTGTACAGAAATGGTTTAGCATGCAACAAATGCGATCTCGTTGAAAATTTAACAGGACAACACCTGAATAAGTTTGGAAGAAGTATATTCCTATAAATAATAAAATATAACAAAACCCATTCATGACATGAATTAATTTTTTTTATGATGAAAATATCCTTATTATTTACACCCCTAAGATATTTCTATCACAATGATTCCCCCCTAAAACATAATTTGAATTATTATTAAAAATTTATTTAAAATAAATACTACCCAAAATTTTTGATTTTTATAATGAGTATAGAATTTGTATAAACTCTTTTGGTCAGTCACTTAAGCACTTTTGTAGCCTTAAATATTTGAGTTCAAACTTAAATATGCATGTTAACGGCGGTCTCCCTTCTGAATTTTAGTGCAATGTAAATAATATTTTCATCTCTCAAGTGACGATGTATTCAACTAAACGAAGTTAAATATTCATATATGAACAATGAGAATATGTACAAAGAACACCTATTCTAGGCAAAATCTAGACATGCAGAATTTGGTCAGCCTTCATAGGAGATCTATTAAGGGCATAAAGCTTGCATTTGCAATAACATAGAAAACGACGCGGATGTTGGATAATCTCAAACTTTTGCACATGTATTAAACAGGCATCCAACATTCATAACGAGAATCAGTAGTTGGATGGTTGACACACATCCCACTTTCTAAAAATGAGGAGTATGTGGCAATCATCAATACACGTGGATACAAAATACCAGACGTAGCATGAATTTAACCTAAAGATCCCCACTTCAGCCTTCTTTGGACAGTCGGCACTTGTTGACATGCATAGTTTGACTGTTAAAACAAAGAAGAACTTCTTTCAAGCCAATCACATTTCATTATAGCATTAAAAAGTTTTAAAGAGAAGGGAATATAAAACAGACATTTCCCAACTTCCTATCTCTGTTCATCAGTTTCTAGAAACATGGGAACCAACAACATCAAGGACATCCCTCAAGGAAACACACTCCAATGACTGTTTGCATTTATTTGCAGCTAACTAGTGGATCAGGTTAAAAACATTAAACAGTACCCACATTTTCTCACAGGTACCTGTATTCATATATCATCCAATGTCCATAGTCCATCCATTGTCGAGATCGTATTATCATTGTATAAGGAACAACACAAGTGCAATTCAACCCATTTTCTAAAACATGTTATTGCATAAAAGATTGAATTGACCTCAGCTAGTAGTTATTGTAATTATTGACTATACCTTGCCCATTCCGAAGTTATCAATTGGCCTCAAAGTTTACAACGTTTGTATGCTCCCAGAAGGGAAATAAATTGTGATTTTCTAACAGAAGAAATTTAGAAAGGAGGTTTTTGTAATTCCAAAAGGGAGAGACATGCATTAAAATTAACACCAAACGGAGATCGTTGTAGCTAACCTTAAAAACTATGCGCCACAAATTTCAATCCCCAATTTTCAGGTTGCTGTACAAGAAAACCAAATGCAATACCTATGCATACAAACACACACATATAGACATTCATGCCTTAAGTGGGAATGCTTGTGCTCCCACTACAGTCCACAAATAGAAAAATTCCAAATCTTCTGGAGGAAACAATAAAAGACAACAAATTTCCCTCATATAACATTCATCAAGTGGCCAACAAGATTACAAATGCTTGGGGAAACAATAGGTTCTCTTTTCACTGTTGTAGCCTAACATGAAGAAAACAAAGTTCAATGTTCTACAGCACTTTATCATTGCTGAATTGAAAATGCACCAAAAAAGACATCATACAACATCAAGATTTCACCTTTCACCATTCAAACTAAACAAGGGCACCGGAGTTCAATATCCCAGATAACAGAAACAGCAAAAAAAAAACTTAGAAATCATTAAACACTAGTCAAATTGATCAAATTCAAAGACAAACAGAAACAAACCTCCAAGAATCGAGCTTCTTGCTCGAGTCTCTTTAATTCAGCAGAAATCCTGTGCTTCCCTCTTGTATCTGTTGCTCCCACCACTGATCTGAAGTGCCCTAAACTCCCTGTTTGCATTTTCACTTCAGGGTTGCAATATATTTATTTGTTTATTTACTATAACCAAATCCCAAAAGAAATTAAAGAAGATAAAAAAAAAAAAAAATTAGCAGCCCTTTAAAATTGGAGTTCAAAATTTAGAGTAATGGCCATTATGGGTGTTAAAGATGCTAATTCTCTAATGCTATCCCATTAAGATTGCAAATTTAAATTAAGGGAAGTGCAAAAGGGGCTTTTACAGTTTGGATTTTTGTGGGCGTCTCTTTTGTTAAGGTATTGGAAGGGCTAAAAGGAAAAAAGAAAAGAAGCTTTTGGGGTGGGGTGGGGTGGGGGGTGTTCTTTTCTGATTTTGTTTGCTTCTGATTTTGTCAAGAACCAAATGATGCAACGAGGAGTTTTCAACTTTGCAAAAGTAGCTGTGGAAAAAAGTTACCAGAGAAAGCTGCGATTTTAGTTTTAATGAAAAATGATTATGTTTGGGAAGAAGTACTGAAGCTTACTAAAAAAAGAGGTATTGAAAAGGTTTGCGACATGGGTAGGAGTGTACGCGGTGTGAGTTGGGGCAGTTTATGTAATATTTTGGTCCAACTCAATAATTGCGGTTTTTAGAAAGCTCTACTCAAGCCCAACCCAACGATCATCAAAACCGTACTTCACGGTCTAATTGGGTTGGGGCGAGTTGGAGCGGTTTTGCGGTCTTTAGTATATAAAAAATCACATATACAATTATATTAGCATTTTGTGATAATTTATACATTTTTTTAATTATGTTGTGAAAATAAATGTATTTTTTTGTAGTGCTATTTATAAAATATGATATATATAATTACAATGTGTAAAAAATAAACACTTATACATGGTTATATGTTTATTTTAAAAGAATACAAATAAATATTAAAAAAATTACCAATTTTTTTATGAATAAAATTGTGAAAAAATTATTATTTCGAATTAATTACATAAAAAATTGATCATAGTAATATATAATATTAAATAAAAATTATTTGAAATAAAATAAGATGGTAATGAGAGCAGATTATAACAAAATCGTGATATCATCTATTTCAAGTTCTTGCATTTATCTACGGCATACAAAATATAGAAAATTGTCAATAACCAAGAATTAATGAATTAATTGATCTCATTTTCATATTTATACATATGTATTATACAATACCAACAAATATCGTCATTATTATTATTGTCTTGAATATTAATTTATGCATAATCAAGACTTTTGTGTAAACATATTAAGAATTCTAGTATATTATTATTGCTCTCCTTCATCATCATCTTCCTCTTCTTTTTCTTCTTGTTGTATTATTATTATTACTACTACTACTATTATCATCATCGCGGTCGAACGCGGTTTATGTGGTCTACGTAAACATAAAACCAAATCCGATTGCAAAAATGCGGTCTTTTTTTAACTAGCCCAAGACCAACCCAACCCACCTTTAGCCCGCTAATTGAGGTACCCACCTTTATCTTTAAAATTATATCTAATGTAATGCAAAAGCAAAAATTTATAAATTTTTTTTAATTTAAAAGTACCAACATTGATTTTATCAATACACAACGAATCCAGTATTAATTTATTAACATCATAAATGAATAAAAATTAAAATCAAATTGATTGATATATTTAAATATAGAGGACATTAAAGTGAATACAGCATATTATTAACAGTCAAGGGTACTTTTCTCTATTTTTTTTTTTTAATTTAAAGGATTATCATAAAGATATGGGGTAATTGAAGGTTTCTCTAATTTAGGGGGATAATTGATGAAGGTGGTATACTTTAGGGATGCAAAATGTATTTAACCCTTAAATTCATTTAAATTAAAAGTTGAAGCAATTTTCTGTTAATTTCTATAATTTATAATAAAGTCATAAATATTGAATTACTTTTTAAATATTCCAACTCATTTTCACTTTTAATTTTATTTTTAAAAAAAATTAAATATTTTTATTACTGCTTAACTTATAATTTTTCTGCAACTTATTTTCATCATAAAATAGAAATTAAAGTAAAGACTGCTTTCAATAACGAAAGTTCTGAAAACAATACTTGGAAGTCAAATTATGGTGATAAAGGTAATTGATAACTTATATTTAATTTTTTAGGGATAATTATATTTACACACCTCGCCTATTTTTTTTTACACAAATTATCCTTACCTTTTGCAAAATTATAGAAACCACCCTGGCAGCTTTTAAAATCCAAAAGTATTCTTAGTTGACTAGGTCAATCTTTAAAATATTTTTTTAAGAACAGAAATGCCCTTAGGGTGTTTCTACAATTATCAAATGGTAGGAAATGTGTCAAAGTAATATTTATGAGGATGAGTAATATGACTCCATATATTTCTTTTATATTATATTAATTTTTAATTTAAATTAAAATTATTTATTAACTTTTTTTTATTGAATCTCTATATAAAATTCCACCTTTTAATAATTAAAATATTAATTTATTCAATTAAAATATAAATATTAGTTAATACATTATAAGTTTAAATTAAAAAATTATCACATTTGTATAAATTATTTTAAATTATTCAAATTAAAAGATTAGTTATCCTCTATCTTTATTTATAACTAAGTTTTACTAAAATGAAAATTAAAAATAATTTATGTATTTTATATAAATCTAAATAGAATTAATAAAATAAATTTATGGGATAATTTCACTTTTCGTACCCTAACTATACCCTAATTTCAGTTTTAGTACCCAATATTTTCAAGTCATCAAAATTGATACCCAAAGTTAACGATTTTCATCCAAATGAATACCTCCAGTTAAATTGACCGTTAAATTTAACGGTCAAGCCATTTTTGGAGGAAAAAATAGGCGGTAATTTGTCTAATTAAGGGCATTTTTTGCTACTATTTCATTCACCACACAATTAGAGTTCAAAGAGTTAAATTGAGGAAAATTTTGCAAAGAAGGATGAATAGAAACAGAAATTGAAAATAAATTGATGAAAGATGAACAATTACACTTGTCAACAACAACGACACTTCAACACTTCAACGCTGAAGAGATGCCTATTGGGACATCTCAACCCCCCAATACTCAAGAGAGCAACCATAATGATGCCTATTGGGACATCTCAACCCCCAGCACTTAACAGAGCAACCATAATGAAGTGTTGAAATGTTGTTGTTGACAAGTGTAATTGTTCATCGTTCATCAATTTATTTTCAGATTATATTTCTATTCATCCTTCTTTGCAAAATTTTCCACAATTTGGCTCTTTCAGCTCTAATTTGTGCGGTGAATGAAATAGTAGCAAAAAATGCCCTTAATTAGACAAACTACAACCTATTTTTTCCTCCAAAAATGGCTTGACCGTTAAATTTAACGGTCAATTTAACGGGAGGTATTCATTTGGATGAAAATCGTTAACTTTGGGTACCAATTTTGATGGCTTGGAAACACTGGGTACTAAAACTAAAATTAGGGTATAGTTAGGGTACGAAAAGTGAAATTATCCCATAAATTTATTTATTTATTAAAAAGATACTTTAATAAAACGGGGGTTAGGGTGGGCATGGCCGTGTGGTTGGGGAAGAAGTGATTACTTTTTTTAAAATAAATAATTTAAAAATTAAATATCTTTTATAAATATATTTATTTTATTAATTCTAATATGATTAATATAAAATACATAAATTATTTTAAATTTTAATTTTAGTTATAAAAAAATAGAAGATAAATAATCTTTTAATTTTAATAATTTTACTAAGGGATAATTTATATATTAATTGAATAATTGAATATTTTAATTATTAAATGGTGCAATTTTATATATAAATTCAATGAAAAAAAGTTAATATAATAATTTTGTATTTAAATTACAATTGGTATAAATAATAAAAAATGTATATGGGATCGTATTACTCATCTTTATAAATAATTAAATATTACTTTGACATCCCTTCTACCTTTTAATAATTATAGAAACACCCCTAACAACATTTCTATCCTTGAAAAATTATTTTAAAGGTTGACCTAGTCAACTAAGGGTATTTTTGGGTTTTAATTTTAAAGATTGCCAGGAGTAGTTTTGTAATTTTTCAAAAGGCGGGAGTAGTTTGTACATAAAGACAATAGGTGAGAGGTGTAAATATAATTATCTCAATTTTTTATTACTCATGATTTTGGAGGAGATAATTTGTACTTTGTAGAAGTTAAAGTTTAAAGCTTTCAGGCAAATGAAGATTTTGTAAAATCAATTATTTTAAAATTAATTATTATAAAAAAAGAAAAGTAATTTTTTATAATCAATTATCCAAAAGTAGGCCCAACTCATCCGAAAAAGTGAAAAGAATTGAAGTTGAAGCATTTCAGAATAAATTATTGTATCAAATTATTCAATCATATAATGTATTAATTATTGAAAAATAGTGAACGATAAATTAAAGAATAAATTTATTTCGATTAGATTAAATCGTAACAAGTAATTTTTTTATAATATGTGATGCATAACAAGTTCATGATATGTGGATAATGGTTGATGGCACCCAATCATCATTCAATCGTATTTAATCAACTAAATAGTTGTGTTTTTTAGTTAAAATGATGTATCCATTAGGTGAAACCCTTTTGATGAAACGATGCATCCATTTGAGTTAAATGCTATATCATTTGGGCAAAATGATGCATATATTTGGATGAAAGGTTATAACCTGTCAAAAGGCATATTTTCTTATTGGACATATCCATTGGATGATACTTTTTCAACTTCTATAAATATGTTCCCCTTTTTACTTCATCTTCATAAGTTCATTCATTCAAGTTGGAAGGCATTTTAGAGTATTTCAATGTGTTAGCCATAAAAGCATGTTGTCTTTCATTAATAGAGTTCCAAAATATTGTTTGAATTGTCATTTCTCAAAGTTTGTAGTGCTGTTACTTTGAGAGTATAAGCCATTGTGTCTTGGGAGATAAATTGCCTTTTCTATTAGTACCAATGCGGGGCAATAATTGTCTTTAAGATAAAAAATCTAACTCTTACCTTGACTTCATAATACACAACTCCTGCACATCGGTTAATTTCTCCCAACATTAATTTACTGCTAAGCTTGAAAATTTATGTGAGACAAATAAAAATATGGGATAATTACATCTACACCCCTAACTTATACATACACTCATCAAAACATCAACATTATTTACATAAACCATTCTTACTTTTTGAAAAATTATACACACAACCTAGGGGTGGCAGGCGAGTCGAGCCGGCTCGCGAGTTTCGCGAGCCGGCTCGATTTTGAGCTCGACTCGAGCTCGAAAAAATCGAGCTCGAGTCGAGCCAGCTCGAGCGAGCTCCAGTCAAGCTCGAGCTCGAGCTTATTTGTGTCTGTTCGCCAGCTCGCGAGCTGGCTTTCTTTTTTTTTTTATATATTTTTTTATTTTTAGAATTTTTATATATTTAATACTATATTCAATACTTTATCAATTTTATACTCAAAATTGATCATATATTATAATTATTAATCAATATTATACATTTTATTTTGATAACAATAAATTATGATGCTTTTATTTATACATTTAATTTTTACAAAAACAATCAATAATCTAGTAATTTATAATATTTTTATAAAATATATGACACATATAAACTTTATATTATATTTTAATAAAAATTTGTATTGTCTTATATTTATATCAAGAAATAAAAAATATTCATTATTTATGTTGACATTTAGTGATTCATATGAATTAATATAAAAATAATGATAATAATAATAATGATGTTTGAACAATTATAATTATATTATTATATATTTATATAATGTATTCAAAAAGCTTAATCAACAATTATGATATCTTAAAATTCAGACACCCGATTCATACCAAATTTAAATATATATAAGACTAAGTTGATTAAATCATATCAAACGATATGATTTAAAATCACATGGCCTGATTCAACGATATACCGTCTTAAATGATTTCTCTTATGTTTCGAGTACGATATCTCGACATCCGTATATCCAATAAGTTTAAAACTTTATCAAATATTTTCTATAAGTTTGAGCATATCTAACGGTTTGATCTGAATTTTAATGGCCCGATTAACTCATGTTGTTTAACAATATAATATGGTAGTTACATCAATATAATACTAACATTTATAAATATACAAATTTATTGCATATTGTGAACATATATCAATCTCAACTATAAAATATTTTATGAATATACAAATTTATTGCAAATTGTGAACATATAATAATAAATTAAATATTATACTATAGTTTGGTATATTTATAACATAGTATGCATTATACAATCTATTTTATTACTTATAAATGTATGTCAAATTTTGATGATTCTCATGATTTAATAATAATAATAATAATAATAATAATAATAATAATAATAATGATAATAATAATAATAATAATAATAATAATAATAATAATAATAATAATAATAATAATAATACTAATAACAATAATAATAATAAAAAATATATACCAAAATCTCCTTTCTTTCTCACCTTCTCGTCACGTCACCACCATTCACCAAAATCTCTCTTTCTTTCTGACCTTCTTCTTCATTGATTCTTCACCCTTCACCACAATCAATTTCACCATAATCAAATTCTCTTTCTTTCTCACTTGCTTCATCGTTCACTCACCATCACTGATTCTTTCTCACTTTCTTTGTGGTTCACTCACCATTCACCAAATCAATTTTCCCCAAATCAAAGTCCTAAAACCCTAACCCAAACCCACGACTTTGGCAAGCTCTCCCATATCTTCCAGCGGCAACGAGGAGTCAAGGAACTTTACATGAGTTCTAGTCATGTATACATTCACTTGTCGAAATTCGATCTTGAAAGATCTCTTCCTTTCTCTTGCTTCGTGGTGCATAGGGCTTTTTGAGAAACAGGGCATGATGGTTTGCTTTCTCTTCCTTTCTCTTGCTTCAGGGTTCTCGAGCTCGAGCTCGTCAGCTCGTTTTGAGCTCGACAGCTCGAGCTCGAGCTCGAGCTCATTACATAAGTCTCGAGCTCGAGCTCGAGCTCGATCTGCATCAGCTCGTCGAGCTCGAGCTCGAGCTCGAGCCCTAACACCTGCAATCGAGCTCGAGCTCGAGCTCACCAAAAACGGTCGAGCTCGACTCGAGCTCGACTCGTTGACACCCCTAGTCACAACCCCAATAAACATTAATATTATTATACAAACTATCTTTACTTTTTTGCTGTCAGGAGTGATTTCTATAATTACGTCAGAGACTGAGATAATTTATCTAAATAAACCATAAATAAAAAAATATAAATATAATTATCTCTAAAAATATTTGAGGGAATAAAATGATTCAAGATAATTTTTAAATATTTATCATTTCACCAAAAATTGCAAGAATTACTCAATTGGCCAAGCCCGAATTAAATAAGGCCATTAATTTTACTTTTAAATATTTTTTAAAAAATATTCAGAGGTTGGGCTGCTGATGGAGGAAGAAAATTACGTAAAGCCAAAAACATTTTTCACTGATGAGGAGATTAAAAGAGGACGGCATACCATAATAGCTAAGTCGAAATATCGATTTAATCCGACGAAGAGAGCCACAATCACATGTAGATAATTAATCCGATGACAAACTTATACCACCGAGCAATATAAATGTGTCAATTGACTCAATTCATTATAAATACCCAAAAATGGAATGTTAAAAAGGTGTTAATATATATTCAAATTCAAATAATTATTAGGGTTAAATACATTTTTCTCCCTGAAATATATTACTCTCGTCAATTACCCCTTAAATTAAATAGACCTTTATTTACCACCCTATCTTTGGATAATTACTTAGATTAAATAAAAATTAACAAAAATACCCTTAACTATTAATAATATTATATATTCACATTAATGCCATCTATTGTTAAGTATATCAATTAATTTAAAAAGTGTATTCAACTATAATGTTCATAAATTAATTCTAGATTTGTATAAATTAATTAAGTACAAAATAATTATTTTGAATTTGAGACAAAATTTTATTAATTCACTAATTTTAAATTAACGAATAAATTAAGAAGTATTTTTTGCATATTAAAATTATACCTATTAGTATTTTAGAGTGTAGGCTCTACCTAAATTAAAAAAAATTATTACTAAATATATGTATCCAAGTTTGGATCTAATGTAAAAATATTATGTACGGATATGGGTTATAACTATCAAGATGGGTTTGCTTCTGGGTATAGGTACTGCACACCAATTACTAGGCCTAACATGTGGGACGTAAGGTTGGATCAAGGGTTTAAATAGAGTTATTATATAGAAAGATCAAATAATAATAATAATAATAATAATAATAATAATAATAATAAGAATAAATCATAATAATAATAATAATAATAATAATAATAATAATAATAATAATAATAATAATAATAATAATAATAATACCTCATTAACTTCCAAATTACCTTAGTTGACATTTGAGTGTCACAACAATAAACTCGAAGATCAATTGCTTTGTCTTTAAAATTATATCTAGCGTAATGCACAAACACAAATTTATAAATTTATTTTAATTTAAAAATACTAACATTAATTTTATCAATATTAAAATATAGAGGGCATTAAAATAAATATAGCATATTATTAATAGTCAAGGGTATACACTTGACTATTAATAATATGTATATTATTCCAACTTTTTAATATAAATACTAGCAAGTGGGAACCGCGCAAGGCATTCAATTGCTTTTTCGTGCCCGTAGAAGTTTTAATAAAAAAATAAATAAAAAGTAGGGTTAAATTTTGCCTATTAAAATGGTATAAAAATTTTCCTTCTATTTTTGAAACCTTCATAATTTTTCTAATTTTGAAATTTAAATGAAACAGATAAAATAATCCGTATTGTTTAATAAAAATATGTAAATATATTTTATGTATAAACTTAAATAAAGAAAAAACTTAACAATGAAATTCTAAAAAAAAAAAAAAGCAAAAGATCCTAAAATCAGTTAAATGAAGAATATAAAATTAGTAGAATATTTTGTTGTGAAGATAAATTTTTTTCTTAAGAAAATATTTTTAAATAATTTTATTCTTGAAGGTTTGTTGTATTTAAAGCGTTTTCTTTTGTTTATTTTAATTTGATACAGATAATATTGTTATTTGTTAATACATTGCGTTTCTAATATTTTTTTTGTTTGTTGAAATTTATAATATAAAGTAAATTGCTACAATGTTTATTTAGTTTTTTTAATGTGGAATAAACTATGTGGTCAAAATTGGTGTTTTTTATGGCAGAGGGACTTTTTTTCAGTCAATTTCTTTTTTTTGAATATTTTTATATGAACTTTAATATTTGAAATATTCTTTCATGTTTATTTTTAATACGTATTTTATTAGTTTAATATTGTATTGATCTTTTATATACTCAGTTGAATTATTACTTAAAATAAACCTAATATGTTGTTTAATTATTCTTATAATGAATTATTAAATTTTATATGGGCCAGAATTCTATATAAATTATTATAACAAGGGTACAAAGTGAATTAACCCTAAAAATATTATATATGAATTGATACTTATATTGTAAAATCATATAATCTGAAGAGTTAGGAAAATTTCATAATTAATTTACATTTAAACGAGTAGTTTCTTAGCTTATATTGGGGACATGTTTAATATCGCATTATTCTGATTAATCTTGTGAATGAATATAAAAATCCACAAATTGCATCACAAATATTATTTTACAACTAACCTCCCCTTTGCAATAAGTTATAAATCTAATGTTCAAGGCTCCCAAAAGTTCATCATGACAATTAATAATATATATATATATATATATGAACCAAAATATAATAGGGTAAATTACATCTACCTCCCGTGAGGTTTGTCATAATTACGAATACCCCTTCGTTGTTTGAAAAATTACAAATACCCCCCTAATTTTAACGACCATCTAACAATTACCCAATCTATCCATTTTTTATAGTGAACTGACCAAAATACCCTTATGAATTAAAAATTATAATTTTATTTTTGTAAAAAAATATTTTTCTTATCGATTAAGGGGATAATTTTTTTTATAATTTTTAAAAGTTTTTCATCCATCCCATTCAATATTTTTATAAGATTTTTATTTTTTTAAAAAAAATAAAAAAATACAGTAAGGGCAAAGTTGACCTTTCTATACCTCCATCCATAGATTATATAATTTTATCAAACATCAGGGGGTATTTGTAATTTTTCAAACAACGAGGGGGTATTTGTAATTATGTCAAACCTCAGGGGAGGTGGTTGTAATTTACCCAAATATAATACTAGTTACTCATTTTTTTTTTTTTTTGAAAGGTTATGCATTTTAATTAGCTAAATCTCCAAGAACAACAACATCCAGCCCAGGGGGATAACAAGAAGAATCTCCCACCTGGTTCAACGCACACTTAGCTGAAAAATCTGCAGCTGAGTTAGCGGACCTCAGCACCAAAGAAAAGGAAAGGGATTCAAACAAAGAACAATCAGAACGAACATCTTCAATTAAGGTGCTAGTCACCGAAAAGTCTAGAAGAGCATTGGAGAGTTTATGCAGAAGCGTGCTGCAATCACCCTCTAAAATCACACGACGCCATTGATATCGTCGGGCAAGACAGATAGCTTCTCTAGCCGCAAATGCCTCTGCCAACTCTGCAGTCCCACCACGATGCATTCGGATGGACAACCAAGCCAAACATGAGCCCGATGCATCGTGAGCGATAGCACCCAGGCCCATCACCCGACCTCCATCACGAAGGCCACCATCAAAATTAACTTTAATCCATCCTGCAGGGGGGAGATGTCAATAAGATTGCTGCACAGATTTTGCAATCAGACCCTGTGGATTTTGGGACTGGTAAGCGCGGAGATAGTGACGAGCAAAATCCACTACCTGCAAAGGAAGAAGAATACTAGTTACTCATTTAAACTTGTCAAAAGCTGGTGATTTTTTCTATAGTCCTAGACTTTCAAGCTCCTCTCTCTTCATAAACCAACAAAAGGTGCCTGCAAAGTAGTAGAATCTGAAGATGACTTTAATAAGCTAAAATTTTCAAATGAAACTTAACTCACTGAATCATATTCTACTTCAAAATCATAAACCAGAAAGCTTGTAGCGCAGCAGTCCAACAAACAAAGAGTAAAGTACAAATTACATTAAAAAAAGATTGAGATAATTGTAGTGGCAAAAAAAGCTAGAACCGAGTTCCATCCACCATTACCACCAATAATATGCATGGTATTATCCAATAAAATAAAATGAAGAAAGCTTAACTATATATCCAGCCGAGATGAAACCCTGTTAAACGAACAGAAGAAATTGTTTAGAAAACAATAAAATGACCTGTTATAGTTCTACTTATTTCAAGCAGAAAACAAAATTAAAATAGCAATACAACATCCACATATGTACTTTCAAAGAATTGCATACAGTAAAGACCAGAGCGATGCATCAATTGTCCAAGCATAATCAGAAAAACACATCCACAAGTTTCATTGATTCATTAGAAAAAAATTAAACTTGAAAATATACCTAATGACAATTGTTCCAGTTCCACCAACAAATTAAGACTTTCAAATTTCAGTCACATGTCACCTAGCTACTAATTTGTACCTATATATAGAACATCATTCTGAAGTTAACAAAACAGAGAAATCTTCCTCACCCACAAAATAATCCACCCAAAAATTACTACATTATATAGACAACACCACAGAAATAGAAAGAGAAATGAATAAAAGGTAGGGTGTTGTTTGAAACTAAGCTGTCAATGAGGTAGCTTGAATTTTCCTTTTGATCTGGGGAAGTAGAATTAGTTTTCTGATTTGCCACACACAATGAGAACGGAGATATAACCATAGTATTAAGGATGGATTGGAGAGAAACAAGAGTCCCCGCATACAAGACCATCAACAAAATAAACAATATTCAACTACTCAATTTTATGGGGATCATGAAAGACAATCAACATGTAAGCCAAAATGTCTCATAGATATTGTAGAATGAATGTTTCAAATTAATCTACTGCAATGAAAAATATGCATACTATGGTAACCTTAAAAACGAGCAATTAATAACATGAAGCTTGTCTAGAAAGATTCCGAAACTATCTTTTTCAATGCTATATTCATACTGAAGAAAGCGGATCGGCCCGGGAAGCGCGGCGGAAGCGCGAAAAATCGTAAAACCGGTAAAACATGTGATAATTAACGTAATTAATACCCGATCAAGGGGTGTACCGTTGATCTTTCTTGGGCGTTCGGTGTATTAAATATAAAGACATAGGCCAATAAATCACGAAAAAAACAAGGGGCGAAAACCATAAATGGAGTTTTACCTTTGTCGTTTTTCTCGTACGGCTACAAGCGTTGTCTCCTCTCCGTTTTCGTTTCCGGATACGTCCACGACGTGATCTCGATCTTGAGATCCTCCCAAGAATGACACACCACCACTAAAGGATGTGGAGATTTCGTGCTAGCAAAATCTCCATAGAAGAGACGGAGATCAAAACAATCGCTATGAATTAACGTGTTTTCATCTCTCTTTTGTTTTTTCTTTTGATCTCTAAGACCAAATGAAAAACTGATATGAGAAACATGGGAGAGAGAGGCACGAATTTGTGAGGTTTTTGAGAGGCTAGTATGTGTTGTGTGTGTGGCTAGGGTTTAATGAAGGTATATATATGACCTAGTCATACACATACTAGGAGTCTTAACCTAGTTAGGCTCCACAACAACCATCCTAACCCTAGCCACCCCTTAAGCACGAATTTTGGCTTCTAAATCAGCCAAAGAACCTTCCAAAATTGTCCTTCTTGACTTAGCCAAGGTCCAACCAAGGCCTTAGGCTTGTATTTAATGAACCGGGCTCGATAGGATCAAGCCCACTTCTTATGGACTTATATTAAATCTAATTTAATCATAAACCCAACATTAAACTCCTTATCTTTTAATCTAATTAAAAGATCCAAGCCCATGCTCTCTCTTTCAATTTAAAAATCCAATTTATAAATTGGACCAAGCCCAATAAAATTAATCCAAATAATTTTACTAGCTAACTTGAAATTTTAATTAATCCAATTAATTAAATTTCAAGTCATCCATCCAATGGATTGGTCTAAATAAATGATCCAATCATTCATTCTCTCCAAAGATTAATTTAATCCAATTAAATTAATCCGACTCTTCTAGAATTAATTCCAAATTAATTCTATCCCACTATAGTGGTGGGTGTGACTCTTTAGGTTCACCCTTAGCTAGACTTGGGCATGTGTGACCAACACAATTAATTAAATCTAATTTAATTAATTATTCTGATTATCCCATAATAGGAAATGGCCCGATACCATGGGTGGCCGTCTAACAACAACAGTCCATGGCACTAGAGACTAGGTGAATGTTGGCGTGAACATTTAGGCTCCGAATCCATAAGAGTACGGTCCTACTGTTAACTGTCTCCTAGCCTTAGTCTAGGGCATGGAATTGGGTATCGGTTCCCATCCTTGACTAGGCAACTATGTTTAACACTCGAGATGCGTTTACTCTACTGATCCGATCTAGGAAACATATTCCTGATCGATCAATCGCTTTGGCCAAAGACTTTTAGAGTCTAAACCATCTCAATGTGCATGGGAGAACTCTCTGTCATATAATAACAGGGGACATATCCTCTCTTGGAATCCACCGTCCTCGCTACATACTCCGACTACACTGGATAAGGCTTATAATGACCACGCCTCACGACACAGCCACCTCTTGCCATATCCAAGATACAGTCTTCATATGCACGTAACTGCCATGATTCCTTAAGTTAGAGGACTAATTCTCGTACTATCGGAACCGGGAATCCCAATCATACCGACCAAGCCTCAAGAGGCTTCCATATGACGATTCCCGTGAGTCACTTCAGTCAGTTGACTACCTGGCCAACCAACCCACTAAAACTGCATGGATGACCTATGTCTCCTGCCGACGAAACACGGCTACAGTACTTAGTGCAAGTCTCCATAGGATCCTCGATGCCCAATCTCGAGGTCCTCGACTTGGAGCATTCCAGACCGACCCCTAGGAGTTGGTTTCATAGCTACCAAACTTATGCGCAGCCCAACTCCACGGGTTAACCTTTCGATCCGTGGGCATTTCGTTGTGACATTGAAATCCCGTTCAATATCAGTGGTAAGCTCAACGAAATATATTGTCATCTTGATGAATTCTTACCGTATTCATCAATCTAATAATATTTGATAAAGATTGTCGAATGGAAAATAGCCAATCCAATTGGCTTTTGGTCACCAACTCTAACAATCTCCCACTTGACCATTAAAGCCAATTACCCGTGTCGCTCAGAAATTACCCATGTCGCTCAGAACCTTCTGAGCATGAGCAATCTACGATACTGACTCGGTTTCGTGGGTCTACTTTATTTTCTGTTGGATCTATATGGTCCAACCGTGTATTTCCTTTCACTATCGCTGCTTGCAGATGGTTGTTATCTAAGAATTTTTACGAATCTTGTGATGAGATCTCGGGCCCATAAGGCTCTTGCCCTAGCCTTGTTGTTTGCCTCTAAGGCTACAACTGGCTCGGCTGTGTTAGGCACCACATCTATCTAATGGATGTTGTTTTTCAATCCAATCCACTTTCCTAGACTAACTTGTGAAAGTCGCCCCACATTCAACTTTTAAGATGCGTCTGCTTGAAATCCCTCCAAGCTACCATGCCTACCATAAAGTCCAAAGGTGATTATACTTTGAGAACTTGTCCATTATTCACATGAATCTGAAAGCTAGTATCGCTTTAGCTTTCCAGAATTAACTCTTCACAAATCGTGTGTCAGACACACTTCTTTAATCCTTATTCAGGTATTAAAGACTATTCTTGACAACTGTCTATTGCTAATTGGTGTATTTCCAATATACGTTGTGTCATGCCCTAAGCATACACAATATCAGTAACTACACACCAAACCAACACTTTCGTGCTGTCTTCGGCTCAGACGTAGGGAATGTCCAAGACATCTGAGCTTTCTCATCAGCCAACCATGACTGAGTTTTGAATAGCTCGACCCTAATGTAGGAATCTAATTCCTTTTATAGAGAATTTCGTGAACAACTTTATATGTGTCTTAGTGTTTCTCAAACATCTTAACCTCATTCCTGATGGGAAAGACGTTTATATACTAAACACATAGGAACTAACACCAACTCCCACGAAAGTTGGGCTCATTTTATCAAATCATACCTAGTATGATCTTTAGATAAAAACGAATATTTCAGTTTTACAAAGTCTCAAATCTGGTTTGAATTTCTTAGTGAATCCTTAGGCTCCAAGCCATTGATTCCAAACGATGTCCAACATCGCTCCTCCTTATGTCCTTTTGGATTAAAATCCAATTTCCATGGACAAATGAGGACTGGAATATGGTCAGTTAGAGATGTAGTTGATGACGAATGATGCATTTGAGAAGTTATATGAAAACTTACTCCCACTATTTCCTTGACGTGTATAAGACCATCCTATTAACTCAAGTAATTTGTGGGACGAGAGTTTCATCATATAATAAGGGCCAATGTGTTTCAGTGAAACACCAATCAAACAAAGTCCAACTTAGTTCGATTTCTTCCTTATCAGAGATCGGTCAACGTGGTCCTTTCAGGAAGAACTTCACCGAGTGAGAATCAAATTCTCATAAAGAACTCTCACTACATATACTCACGCTCTCGATTCAATCGAAAGTTGATCATGTTGGTTCACCACTCCGAGTCTAATTCTTTGAACCTCATCAAATAAAATTAGACTGGTGAACTCCCACACTGATCTTGTGTATTTTAGTAACTCACAGATATCATACTGGATCCAATCCAACATGTAACTGGTAAACTCATTTTGTCCCACAAAAGAGCTTTTGCGGTCTTTCTCCTTCTCAGTAAGGTTTTGAAAGCTAATAGATCCAAATTGCCTATTTCTAGTGCTCTTTGAATCCATCAATCTCTCTCTTCCTCAACTAGAATAGATTGACCTACCAGGACTGTAAACTTGGGCTCTTTGATTATCATTTTATTCTTTATTTGAGTATTCATATTCTAATTATGAAATAGTATATGTTTCACCCAGCAGACATGAATCCATTCAATGTCAAATAAGAAGCTTTATTGATCAAAATATGTAATCAAAATTGTCCAACAATAATTAAAAACATTATTTCGATCATGCTAGGTTACATAGATACTATCCTAACATGATCACCATTAAGCCCCCTAGTCTTTTATAGCAACAACCCTGTTATCGCTAAGCCTTAGGACCTTTTGTTTCAGATTTTCTACTCCTCATCACCATCTGCCATTTGCAAATTAATTATAAATTCGTTGGTATCCAATACCAAGAGTAGAATGGTGATTATGTTAATACTCAATTAAAGATTTATACCTTCATTGGAGAGGAGCTTAGGACACTCCCTCTTCCAATGGCCCTTCTCTCGGCAATAAATGCAAACATCATTCGGAATCCTTGACTGACGAACCCTCTTCCTCTTTCCTTTACCCCCGCCTAGTGGTGTAACAGGAATACTTGAAGTGCTAGCAGTAGTAGAAAACATCTCACCCTTCTTCCTCTTCTCGCGTCCGGCAACCTTGCCCTTCGCTTTAGAGGTTGAAGCCTCTCCCACTAGTACCGTCGGTGCAGATTTTTCAATCGTTGCCTCGTACTTGACCAATATATTAATCAACTCATGAAGGCTTTCCTCAAGTCCATTCATGTTATAGCTGATAGTAAATTGATCAAGGGAGAGAGATAGTGATTATAGAATCAAGTCAACGTACGTTTCTTCCTCCTTGAAATAAGCCTGGAGGTCTTTGAGCTTCTCCACTAGCGAAAGCATCATCACTCCATGCTCACGTACGGACAATCCCTTAATCATTACCATGCCGAAGAATGCCTTCGTCACGACATATCTAATATGCCATTCCGGTACCGCATAAAGTTCTTTTCATGCGATGCATTATCGACAAGACGTCCTCATACCTGTCATACTGTTTCTGGATCTCGTTACTCATCGAGCCCAGTACGATACTGTGTACTTTTCGATTGTTCTCATGCCACTGAGTAAACTTTTCGAACGTCAAACGTTCTCCAGGTGGGAACCCTTTCGGCAAAGTCCGAGGATCCAGAACGTAAGTTTGGTTCTTGAAATCGAGGACCATCCTCAGATTTCTGAGTCAATCCAAAAAGTTTGTTCCATTAAATATTGGCCTCAAGTATAGTTAAGTGGATTCTTAGAAATTAACAATAAACAGAAAATAAGCAGATTATTATAATATTACGTTCAAGTTAAGGACTTGGACTTCAGTCATTGACCCTCCCACTATTTCTACGAAAGCCCATTACTCTCAAATGGGGTTTCGGGAAAACCATTTTCCTAGTGGGCTTGAGGTCCACAAGCGAAATTCTCCATGCCCCGCTTTTACGATTCACAGAGAAATAACCTTGTGGGAGGTATCCAATACCAATCTTGTCCTACAAGATCCCCAAGATATTTTGCCTCATATTTTCACGTGATTCCGAGGACTCCAAGCAAATCACGTTACTTGGTGTTAGACCGACCCATCAACCGAATCATACCAAACTATCGCCCCTCACAACTCGTGAGACAGGGAAATAGAAGCGTAGTTTTTTCATTCACAATAATAGTGCAGCTTTATTTTAGTCTAAACGTGCCACGACTCGTGAGACCACGTGTGGCTAAAATCAGCTTCCTCACTACATTACTGTGGATGGAAGGCATGGAAATTACATCACTTGGCATTAGTCCTAATCCATCAACCGAATCATAGCACACACTATCGCCCCACACGACTCGTGAGACAAGGAAATAGGTGTGTATTCACTTCGTTCACAGTAACAGTGCAGCTTCATTTCAGTCCACATGTGCCACGACTCGTGGACCACGTATGGGTGAAATTGGCTTCCTCACTACATTGCTATGGATGGAATGATGGAATAACAAGACATTGTGTTTATTTCCATTTTTAAGAGTCTAATATTATTAACTTGGTCCAACCAAGTGAGAGTTCATTTTAATAGTTGACCTAGACCTCATTACATATTAATATCTTGCATGACAATATATCCAATATATAATGCATTTAAATAAAACGCATTGCATGCAAAATAAAAGCCTAGCACGCCCTTGTTGGATGATCACAAGCCCAAAACCTATGCGACCCACTGAGCCCGCAGTGGATCTATGGTCCGTCTAAGGATAGGCCTACGCTATTACAAGATGTTTAACCCATTAACACATTATGGGCCTTGTAATCTCTATTTATTTCTTCATCTCCTTTGTGGGCTCCATCCTTCGAGCCTCTTATCCATGGATCTCCATGGGCCAACCCATGGCCTCCTCCATGGGCCTCCATCGTCTGGGCTTGCTCTTTACAATTATTAAAAATAAAGTAAAATCCTCTCCACCTATTCTACTCTCATTATAACTTAAAAAAAAAACCCCAATCATCAGTTGGGGGAGTACATTAATAGGGAGAAAGCAGACCTTAAACATATTAGGCTAAAAACGAAGAGAAAAAAGAAATAAGAGGCACACAGACCCCAACCCAACAGAAAATAAACCATACACAGGGTCCAATGGGTTCGTGATCATCCATGTTAATCCAATTAACAAAATAGCACATTTATTTCAAAAATAAACATGCACATAAAATATAATGCAAACCATGTATTTTATAGAAATGATATCCAATATCATAAATTAATTACACATCAAATCTTAGAAATTTATATGTAAAATAATGCAACTTAATAATGGACATAAGTGAAAACCATGCAAAAATCAATTCTTGTTTGAAAATTCATTCAAATTAATTTTAGTAATTTAATCTTGGGAAATACCAAATCTCAACCAAAAATTAAATTCACCAAAATTAACTGTTTCAGAAAAATATGCAGAAAAATCAGAAAAAATAAAAATAAAAAAATTCCAAAAAAATTAGGTAAGACTGCCTGCCGGCCGCGCCCGCGCGGGAGGCAGGCCCTGTCTGCTGCGCATGCGTCCCAGCGGGCGCGCAGGCGGCGCGCGCGCCTGACGGTCGCAGCGTCGGCCGCGCTGCTCATTTTTTTTTTCCGTTTTTTCTGAAACTTTCTCTTTCTGCAATTTCTGAAATAACAAGAAAATAATAAATTTTCAGAAATTTCAAATTTCAATAAAAAATCTCATGTCCAAAATTAAATGCAAAATAAAACACATAAACCCTATAGATATGCAATTAAAATAAAAAAAAAATGCTTCTAAAGCCGATTAAAAACATGTAAACATGTTGAAACACGTAATACACATTAGATTCTAGGCCTATACATCGAACCGGGCTCTGATACAACTTGAAGGAAGCGGATTGGCCTGGGAAGGGCGGCGGAAGCGTGAAAAATCGTAAAATCGATAAAACATGCTATAATTAACGTAATTAATACCCGATCAAGGGGTATACCCTTGATCTTTCCCGGGCATTCAGTGTATTTAATATAAAAACATAGGCCAAGAAATCACAAAAAAAACTCAAGCAGCGAAAACCATAAATAGAGTTTTACCTTTGTCGTTTTTCTCATACGGCTACAAGCGTTGTCTCCTCTTCGTTTTCGTTTCCGGATCCATCCACGATGAGACCTCGATCTTGAGATCCTCCCAAGAATGACACACCACCACTAAAGGATGTGGAGATTTCGTGCTAGCCAAATCTCCACAGAAGAGATGGAGATCAAACAATCACTGTGAATTAACGTGTTTTTATCTCTCTTTCGTTTTTTCTTTTGATCTCTAAGACCAAATAAAAAACTGATATGGAGAACATGGAGAGAGAGAAGCACGAATCTGTGAGGTTTTTGAGAGGCTAGTATGTGTTGTGTGTGTGGCGCTAGGGTTTAATGAAGGTATATATATGACCCAATCATACACATACTAGGAGTCCTAACCTAGTTAGGCTCCACAACAACCATCCTAACCCTAGCCACCCCTTAAGCACGAATTTTGGCTTCTGAATCAGCCAAAGAACCTTCCAAAATTTTCCTCCTTGACTTAGCCAAGGTCCAACCAAGGCCTTAGGCTTGTATTTAATAAATCGGGCTCGATAGGATCATACCCACGTCTTATGGACTTATATTAAATCTATTTAAATCATAAGCCGAACATTAAACTCCTTATCTTTTAATCTAATTAAAAGATCCAAGCCCATGCTCTCTCTTTCAATTTATAAATCCAATTTATAAATTGGACCAAACCCAATAAAATTAATCCAATTAATTTTACTAGCTAACTTGAAATTTTAATTAACCCAATTAATTAAATTTCAAGTCATCCATCCAATGGATTGGTCTAAATAAATGATCCAATCATTCATTCTCTCCAAAGATTAATTTAATCCAATTAAATTAATCCGACTCTTCTAGAATTAATTCCAAATTAATTCTATCCCACTATAGTGGTAGGGTGTGACTCTTTAGGTTCACCCTTAGCTAGACTTGGGCATGTGTGACCAACACAATTAATTAAATCTAATTTAATTAATTATTTCTGATTATCCCATAATAGGAAATGGCCCGATACCATGGGTGGCCGTCTAACAACAGTCCATGGCACTAGAGACTAGGTGAATGTTGGCGTGAACATTTAGGCTCCGAATCCATAAGAGTACGGTCCTACTGTTAACTGTCTCCTAGCCTTAGTCTAGGGCATGGAATTGGGTATCGGTTCCCATCCTTGACTAGGCAACTATGTTTAACACTCGAGATGCGTTTACTCTACTGATCCGATCTAGGAAACATATTCCTGATCGATCAATCGCTTTGGCCAAAGACTTTTAGAGTCTAAACCATCTCAATGTGCATGGGAGAACTCTCTGTTATACAATAACAGGGGACAGATCCTCTCTTGGAATCCACCGTCCTCGCTACATACTCCGACTGCACTGGATAACGCTTACGATGACCATGCCTCACGACACAACCACCTCTTGCCATATCCAAGATACAGTCTTCATATGCACGTAACTGCCATGATTCCTTAAGTCACAGGACTAATTCTTGTACTATCGGAATCGGGAATCCCAGTCATACCGACGAAGTTTTAAGAGGCTTCCATATGACGATTCCCGCGAGTCACTTCAGTCAGTTGACTACCTGACCAACCAACCCACTAAAACTGAATGGACGACCTGTGTCTCCTGCCGACGAAACACGGCTGCAGTACTTAGTGTAAGCCTCCGTAGGATCGTCGATGCCCAATTTCGAGGTCCTCGACTTGGAACATTCCAGACCGACCCTTAGGAGTTGGTCTCATAGCTGCCAAACTTATGCACAACCCAATTCCACGGGTTAACCTTTTGATCCGTGGACATTTCGTTGTGACACTGAAATCCCGTTCAATATTAGTGGTAAGCTCAACGAAATATATTGCCATCTTGATGAATTCTTACCGTATTCATCAATCTAATAATATTTAATAAAGATTGTCGAATGAAAAATAGCCAATACAATCGGCTTTTGGTCACCCATTCCAACACACACAAGATAAGGCAGAACAATACTCAATGTGAAATCTGAACTGCACTATCCCCATGTGACACATGTTCATTGTAATCCACACGCTCTTCTAGTACATTATCTTCTTCCGACTGTGGTTCATGAAACACTTCATCCACTTCTGGTTTAGGAAACACTTCATTCAATCAGACTTGGACAGACAAAGCGCCTGAAATACATCTTAGTCATTACTCAACAAACTTTCCAACCACAAACATTAGCTTTTAACTACGACCTCCCTTCCTCTTTTCAACTATCCTATTCGGAGAGATTCTTAAAAGAAAACAAAACCCAAGCAAGTGATAAGTCAAAGTCACACTAACTAAAGTCAGCATAATGTCTATCTATGCCAATCAAAATTGAATGAAATTAATCTTAAGCACAGGACAATAAGCATTTCTTCAAGAATTAATCATAAAAAAATGGGATATCATCTGCCCAGCATAACTAATGCAAAATGTTATGATACACTTCTAAAGAGCATAATCAACAAATTTTTTAAAAAAAACATAAATATTCAATGACCAGGGCTAAACCTACAGCTCCTTAGAAGCATAATCGATATAATCCACTTTTATAAAGGGTATCCTCATTGCGAGTAGCAAAATTTTCACACATGCAAAAGACAGCTATAAAGAGCATCGATCGAAGGCAGAACGGCGTCGTTTTTTAGTGGAGAAGAATCCTCTGGTTCTCTTCTTGAAAGATAGATCTGCGCTTGAACGACGAAAACTCACTGTTCTTCAACAGAGATTTTCCTGTATTTGTGCAATGTCGTTTAGAGAGAGACGAAATGGGAACGGCGTCGTTCCTTTATCGAGAGAAACTAAAACTAATAATAAAACTTTTAAAATTCCAAGTAGGAAATTAGGGCTCTTATGTATATGTATAATAATAATTTAGCTTGGATCTGGTTCGGCCAAACTTGAACCACTTAATGACAAGTGCAATACACTTGTCGTGTGATTGATTACGATTGGCGTATAGTTTAGGAGAAATAACCAATTACATAACAAGTGTAATACATTTACTCTATAATTGATTTGATTTAACTGAACCTAATTCCACCTAAAATTTTCCTTGATTCATGCATGGTTTTGCATTGTTTTCTAATTTAATTTGTCTGCTAGCTACAAAAATGTAATATATTTTATCGTTTTCATCTTTCATGCTTTTTTGTTTTAAAATGTAGTATGCATGTACACATCAAGGATATCTATATTTGCTATCACCATATTTTTATGCCAATTTTTTATACGTCTTTTGAATTAATAAAATAATTAATACACCTGTGTATAATATAGCATTTACTACTCGTTCGGTATTTTGCTAACTATTAAAAAAAGTGTAAATACTATATTTGGTCCCTCCAGTTTTTGTTTAAAATCAATTTAATCCCGTAAGTTTATTTCTTAACTTTAACATCCTTAAACTTTAATATTTGTCTCAGTTTGGTCCCTCTTACATTTCTCGGCAAAAAAGTGGCTGTATTTTGACTTTTTGGAGGGTAAATTAGTCAATAAATTTGATTTTATCACTTAAGTCTTTTAAATTTTTAAAATTATCAAATTAATCCCTTTTCACACAAAAAAACAACTTTTTTTATATTTTTTTTTGCTAATATATTGTAATTATCTAATGTGAATAATAAAAATTTTGAACTCCCATGAACATAATAATAATATATTGCTTAACTTAAAATAAACAATCTCTTCTTTTTAGTAGTTAAAAAAAATTAAAATTATAAATAAATTTTATAAAACCTACCCAATATGAAAATATAATAAAAAAAATCTAAATCAGTAATTATTTATTTCAAAAGTTAAAGAAAGTCTCTAAAAAAGTTAAGCCTTAATAAATTTATTAAATGTTTGGATTTTCAAACAAAAAGTTGGTAACTTATGCTTTCTTTAACTAAATTTTTTGGTGGATTTCATATGTGTATAGAAAAGGATCTACAAAAATCTCTAAATGAATTATATATATATTATATATATATATAATATATATATATATATGTATCAAAACCACCAAATAATTTAATTAAAAGTACATTCCATCAATTTTTTCTTCAAACTTGAAGCTATTGATATTTAATTTTACTAGACATTTCTTTAACTCCTAAGACTAACCTAGATTTTTTATTATATTTTTAGATTAGATAAGTATTATAAATTTCTTTACAATTTTGATATTTTTTGTCACTTTTAAAATAAAAAAGGGACTATTTATTTTAAGTTAAGCAATATGTTAATATTATGTTTACAAGAGTTCAAAATTTTTTGTTTTCATACAAGATAATTACATCATACCATATAAAAATATAAAAAATAGTTCTCTTTCTAAAAAAGGACTACTTTGATAATTTTACAACTTAAGGGGCTAAAATAATAAAATAAAAGTCAAATCGACTATTTCATCCTCCAAAAAATCAAACTCCAATTTCATGTTCGCCGAAAAATGGTTAGAGGGACCAAACTAAGATAAAAATTAAAATCTAAAAATGCTAAAATAAAAAAATAAATTTGAGAAACTAAACTAATTTTAAATAAAAACTTAAAGAACCAAATATAATATTTACCCCTAAAAAAACACTAAAAGTAGACGTAAGTGGTCTCTTTAATTTTCCCCCTTTTTTTTCTAAATTTTTAAATTTTTTATTTTATGTTCTTTTCTCCGCTTCTCATTCTCTTGTCTCTTTCCTGTCCCCCCCCCCCCCCCCCCCCCCCCACCAAAAGAAAAAAAAAAAAACAAAAACAACCTGGCCTCATTGAAAGTTTGAATTGCAGGAAACATAGGATCCACTTTCTCCTCTTTTGCCTTTTTATTGGAGCAAGCAATCAACTTTCCCGTTACACAACTACTACTTTTTGTTTTTAGGGCTAAAATGCATAAAACTTTCAATATTTTGCAAAAAGGCCTAATCTATTTTAAAATTTGGTAAATTTTTTTTTTATTTTTTTTAAATGTAGCTCAATTGTTCTTCTCTATTAAATTTAACTAATGGTATTAATTTTTTTTACAAAATAACCGTTACACATTTACTTAATATATATGGATGTGCATAAAAATAGGTTGGTCCAAATAGGCCCAATCGATCCAAAAAGAAGAAGAAACGATAAGCCAGTAACATCCTAAGAGGTCCAAGACGACAGGGCATCCCCCTACTCGGACCAAGAGGATGGAACGCCCCCCTACTCATACCATGATCAAAGCTTAACAAAATATTTGGCTCAAAAAGCCCGCACACGTGGCAGCCCGCTATCCTACATGTTATCCCGTCAGCCCATGTATCAGCAACTATGTTAGCCCTAGGAGGACTCCTGGCGGCTGGGACTCACTGGAGACAATGAGTCCCCTAAGACTGGATAAAGACTCCTTGCAGACAGGGAAGTCCCCTCAAAACCCTAACATACTCCAACAGCTCCCCCGAATCTAGGGGACATGGCATCCCCTATCTCTGAATAGTATAACTGACCAAAGATGAAGGCAAATCAGGCCTTATCCTAACAACTCCTATCCACTCTTCCCGAGAATAGAGGGAACGTGCACACTCAACTGGGAGGGGAAGGGGCATCCCCCTCCCCTATAAATACAGGTTCATTTTATCCTACCGGGAGACCTCGACCTGACCTTGACCTCACCTTCAATAGACCTCCTTGGCACATTCTTGACACTTTTCTCACTCTCTAGACATCTTCCTCATATCTCTCACACACTCTCTAAGCACTCCACAGGCACGTTATCACGTATTCATACACTTCTACACTTATATCATTCACCATATCTCGATTTATATCGTATTTATCTACTTTTATCTTTGTATTTTTCGAAGATCCAATACTAATTTGGACGTCGGGGAGCTAGCACCTTTTTTGCAGGTCCACCTTTCAAGATTGACATTCGCTTCGGCCCAAGCTTTGAATGACAGTCCATATTCTTTGGACCCGTGCGTTTTCTGAAAGCATCATATATATTATTTTTTATTTTAATAACCGTTAGATCTGTATTTATTATACCAGAACTATTAGATCTAATCAATTAATTTTAACCATTGGATCTTAAATTTATAATAAAAAAAATTCAAGATTTCATATTTTACTAATTAAAAATTATATTATAAGAAAATTATTTGAAAAATAAATTAAACAAAATTATCTCCCCCACCCTGCCTGCCTACCCCCTCCCCAATCGACACCCCCCCGTCCCCACAAGAAGAGATGAAAATGCAATTTTTTTTTAAAAGTCAATTTAATGATCATAGTAATTTTAGATACAATATGGGGGTGTTTTTAATTAATTAAAGGTAAAAAAATATCAAAATATGCAAAAATCAAGCCCAATTGGACTTCAAGCTTGTACACCCCACCTTCCGTTAGTTTTTGACAAAAAGAATTTTGTTTTATTGAATTTATGAAAACACAAGGGGGATTTTATCCTATTTCTAAAAAATATGAGTACTTTTAACTATTTTAGAAAAATACAATGATACAAAAAAAATAGCCTTATTTTTAGTAATAGATTTGGGTAAAAAAATTTCATCCAATTCCGATCGTACATATTCGTGATTTGGGATTGCAGAGGGTCAACCTAGTTAGATAATTAAGCTATCAAATGATTGATTAAATTTTATGAAAACCCAATTTAAGGGTAAATATTATATTAGGTCCTTTAAATTATTGTTTAGAATCACTTTAATTCTTCAAGTTTATTTCTTGATTTTAATATTCTTAAATTTTAATTTTTGTCTCAGTTTGATCTCTTTTACCATTTTCCGGCAAAAATGTGGTCAGATTTTGCTTTTTTGGAGGGTAAAATGGTGAATAAATTTAATTTTATCATTTTAGTCCCTTAAATTTTTAAAATTATCAAATTAATCCCTTTTCACATAAAAGTAATTTTTTTTATATTTTTTATGCTGATATATTGTAATTATTTATGTGACAACAACTCTCCTATGAAAGGATCCTCAATAAGAAGATCAAGGCAAGGTCCACGAATTTTGAACTCTTATGAATATAATAATAATATATTTGCTTAATATAAAATAAACAATCTTTTTTTAGTAGTTAAAAAAACTAAAATTATAAATAAATTTAATAAAACTTATCTAATATGAAAATGTAATAAAAATAAATCTAGGTCTACAATTTTTTATTTCAAAAGTTAAAGAAATTCTAAAAAAGTTAAGGCTTAATAATATTTATTAAATATTTGGATTTTCGAACAAAAAGTTTGTAAATTATGTTTTTAACTAGATTTTTTGGTGGATTTCATACATATAAAATTCATTTTAAGAGGTTTTAATAGATTTTTTTTCTATAAGATGGGACTATATATATATATATATATATATAATAGAACAGGATCTACAAAAATCTCTATTATATATATATATATATATATATATATATATTTCAAAACCACCAAATAATCTAATTAAAAGTACATTCCACAAACTTTTTCTTAAAAATTGTAGCTGTTAATATTTAATTTTATTAAACATATTTTTAACTCCTAAGATTAAAGAACTACCCTAAATTTTTTATTATATTTTTAGATTAGATAAGTATTGTAAATTTCTTCATAATTTTGATATTTTTTTTATCACTTTTGGAAATAAAAAAGAGAGTATTTATTTGAAGTTAAGTAATATGTTAATAATATGTTCACAAGAGTTTAAAGATTTTATTTTTCATACAAAATAATTACATCATACCATATAAAAATATAAAAAAATAATTCCCTTTCTAAAAAAGGATTACTTTGATAATTTTACAAACTTAAAGGACTAAAGTGATAAAATAAAACTCAAATTGATCATTTTATCCTCGAGAAAGTCAAACTCCGACCATATTTTTGGAGGACAAAACTAAGACAAAAATTAAAGTTTAGGGATGCTAAAGTCAAGAAATGAACTTGAGGGACTAAAGTGATTTGAAATGAAAACTTAAGGGACCAAATATAGTATTTAGCCAAAATTTAAAGTGCTCATATATCTTTTCTTTTAGTTGATGATTACTTGACAAAAATAGTTATTACCTTTAATTAAAAATAATCAAAATAGTAGGTGCGAGAAAACACTATACCTAAAAATTTTGAAGATAATGAAAATGAAAATTTTAAACTATATAATTTTAGGCACGATAATTAAATCAATGCCAAGTTATTACTGAAATTTTATATTAGGGTTACATTATTTAGGAATTGATTGCTAGAAATATACGATCTCCGTGATGACCAATCCAAGCTTACTACCTGAGAAGAAACAAGAACATGATGCTAGTCGACGGTCAAGTCAATTTGAGTTCGAGATCGAAGTATTCGATCTACTGCAATAAATGTGATAGAAAGTAATAAATGTGCCATACCATTAATGCTCCAAGTTTATAGGATTTATAGGCTCAATTGTACTGTATTGAATGGGCCACGTGTCAACATCTCGAGCTTCCCTCAATGATGATCGAGTGGTGTTGTATTAACGGGTCATTTTCATCGGGTTTGGATCCTAAGTCGGGTTGGGTCTTCACGATCCATTTAGACCAATGTTGCGCGGGTCTAATTGGTCCCATGGTTAATTTTGCCCCTTTTTAAGGGCAGTCTTGTCCTTTTATTAAGAGGCAGGGTAGTACCCTTATCATTACTCTCCCACTTCTTCTAGTGTAAGTATTACTCTAGAAGAAGGTGAACAGTAGCTTCTTTGAATATTTTTCAATCGCACGCCTTAGCTCCTTCCATGTGGCATTATCTGGGGCCACTCCAATGGGCACGTCTTTTGATATTCTCCCCTATAAATATACGCTTCTTTCAAATTTCATTCACTTTGCTACCGCTGTCTCCCGAGGGCTCGCCTTTTTAGACGTCTGGATTCTTGGATGCTATCTTTTAGGTACTCATGTCTTCATCTAACTCCAACTCAAGTTCTGACTCTTTGTTTGGGTCGTCCGCGACGTCTCCTCAATCTGGTCACCTTCTTGCTCCTGCTCACAAACCTATTAGCACAGTAGGCCCTTCTAGAGCCATGAGATCATAATCTTCTCAAACTTCCCATCCAGAGGAAACTCAGACACTTGCTATGTATCAGGACATGATGACTAGGAACCCTTGGGCCGGTATTGTTAGCACTGTGAAACTCCCAATCCATCGCATTAAAGAACGCTATTTTTCCTCAATAATTATGAAATAATGATTCCTAGGTCTTTTAATCACAGGCATCCTCCTCCTCAGAGCTTTTGCCGCTTCTCCTTTTTACATTTTGAAGCTGGTCTATGCCTTCCATTAGCTATCCTCATACCCAACATACTTCAAGGTTTAAGCCTTTGTCCCATGTAGTTGTCTCCCAATTCTATCAGCCTCATTATTCTTTTCATCATAATAATGCGAGTTCATCATTATGAACCTAGTTTTGATAATTTTTGGTCCTTGTATTCTTTTACTACCTCCAAGAGGTCAGGTGATAGGGTTTTTGTCTACTTATCTGCTTGCAAAGACTGTCGATTTTTGGATACTCTAAAACCTAATGTAGGTCCTTGGAAAGAAAAATTCATTTTTGTCCGGCCTCAACCTGGTCAAGAATGACCTATTCACTCATTAGAGTGTAGATAAGCCAGAACCCATGACTGAAGGAGGGGGGGCTGAAAGGTGGCCAGATTAACAGCCTTACCAATTATTGGTATAAACCTAAAAAACTTCTAGAGGGAGAAGTTTTGTGGCTTTCTGGTCTCACTTTAGCACTCATTTGAGTTAGGGGTTCCCTATGTGACTTTATTGCTTTCGTCCCTATCCTATGTCCCCCTTTTGTCTTTTTACTTTTAACCAATTTGTGTTTTCAAGTGACATAGTGATGAATTCACGGATAGCTGGTCAGCTTCGCTCCTTTCCTGATGGTCCCTTTCGTGCCGAAGTGGCTCTTGTGGCGCCCGGGTACTGGAATGGGTGATCAAAAGTCGATTGGATTGGCTATTTGGCATTCTCCAAATCTTTACCAAATAATATTAGACTAATGAATACGGTAAAAATTCATCTAGTTGGTAGTCTGTTATCGTTGTGCTTACCACTAACATTGAATGGGATTTCAATATCACAACAAAATGCCAACGGACCGAAAGGTTAACCTATGGAGTTGGATTGTGCATAGGTTTGGCAGATATAAAATCAACTCTTGAAGGTCGGTCTGAAACGTTCCAAGTCGAGGACCTCGAGATAGGGCGTCGAGAGTCCTATAGGGACTTGCACTAAGTACTGCAACCGTGTTTCGTAGGCATGAGACGTGGGTCATCTGTGAGGTTTTAGTAGGTTAGTTGGCCAGATAGTCGACTGACTAAACTAACTCGTGGAAATCGTCATATGGAAACCTGTTAAGGCTTGGTCGATATGACTGGGATTCCCAGTTCCGATAGTACGAGACTAGTCTTAGACTTGAGAAATCATGGAATTCACGTGCATACGAAGACTATATCTTGGATATGACTACAGTTGGTTGTGTCGTGAGGTATGATCATCATAAGCCTTATCCAGTGCAGTTGGAGTATGTAGCGAGGACGGTGGATTCCAAGAAAGAATTTGTCCCTTGTCAATATTGTGATAGAGAGATCTCCCATACGCTTTGAGATGGTTTAGAATCTTCAAGTCTATGGCTATAGCGATTGATCGGTGGCAAGGAATTTCCTACGATGATCAGTAGAGTAAACACATCTCGAGTATGAAGTATAGATGCCTAGTTAAGGATGAAAATCGATGCCTAATTCCATGCCCTAGACTAAGGCCGAGAGACAGTTGACAGTAGGACCGTATCTGTATGAAATCGAAGCCTGAATGTTCATGTTACTATTCGCCTAGTCTTTAGTGCCATGGACTGTTGTTAGACGGTCACCTATGGTAATGGGTTATTTTTGGTTATGGGATAAACGAAAATAATTAATTAAATTAGATTTAATTAATTGTGTTAGTCGCACGTCCAAGTCTAGCTGATGGTGAACCTAAAGAGTCACACTCAAATCACGAAAGGTGAGTGAATTAATTTTGAATTAATTTTGAAAGAGGTGAATTAATTTAATTAGATTAAATTAATTCTTGGAGAGTATAAATGATTGGATCATTTATGAGGAATAATCCATTAGATGGATAGTTCGAAATTTAATTAATTAGATTAATTGAATTTTGAACTTAGCCTTTTTTAAATTTATTGGATTAATTTAAAAGAGATTTGGGGTAATTAATTAGTAGATTGATTCCATTAATAATTAGTAGATGGACCTATCGAATTAATGAATTGAATTCATTAATTAGAAATGGGCTAGAAATAATTAGTTGGACTAGTTATGCTTGGTTGGGCTTAATTAATTAAGTGGATTGGATTCATTTAAATAATTGTCTTTTGAATTTGTGAATATTTGATTGGATTAAATATTTACTTCGACTTTCTTTGTTGGGCATTTTATTTAATTGAATTAAATATTAAGTCCAATAGGAATGGTGTATGGGCTCAATTTGACTCGTTGAACAAGCAAATTGAATTCGGTCCAAAATGCATCAAGCCCTAGCCCATGTTGACCTTTGATAGGTAAAAAATAGCCGAAATTTGGGTTAAAATAATCAGAAAATTTCGTATAAGAGGTGTTTGTGAAGTTGTGGAGGAGTCTTAGGAAGTGGTTGAGAAAGTTATGGAAGTTGGAAGACTAGGTCTCCTTCATATCTCAACCTATTCATTCCAACTCTCCTACTCACTAACTCTAGCCATTTTTTGATGGTTTTCAACAAAAAATTTCGTGTTACTCTCGCCTAATAATCAGCAAAATATTCTCCTCTTACCTCTCTTGAAGTTCTTCTTGGTTTAGAACCAAGTAAAGAATAAAGGAAATTAAATACACTAATTCATAGTGTGATTTCGATTCCTCTTCCCACGAATTTAACCCTTACTAGCACAAGGATAAATCTAACCTTTCAGTGTGGTGTGGATGATATTAGAGGTTTCCTGCGTTGGAGTCTTGTGTGGACGAATATCGAAGAAGAGATTTACACGTATTGCCGATTAGAGGAAAAAAATGAAAGGTAACTCTATATTTATGTATGCGTTCATTTTTTCTTTGATTTCATTAGCCTCTTGCATGATTAGATTTGCAATTATTACACCAAATGCCCGGAAAATAATCAAGGGTACACCCCTTGATCGGGATTTAATTGTTCGATTTACCATTTTTTTTTTATTTTTTCGCACTTCCTGGGCCGATCCACTTCCTTCATCAGGGTGGATTCCTTCGCAACTCCTGATCCAGAGCTTTTAACTGCTAATCCTTCAGCTTCTGCCCCGATCAAGATCATTAATGGCGACAACTATACTCGCGATCGATCTTAAGAGATCGCTACTAAGAGAATATTTGCCAGTGGTGACATAGGCAATTCGACTAAGACTACTCCCCCTAGGGACGCAAGGCCCAATGACCCTAAGAAATGCAAAAGGAAACATAAGAGTCGAAGCAAGGGGTCCCAATCCACCAAATTGAGCAAGCGAAGCAAATCTCGATCAGAAAGGTGATTGGCGAAGGAAGTTGCCGCCCTAGCTGAAGAAAAAGAAAATTTTAAGCTTTTGAAAGAGATAACCGCTTGGTGGACGAGATGAGCTAAAAGTGGGCATCATGACCTCGGAGGTGAAATTGATAAAGTAGTTCCTGAATGGAAAATCTCTAATCGTAGCTTTGTGCTGCTCAATAATGTAGGGCAAGATTCCTGGGAATTTTATAATGTCTATTGCTTACCCCGCGATCAGGTTACTCTCTTGAAAACCCCACACTCGCCTTGAGGAACATCTTGCCTATGTCCTTATGTAGGTAACAAATTTGCTTCTTATTGCCTTTTCCCTCTCGTTTTATTTATTCAAATTCTACTATTTATTCTAGGCTGTCGCTTTCAATTGTAGTCTTCCTTTGAAATACATGGAATTTCGGCGACGTCAAGTGTTGGCCGATAGAAAGATACGCGACCTCAGGAAAAGACTTGTTGACTCCACCACCTATGAAAAAGAAGTAGAAAGCCAACAATTTGTGCTGGAATCCAAGATTCGAGACCTGAAAAACCAAATTGCTCAGTCGGTACTCAAAGTTGCAAAGGCTAAGGATGAGGCCTTTAATAAAGGGCAAGAAGAAGGATTCTTCGCAGGTCAAGAAGAGGTGGCTGAAGGTCGAGAAAAGTACATTCGTTTAGAAGAATTCAAGGGAACAATCACAGGATCGCGTATACAGGGAGCTCGTGACTTTCTAAAATCGTCTGCTTCTTAGACCATAGTCGAGATGAAAGCAACGAACTCTTGAATTATGGCTTTGAGAAATGCATAGCTCAAATTTCCAAACTACAGGGATTTGTTGATGGTTTCGACCAAAGTCGCCTTGACCCTGCTTTAGATGGTAACCTCGAGCCTTACCTCGAGTAAGAAGAGACCCCATCAAGTCAAGAAGATGAGTTTGTTGTGTTGATAGACGAAGTTACGAACTTAGATTGAATTTAGGAATACATGTTCTTAGTTCACCCCCTTTTGTAAGATCGAATGGCCCTCTATAGTAGGTTTAAAGTGAATGCTAAGTAGATGGTCCTTCGATCTTTTTATGTTTTTCACAAGTTAAACGAAGTTGAACTTTTGTTTTCTCTACCCTCCGACCTAATATTATCATACGATATTGCAATCTTTTGAAGATTTACGAACTTTTCCTTTTCGTTTTTTGTTTTTAAACCACAGATTTCCTACAATCTTCAATATCCTTGTGCGAGCATAAATTTACAATTTTACTTGGAAAATTTAATATGCCTTTCCCAGGCTTTCAGAAGGTGATCTTTTTCAGATCCCGAATATCCATATGTGGCTTTTTCAGGCTTTAAAGTGATCTTTTGCAGATCCACAATAAATGAAATGTGCCTTTTTAGGCTTAAAGGTGGTATTTTTTAAATCCATAATTTATATCAATATGTGCCTTTTTCAGGCATCAAAAGTGCTCTCTTTTCGATCCAGCGTTTACGTCATGCGCTTTACAATTTATACCATGCTGCTTGGTAGCAGTTCAAAAAGGGATGTCAAAATTACTCTTTCTAATGACCTGACGAGCTATTCTAAGCATAAAATTTCTCTAAGTTATGAACATTCCAAGGTCGCTAGGTCCTTGCCTTCCAAATCTTGAAGCTTGTAAGTTCATGCCTTCTTGATCCCTACAACTTTGAAAGGTCCTTCCCATCCAGGATCGAGCTTACCCATGTGCTTCGATACTTCCACTTTTTTTAGCACTAGATCTCCCACCTGAAAGTGTCTTGGTTTGACTTTTTTTATTGTAGTTTCTCATCATTAGACCTTTATGATGTGATCCTTGCGTATGCTCCATTCTCTTTTCCTTGATCATTGTCAACGAAAATCCTTTCTTCACGGTTTTTTTCTCATCGTATTGGGTTATCCTCTGGGTCTCCTCTCCAATTTCTACAAGAATAATCGCATCAATTCCATTCGGAAGACCCATAGTACTCCTGGCAGTTTCTCTACCCATGACCCCTTACCTCCTTCGGGTCTTGTTATCAAGTGTTGGAGCAGTATGCGATTTGTTACTTCCATTTGCCCGTTGGCTGGGGGATTTCCCATAGTCATAAAATTTTGTTATATCTTCAGCTCGTTACACCAGGCCATGATATTTTTTCCCTGAAATTGTGTACCGTTGTCTGAGATCAACACCCCTGGGATACCAAACTTACAGATTATGTTTTTCCATATGAAGTTTATCACTTCCTTCTCAGATATTCTTGCTAAGGCCTTCGATTTTACCCACTTTGTGAAATATTCGACCACCATGATTATAAATTTCTTCTGAGATGGAGCCGAAGGGAAATGTCCCAATATATCAATTCCCACTGGTTGAAAGGACATACGATCTTGATGGGTTCCATCGGGGTCGCCAGTGTATGTATTAAGGATGCGTATCATTGCCAACTCTCACACTTTTTGGAAAAATCCATAGCGTCCTCGACCAAGGTCGGTCAAAAATATCATTACCTTGTTACTTTCCGAGCTAGAGATCTCCCACGTGAATAATTTTCGGAGCTCCCCTCATGAATTTTTTCCACACATACTGGGCCTTCTCCCCATTCAAGCATTTCAATAGTGGTCCCTCTATTGTTCTCTTATAAAACTAATTCCCAACCATCATAAACATATTTTCCTTGAACTTAATACGCTTTGCCTAGACTGGGTCATTGAGGGTGATCCCTTCTTTCAGGTACTTGATAAGGTTGTCTTTCTATGATCTTCCTTCTTCGAGTGCTTGCACTTCAACTGCCTCTTGTACTGCTGGAGTTTGTCATATCATTATTTTCACCTTTCTATGTTTCACACCGGAAGCCATTGCTCCAAAATTTGGACAAGGCATCAGCTCTCTCGTTCTCATTCCTCGGAATCAGTTGAAGCACACATCTGTCGAATTTTGCGATAAGTTCTTTCACTTTGTTCAAGTATTACATCATAGCTTATTCTATGGTTATATAGATTCCTTCGGTCTGCATTGCCACGAGCTGTGGATTTATACATACGTCCAACTCCTTTGGACCTGCCTCATACGCCAGCTCTAATCCCAAGATTAACGCCTCATACTCTGCCTAATTATTGGTGGTAGCGAATGATAATCTTGCCGTGACCTCAATTTCAATCTCTTCTGGTCATTGCAATAATATTCCGGCTCCACAATTGCTCACATTCGACGACCCATCCATATGTAGCAACCAACCGCCTTATTTCTCCTGGATTTGTTCACCCACGAATTCCATGATAAAGTTAGCCATAATCTGAGCTTTTATGGATGCCATATCTTGGTACTCTATGCCATGCTCGCCCAATTCTACTGCCCATTTGACTAATCGCCTCGAGGCGTCTGGTCTAACCATTACGTGCCTTAAAAAGTAGTTCGTGAGCAGTATTATCTTAGGGGATTGAAAGTACAATCGCTATTTTCGTGCTGTAACAATCAATGTTAGCGATAACTTCTCTATCTGAGTGTACCTTTTTTCTGCCCTTTGATGTATCTTACTCATATAATATACTGGGCTTTGCACTTTTCCTTCTTCTCGCACAAGCACCGAACTCATAGCTTCCTCTGAAAACGCTAGGTACATGAACAATTTCTCGTTTGGTTTAGGGATAGCTAATTGGGGTGGTGAGGTCAAATACTGCTTCAATTCCCTTAATGACGGCTCGCACTCCTCCGTCCACTTAAATTCTTTTATCTTGCTCAAAGTTTAAAAAAAGAGTAAACTCCTATCTTCTGATCTAGATATAACACGACTCAGTAAGGCTATCTTACCTGTTACCTTTTGTACCTCCTTTAGCGTTCTCGGAGACTGAAGTCGCATACTCGCTTCGATCTTCTCTGGATTTGACTCAATTCCTCTTTCACAGACCATGTAACCTAGAAACTTTCCAACTCTTACCCCGAACGTGCATTCTGTCAGGTTCAATTTCATTCCATAGATTGGCATCACCTCAAACGCTTGCTTCAGATGGGATATGTGGTAGTTCTCCTTCTTGCTCTTCACCAGCATGTCATCTACTTACACTTCCATGCATAGTCCAATTTGGTCCTTAAATATCCTGTTCACAAGCCTCTAATAGGTTGCACCTGCGTTTTTCAAATTGAAAGGTATCAGATTATAACAATATACCCTTTTCAGTTATAAAAGAAGTTTTAACCCGATCCTCTTCTGCCAAGAATATTTGGTGGTATCCTTGGTATGCATCCATCATGCTGAACAGCTCGCATCCCACGGTATAAACCACTAACAGGTCGGTTCGTGGCAACATATATGGGTCTTTGGGGTAGGCTTTATTTAGATCAGTATAATCTATACACATTTTTCGTTTTCCCGAAGCATTTGGCAGTACCACTACATTGGCCAACCACTACGTGTATTGCACCTTGGACACATACCCTGCCTTCACTAGCTTGTCCACCTCTTCCTTGATGGTACAGTTTCGTTCAATTTCGAACGAGTTTCTTTTGTTTAATTGGCCGTGCCATCGGATCCACATTGAGCTTGTGAACAATCACCTTTGGATCTGTGCCCTTGAAATTTGAAGGACTCAACACGAACATATCTATATTCTTTCTCAAAAATTCAATCGTCAAGGTCTCCAAAATTCCATTCATGCGCGATCCTATTCTTGGGGTTTTCTCTGATCTCCCCGGCACCAATCTATTTACTTATGTTCTTCTGTGGGCTCTATTTGATCTGATCTGGCTTTTCTCAAGTCATCCACATCGATGACCACGTCTTTTTGCCTCTCCTTCCTCTTTATTATTTTCTCCTACGTGCCCCTTTTCAGGAACAGGTTGTAGCACCTTCGTGCTTCTTTTATGATCACATGACACCTCTCCTATTCCATTCTTCGTCGGGAATTTCATTTTCAGGTGGTAAGTGGATACCATGGCTTGGAATACCTTCCCCAGAATCACTTTATATGCAAATGGGGTATCCACCACCAAAAACTTGATCATTGTAGTTCTTCTGCTTGGTTCATCTCCAATGATACCGGAAGATCGATAAATCCTAATGATGTAACCTCACTACCTCCAAACCCCACCAGTGGAGTTTGCACTGGGTCTAAATTTGTGTTTTTCAAATCCATTCTTCTTAGTACGTCCCAAAATATGATATCAACCGAACTACCATTGTCCACAAGAACTTTATGTACCGAGAAATTTGCTATGTACATTTTTATCAGCATGGGATCATTCAGCAACCCCACCTCTGAATTCAAGTCTTTTGGGCCAAAGATTATTTCTTCCTCCGCCTCAACATTCATCACTAATTCCTTTCTTCTATCCTCTCTCATGCTTCTCTCATATTGTTTTCTTGTTCTTTTAGAATCCCCACCTAGCGGTCCTCCTGCGATAGTATTTATCACGCCTTTCACAGGCGCATTTTCTCTTTCCCCTTTATCCTTCCTCTCTTTGCATTCTCTATCATGGAACTTCCCTCTGCTCCTAGTTCTCCTATCACCCACCGAATAATCTTTCTACCTTGCTTCTTGTTTGAGTACATACTCTTTTAAAATATTCTTGTCTGACTAGCCTTTCAATTTCATCCTTCAGTTGGTAGTAATCCTCTGTATCATGACCTCTTTCTCTATGGAACTTGTAGTATTTGCTGGACTATTTCTTTGTTGGCGTAAACCTAGTATGCCTTGGCCATTGCAACATATCAGATATTTCTACAATCATCAATGCTTTTGTCCTTATTGTCGCTAGAGGCGTGTACTTATGGAATTTGGGTCGACATGGTGGTTCCTGTTCCTTGTTGGGTCGTGTATGCCTTTCCCTTTCCTCCTTCATGAGATCCCAACCTCTCGATCGTTGCCACTCTCCATCTTCATCGCATTGATTTCTTCCTCGTCTAATTATTTTTGGGCTATCCTTATTAGTTGTTCCACATCTTCAAGTGGGTCCCTCGCCAAGGCTGACGCGAGGGGTCCTTTCCTCAATCCATGTATAAGAACACTTACCATCGTGTCTAACCTAAGGTCTTGCACTTCCAAAATCTCGTTATTAAACCTGCCTATATAGTTCTTCAGGGATTCGTCATCGTTCTGTCGGATATTGAACAAATACGTGGCTGATCGTTTCTGCTTCCTTTTACTTGCGAAATGAAAAGTGAATTTTTGCACCAGCAGTTCGAATGTTTCAATGCTTCCTCCACTAGGAAAGTTAGTAAAGCATTCTTGTGGTTTTCCTGTAAGAGTAGTGAAAAATAGTTTAGTGTTAATGGAACTAGATTCACCATACAAATTCATTACCAACTCGAATGCTAAGTCCAAAATTCAAGTAATCCAATTAACTAAATTCCAAACCCATCTAATGGATTATTCCTCGTAAATGATCCAATCATTTGTACCATCCAAGAATTAATTTAATCTAATTAAATTAATTCACCTCTTCCAAAATTAATTCTCTCACCTTTCGTGATTTGTGTGTGACTCTTTAGGTTCACCTTAGCTAGACTTGGGCATGCTATCAACACAATTTTAAATTAAATTTAATTAATTATTTTTGATTATTCTATAATCAGAAGTAACCCGTTACCATGGGTTGTCGTTTAGTAACAGTCAATGGCATTAGAGACTAGGCGAATAGTGGCATGAACATTCAGGCTCTGATTTCCTAATGATACGGTTCTATTGTCAACCGTCTCTTGGCTTTAGTTTAGGGCATGGAATTGGGCATCCGTTCCCATCCTTAACTAGGCATCTATGCTGCATACTAGAGATGCATTTACTCTACTGATCATTGTAGGAAATCTCTTCCCACTTGATCCATTGCTATGGCTATAGACTTGAAGAGTCTGAACCATCTCAGAGTGCATAGGAGATCTCGCTGTCACGATAGTAAGAAGGGACATATTCTCTCTTGGAATCCACTATACTCGCTACATACTCCGATTGCATTAGATAAGGCTTATGATGACCATGCCTCATGACGCAACAACCTCTCACTATATCCAAGATACAGTCTTCGTATGCACGTGACTGTCATGATTCCTCAAGTTTGAGGACTAATCCTGTACTATCGGAATCAGGAATCCCAGTCATACCAACAAAGCCTTAAGAGGCTTCCATATGACGATTCTCGTGAGTCAGTTCAGTCAGTCGACTACCTGGCCAACTAACCCACTAAAACTCCACAGACGATCCATGTTTTATGCCGACAAAACACGGCTGCAGTACTTAGTGCAAGTCTCTATAGGATCTCGATAGCCTATCTCGAGGTCCTCGATTTGGAACGTTTCAGACCGACCCTCAAGAGTTAGTTTCATAGTCGCCAAACCTATGTGCAACCCAACTCCATGGGTTTAACCTTTCGGTCTGTGGGCATTTCGAACATTGGAATCCCATTTAATGTCAGTGGTATGCATAACGAAAACAAACTGCCAACTTGATGAATTCTAACCGTATTCATTAGTCTAATATTATTTGATAAAGATTGGTGAATGGAAAATAACCAATCTAATTGGCTTTTGGCCACCCATTCCAATACTACAAGCGCGGTAAAGACATCGAGATGCAGGAGGAACCTGAAGAAGGAAGGGGGACACCCTCTAAAGTTTAGTCACCTAAAGCATTGTTGAATATCAAACTCATACCAGGGGTTTAAAAAAATCACACGAATTAGCTCCTAAATGGATGATGTGTGTCCGAGAATAAATAATAATACTTGCAATGTAAATAGATAATTTTGTATGCACCCTAAGATTTGGAAGGGATTGATCCCAATGTCACTACCCACCACCTCAATAGAGATCCCAGGATCAAACTCGTAAAACAAATGAATTGGCACTTCGGGCCTGAGAATGACAAGATAGTCCAAGCTGAAGTAGACAAATTGATGACAACAAGACACATCGAAGAAATACAATTCTGGAGTGGCAATCCAATGTCATCCTCGTACCTAATTCTGGAGGAAGTGGAGGATGTACATTAATTTCAGGGACCTTAACAAGGCGTGTCCAAAGGACTTCCACCCCTACCCCTAATTGATCAATTAGTTGACTCCACATCTAGCTGTGAATTAGTAAGCATGATGGACACTTCTCAAGGATATATTAATCCATGTTGGCTCCTGAAGATCGTAAAAGGGTCAGCTTCATAACTTCTACGAGTACATTCTATTACCCGGCCATACCATTCGAATTAAAAAATACAGGTGTTACTTTCTAATGCTTGGTAGACAAGATATTTCGCCCACAAATAGGGATGAATATTGAAGTATACGTGGATGACATATTAGTCAAAAGTAAAGAATCAAATAATCATATTATCGACTTGGAGGAGATATTCTTGGTCTTGGAAATACAAACTAAACTTAATCCGTGAAAGTGTGCGTTTGGAGTATGTGGAGGACGTTTCCTTAGGTTCATGGTTACCCAAGAGGAATCAAGGCCAACCTCCTCAAGGTTAAAGCTATCCTAGATATGAAAGCACCAACTAATATTAACAAAGTACAACGGCTGACCGAAAGGATAGCTACACTTAGTCGCTTTATTTCTAAGGCAACAGAGTGAAGCTTACCCTTCTTAAAGTGCTGAGGAAAGCAAAGAACTTTGAGTGGGATGGCATATGCCAACAAGTCTTTGAAGAACTCAATAAATATTTGGGAGGGCTCTCCCCTACTGGTCAAGCCTTCCCGGGGGGACACCCTATACCTTTATCTCTCAGCTACACCTCAAGCTATTAGTTTCGTCCTCATTAGTGAGGACGAAGGAAAATAATTGCCAAACTATTATGTCAGTAAGGTAGTCAATGGTGCAGAGGGACGATATACTCCCATCGACAAGATGACCGTTGCGTTGGTAGCTGCAGCCAGAAGATTGCGCTATTATTTCCTTTCACATCCTGTTGGGGTAAAGACGAACTTGTCATTAAAACAAACTTTGGGTAAACTAGGGACGTCCAGACGCTCAGTAAAGTGGGTAGTGGAACTAAGTGAGTACGATATCTCGTACTTGCCACGAACAATAATTAAAGCCCAGGCTCGAGCATACTTCATCTCCAAAATGGCAGGAATATCTTTGGAAGATACCTCCAAAGCCCAAAAATGGTTATTCCATGTAGACGGATCATCCACAATTCAAGTGGTGTAGGCATACTTATCACTTCTCCTTAAGGAGAAGCCTTGGAGTTCGCTGTCAAATTTAGTTTCAAAGCTTCTAACAATGAAACGGAATACGAAGTACTGGTGATAGACATGAAAATGGCTCATGAAGCGAGAGCCAGACACCTGGTAGCTTACTCAGATTCTCAATTAATAGTTACGCAAGTGGAAGGTGCATACGAAGCTAAAGAAGGGAATATGATACAATACCTACAATAGATAGTAGAGTTGAAAACAAGTTTCTGAAAGTTTTCAACTTATACAAATCCGGAGAGAAGAAAATATCAAGGCTGATTACCTCTCCAAGCTTTCCAGTACCTTAGAAGACTGCAGGACTAGGTACATTACTATACAATACCTTCCTAAGACAAGAGCTCCTTTGACAATGTAGGCGATATCCTCGACAGAAGATTAGAGGACACCCATGATTAGATGGCTGAAAGAAGGACGTCTCCCAGATAATAGGTGGGAAGCAACTAGACTTAAGGCTCGAGCCGTCCATTTCCTACTGCAGGGGGGTCTTCTACAAAAAATCCTATACACACCCTCTACTCTGGTGTTTGTCCCAATAAGAAGGGATACACGTTCTTAAGGAAATACATAGTGGATACTATGGGGCACATGTAGGGACATGGATGTTAGCTAACAAAGCTCTACAGGCGAGATACTTTTGGCCCACTATGAAGCAAGATGCAAGACAACTAGTGAATAAATGTGAAAAATTATCAGAAGCATTCTTCCCTCATATACTAGCCAATAGAGCCCCTAACCACCATGCCCTTTTGCACAATGGGGCATAGACATCGTGGGACCTTTCCCTCTAGCTCCCGGCTAGAGAAAGTTTCTTTTGGCAGCAATTGATTACTTTACTAAATGGGTGGAAGCAGAGCTACTCACCCGCATCACCAAAGGAGAAGTAACGACGTACATATGGAGAAATAATTATATGCTATTTTGGACTCCCTAGAGAAATAATCTCAGATAATGGTCAGTAATTTCAAGATAAAAAAAAAATACAAAAATGGTGTATATGATTGCACATAAAATAAAGATTCACATCAGCAGTGCATCCCCAATCTAACGGGCAAATTGAAGTCACCAATCACATTTTAGTTCAATAAATTAAAAGAAGATTAGAACGTGTTGGTGGAAACTAGAGGGAAGAATTAACCAGTGTCTTATAAGCTTATAGAATAACCCCGAGGATCTACAGAGAAAAGCCTTTTTACTCTAATTTACGGAACTGAGGCCATTATCCCTGCTGAATTAGGGATGCCTTCTCACAGAATTTTGCACTTTTCAAAAACCTGTAACACGGAGCTCCAAAAGATAATTTGGATCTCATTAAAGAGTTGAGGGAGAAAGCTTTTATTCTCATACAAAGGTACAAAAACATCATGATCAATGCCTATAATAGAAGGGTTAAAACTTGAAATTTTCAAGTTGGAGACTTGGTATTACGAAAGGTCGATACCTTGAAACCAGTAAAAAAATTGGATCCTACTTTGGAAGGACCTTACAAAGTCACATGGGTGATAGGTTGAGGAGTTTATGAACTGGAAGATCCTGAAGAACGCCCTCTACCATGCCCGTGGAATGTACATAACCTCAAAAAATACTACGTATGAAGGAGGACGCTTCCTTCATCACCTAAGTCCTCTCGGAAGGACATCTTTTAAAATCTTCGAGCAGGTCGTCTCCTTCATCACATGTAACCCTCTCAAGGGGCATCCTACTCGAAAAATAAAATTATAGGGGAACACCCCTTAGTACAATCCTCAATAAGGATACCCCCTCAGGTTGAGTACACATCCCCCAAAAAGGTATGGCATTTTCATTCCTTCTAACTTTTTCATGTTATAATAAGGCGAGACAAAAGAATCACAGGCATCCGCCACTTATTAAGGACGCTGGGTCCCCATTCAGAGCCCTCATATGCCTCTTATGTGTTTTGTATGCATGCATCTTATATCATAAATCAAGAAACTAACCTCGCCTCCAAGAATTAAAAATATAGGAAATATATCAACATAGTAACTCCCCATGGAGAGCCTTCCCCACCAAGCATAAACAAAGCAAGAACGCAGGAAACAACCAAACATAAAAAAAAAAAAAAATACGAACATAGAACATCAAACATAACAAGAAAGGAGAAGCATATCATTGCAGCCGTTGGCCTAAAACATGGCCGAGGGGGAAACCGAATCGAATCAAAACTGTGACGTCCGTAGAAGTTTATTCATAATTGACCAACTAATTGGTAAATATTATGGAAATAAAATTTAATTATAAATAAGTATAGGTTGAAAATAGAATATATATTAAAACTTGAAAGGAGTAAATTGGACTTTATTATAATATTTGGGAGCAAATTTAAAAAGTTTAAAAAAAATAAATATTATTATATTATTATTATATATATATATATGTATGTATAGAGAGAGAAATAGAGTATGGCGGGTGGTGGGGCCATCACCCCACCGTCTCACCCTTTATTTGAAAATATGAACTTTGCATACACATACACCACAAATTACGAACACACACATTTTCACATATTTTCACACACTCACGGGCGAAACTAGGTATGAAAAATTTATAATTTGAATTTATATAATTATTTTACTTAATTAGTCCATTTACTAAATGTAGGTTTAGGCGAGCACAAAATTCCAAGTACATTCGGCCAAGAATAAGGTCAACAGAGCGAGTAACCAGAAGCACTGATGATCGTCTACTGTGGGTGGTTGTCATTCATTGGGGCGCACAAGCGCAAGCTGATAAGTGCATTAATTTTTATTTATAATTAAATTTTATTTATTTGATTACTAATCAGTTTTAACAATAATTTTTGAATAGGAGACACAACCCGGACGCCCAATCAATTAGATAGAGGTGTTCGAGAAAGTGTACAAGAAGAAGTACGCGACCAGTGGCGCGATCCGAGGGCGAAGGAGGTCGCGGTATGGATTACTTTTTTGAAATTAATTTTTAAAACTTATAATTATTTAACATGTCAGCAACTGGTGGTCGAAAAAGGGGCCGGGTATTCAGTCTCGGCTCCGAGGCCCACCACACGATTGCTGGACCATCACAGCCCAACAACTCCATTGCTCCTATGCCCTCTCCACCACAGCCGAAGAGTGACGGCCTGTGTGATCGGGTGTAGATGATCGAGCGCTACATCAGAAGCTGCAATCTCGACTAGCCCAATCATATGGTGCCCCAGCCTCCAGTTGATCCTCGGACACCTGATGGCGACGACGAACATGCGGCCGCGGATGACCATGATTTAGATTAGGATTTTTTTCTCACTTCGTAAAAAAATACAATTTTAAAATAATATTTTTATTTTTGTAATGATTTTATTATTTTTGTTGTTATATTATGTGTTTTTTATAGGATGTTCCAAAAAAACAAATATTAAATAAAATAATTAAATATTAAAAATAAATATAATAAATGACAAAATTAAATAAAATTATTATTAAAACATATTAGAAGATAAAAAAAATAATTTTTGTAATTGTCTTTGTAACGACTTTTGTAACACAAATAAAATCGAGGAATTTTATAAATCGGTACAAACACTGTGCCAAAAATAGTAACATTGCTCTAAATTAGCGGTTACAACAACAGTTGCAAGGGCCGTTACAAAACAGTAATGAAAGCCATTACAAAGGCTATTACTATAGCCGTTACAATTAATGTGCTAAACAAAGTTACCAAAATATTCCAGAACGTTAAAAAGTATTACAACAGCTGTGCCAATATACGAGAACAACCATACCAAAAAGTATTACAACAGCCGTTACAAATATAACTTAAGAAAACCGTTACAAAAGCAATTACAAACTATTTTTTCATAATTCGACTTAATTTTAATGGCTGGAAAAAGGTATTACAACGGCCGTTATAATTTATAATGGTTTTTCATCTGGCCGTTACAAATTGTTTGTAACGACTACTTTAGCAGCGGTAGCGCAAGACATTCCAAGAACCGTTACAAATAAAAAAATCGTTACAATTAACTAAAAATCGTTACAAAAGCCGTTAAAATAAAAAAATTGGGTAAATTGCATAAAACCCCCCTGTGTTTTAATTTTTTAGCTGAAAACCCCCTGTGTTAATTTTATAGGCAAAAAAACCCCTGTGTTTTCCAAAATAGTGCACACTCTCCCTCTTGTTAGTTAGACTTAACGGTGTTAAATTTTAAAAAAAATTGACCGTTATACCCTTTGTGATGATAGCCATTGATCTTCAATCTATATGAATGAACGGTCCAGATTTTAAATTATTTTAAATTTATATTTTATTTATATAGTTATATATATATGTGTACATTTATATAATATATATATATATATATATATATATATATATATAACAGGCGGCGACGACGGCCGCCACTCTATCGGCGGCAACCGGCATCACCGCCCTGTCTCTGGGCGACAGCGAGGTCGCCTGGGCGACCTCGCCGGCGACCTCGCTGTCGCCCTGCAAGCGAAACGGGCAACGGCGCCGTCGCCCCCGCAGGGGGCGACCTCTCCGTCGCCACTCGATCTGGGCGACGGAGGTCGTCTTGGCGACCTTCGTTGCCCAGATCCATGGCGCAGGCGTCGGCAGGAAGGCGGTTGCCCAGATCCATGGCGAGGCGGCGCGGGAAGGAAGCGGGCGCTGGCGAAGTGGAGGCTGTGACGATGTGGAAGATGATACATTTTTTCGTTTTTTAATTATTATTATTATTTTTTTTATATTAATTTCTTATTATAATTATATACATATAAAACAAATCTGAATTTGAAAAATAAGTAAAAATAATTTATTTTTCAAAATTTGAAATAATAAAAATAAAAATTTTATTTTAAAACATGGAAATTTTAATTAAACATTCCTTATAAATAATATAACTTAAAATATTTTAATTTTTTAGTATTTTTATATTATAATTAATATATTATAAATAAATATATTTTATTAAAATATTTTAAATTAAATAATAATTTAATTTAGTTAGTAATATATACTTGTTACAATCAATTTTTATTTTATTCATACAAATATTTAAATTTTAAAAGTTAACTTTGGTATATTAATTTTTATATTGTGATTTTTTAATTTTAAATGTTAAATTAAAAATTATATATTTTAGGAATTTTAATATTTAGTTAACATATTTTATAAATAAATATAATTTATTGAATATATTAAAACTAAATAATAAATAAATTAATCAATCATTATTAAAATAATGTTCTTTGCAAAATAAGAATGGGAAAAGCATTTACACATTTAAATCTAACAAAGGGGGCAAAATGGACATTTGTTAACTAAAAAAAGCAGTAAAAACGCCAAAAAATGATGTCAATTCGCACAAATAGCGCGTGTGATTCAATTTCCGGTAAAATCTAACGGAAAGGGGGTATTTTGCTGCATTTTAAATAACACAGGGGGTTTTTTGCCTATAAACATAACATAGGGGGATTTCACGCTATTTTCCTAAAACACAGGGGGGTGTTATGCAATTTACCCAATAAAATATTTTTTTTGTAGTGTTGGTTAATTAAATTATAAGGTTAGCTAGATTTAATTATTACTATAATTAATGTACTCAATTTTATCGGGCCTATTGACCAAATACTTAATTATATGTATTGGTGTTTAATTAAATTTTATAGTAGCGAGAAATTGATAAAAAAGTTCTTAGAAATATTCAAAAATTATATTTAAGAAATATTAGAAAATTGTATCTGAGAAATATTATGGTTATTAGAGAAAAAATAAGATTCTCGTTATAATTAACGATAGTTATAAAAAGATAAGGGGTTTGATTAAATAAATTCTTATGAGTTAGTTGATAAATTAAATATATACCTAAGAAGTTTAGTTATTTAAAAAAAAAAAAATAGAATGGAACTTTGTAATTTGATATAATGAAATATTAAAAGATTGATGGAAACGAAAGAATAATATTTAATATCCTATTAGAATTTATGATATTCTCAATATATTGATTATACGTGCAATACTTTATTATAGGACCTGACGACAAAATAGAGGGTTGAGCAGCCTTTTGTGTTAACTGAATCATTTTGAGATTTGATGTAAGTATAGCTAATAAGGTATTTATATATATATGTTGATTGTTAGGTTTATATATATATGTGATTTGTGCGATTTTAGCACTGGTCCAACGATCCTGGACTTGGATGCTGGATTTGGGCAACACAGAAAACAACTGGAGGAAGGAAACCTGCAAAACAAATCGTTAGCATTCCGGCGCCCAAGTTAGTATTGATTTGAGAAAGAATAATTTCAAAAAATAAGTCAAAATGATGAAATAAATTATGATGATCAAATATGTGAGTGCAACCGTGTTTAGAAAAGAGTTTGAGAGAGAAATAGCAGAATAATAGCAAGAATTTGAGAGTAGAAGGTGTCCCCCGCCTGGGGGACTTGACTTGTATTTATAGGGGATGTCTCCTCGAAGTGAGACTCTTCCATCAGCCTTTATTCTCGATAAGAACGGATAGATATTGTAAGGATGAGTTTTAATTTGATCTTTATCCTAAGTTAGTTGTTACTACATTTCTATTTTCCTGTGTAAAGAGATTCACTACTAAGGGAGACTCCTTTAATGGTTGGAGCTTTCATGTCCAGTATAACTTTGATCTTGGTGGGGTTGCCCTCGCTTTCATGTCCAGTATAACGATGTTGGTAGGTGGCGCCTGTGCTTTTTGGCCAAGCGTCATGGCCACATAACAAAATGTGCCAGCGGAGGTTATAAAATTGACTCTTTTACGATCTTCTAGAGCCAGCATAATCTGGTGGTATCCTTATGAAGCGTCCATCATGCTCATTAATTCACACCCGGAGGTAGGGGATAAAAATCCTTGAGATATGCTTTGTTGAGATCTGTTAAGTCGATGCACATCCTCAATTTTCCTACTAGCTTGGGTACGAATACTACGTTAGAGAGCCACTTGGGGAATTGTATTTCCTGGATATGTCCTGTTGCCATTAGTTTATCCACCTCAGTTGTATTATTTTGTCTTTTTCTAGCCTGAAATGTCTCTTCTTTTGTTTGACTGGTTTGATACTGGAATATATATTGAGATGATGAATGATCACATTTGGATCTATTACCTCCAAATTTTGGAGGGTCCATGCAAAGATGTCAATATTCCAGCATATACATTGAATGATTTCTTATCGGACAATATTCTCCATTTGAGAACCAATTCTAGTGATTTTTTCTGTGTCTCCAAGTATAAGTTCAACATTCAGCAATTCTTTGGTAGGTTGAACCTTGGGGGTGCCCCCGTTCCTTTGGCTTCTTTCTGCCATTCAGCATCTTTTCCCCTCTTTGCTGGGGGATGTCTCGACACCTCCTTACGATTTATATTTTGCTGTTTCCGTATGGCCTCCACATAGCATTTGCGTGACTAGACGGGGTCACCTTGTACTTCTCCCATGTCTCCAATCGTAGAATCTTTAATCTTCATATGTTATGTGGAGATTACTGCTTGAAAAGTATTAAGAGTGGGTTTTCGTAAGATAATGTTGTAGGCGAAGGGTGTGTCCACCACAAAAAAATTTAGAACACATGTCCTTCGAGTGGGTTCGATCCGTAGGGTTAGTAGGAGTGAGATCATACCTCGTGATGTACTACATCTCCAGTGAAATCGTATAGGGAAGTGTTCACTTTTTCTAGGCGGTGTCCCCTAGCTGCATTTGATTGTAAGCTTCTTCTAACAATATGTCAGCTGAGCTTCCTAAATCTATGAAAATGCGTCCTACTTCGTAGTTAGCCAGCAAAATGAGTAGGGCGTTATTGTGAGCATTTTTGGGTGCTGACCGTTTCGTCCGTTCAAATTGGATGAGGGGGGTGTCTTCCATCGCCTCCACATCCAACACCTCTTTGATTGTTTTGTCATGCGCCTCTCTTACTTGTGATTTTCTAGCATGATGTGAATCACCGCCATTTGGACCTCCTGAAATCATTCGTATGACCCCTTTGCGAGGGGGATCATTGGTATCAACCCGCCCTCCGGGTATAGTCTTGTGTCCTTCTCTTGGGAAGGTTTAAGGGCTGGGGATTTTCTCTTTCTTTGCCTTGTCAGTTTCTTGGTTCTGATATGGTCTTATTCCTTGGGTTTTTTCTCAACATATGTAATCTTGTAAATATCCTTTTGGATGTGTCTTTCAATCTCATTCTTGGGATATCGAAATTCTTCGGTGGTATGACTGTAGTCATTATGGAAACGACAGAACTTGTTAGACCTAGGTCATTGAGAGCCATCTTTCCATCATTTGGGCCGAGCCAGTATGCCTTTTCCATTTACATAAGGGCTTGTGTGATGGGCATGATCAACGGCGTGTATACTGGATTTACTCTTGAGAAGGGGGGCTTCCTGTCCCGGGATTAGTCTGAAGTTTCTTGGTGGGGCCTTCCTTCTTCATGTCCTTCCTTTTCTTTCCATATTAATATATTTTGCGGGACGAGCCAGGAGGGCATTGAATTTGGAGACGTGCTCTTTAGCCAAGGGCTTGAAGAAGTCCCCATCTAAAAGTCCTTGAGAGAATGCACTCGCTCTCACTTCTTGAGTGACAGAAAGCACCTCTAATAGCATCATTGAATCTTTGCAGATACTCCTTCAATGGTTCGTTCTCCTTTTGTCAAACAGTAAAGAGACTTAGCTCCGTCTTTCGCAGCTTCCGACTCCTAACAAATTGGTATAGGAAGAGGAATCGGAATTCTTCAAAATTCCATATTACTCCCGTGGGTAACTAGTTGAACCACTGTTGAGCGGCCCTGGCATGAGTGGTGACGAAGACACGACACTTGATACCGTCTATGTACTTGTGTTGAAGGGCCGCATTCTCAAAGTGTGAGAGATGCTCTTGAGGATTAGTTGAAGACAATGGATCGGCCCGGGAAGCGCGGCGGAAGCGCAAAAATTGCAGAAAAAAAAATCAGAAAATAAATATCTGATCAAGGGGTGTACCCTTGATCTTTTCCCGGACGTTCGGTGTAATATATAAATAATACGTAGGCCATGAATCATAGAAAAACAAGAATAGAACAACAGAAATGCAAAACAGAACATTACCGTTGTTCTTTCGTAACTCGGCTTCAAGCATTGATTCTGTTTGTCTCCTTGATCCTAGATCTCGATCTGGAGATCCTCCAAAGATTAACACACCACCACTAAGAGGATGTGGTGATTTCGTGCTAGCAAAAACACCACAAAAGTGCAAGAACCAAAAATGCTATTGATTAATGTTTGGTTCTTGAATTCTCTTTTGATCTCTAAGATCTTGAGAGAGTTTTTGGAGAGGGAGAGAGTAGAATTTCGTGGGTTGAAGTGTAGCTGCTGCTAGGGTTGGGGTTAGAGTGTTTTTAGAGCTATTTATATGACCTACTCATAGTATAGCAAGGAGTCATGACCTAGCATGACTCCTAGACCTAAAAACCACCACTAAGCCAACTTATGACCAAGTTTGGTGCACCCTAGGCACCAAACTCGTCCATACACACTCCAAGGAGGGGTTTGGCTCCTCCTTAAGCTAGCCATGGTCCAACCAAGGCTTTGGGCTTGTATTTTAATGGACCGGATTTGATTAAATAAATTTAAACCAAGCCCATGTCAAATGAACTTTTATTAAATCTAGTTTAATTTATAAGTCCAACATTAAAATCCCTTAATCCAATTAAGAGATCCAAGCTCCTTTTAACTCTCCATTAATTTATGAATCTAATTCATAAATTGGAACAAGCCCAATAAAATTAATCCAATTAATTTTAATGGCCAATTAAGAATTTCAATTAATCCAATTAATTGAATTTCAAGTTATCCATTCAATGGATTGGTCTAAATAAATGATCCAATCATTTATCCTCTCCAAGAATTAATTTAATCCAATTAAATTAATCTGGCTCTTCTGGAGTTAATTCTAAATTAACTTCATCCCACTATAGTGGTAGGGTGTGACTCTTTAGGTTCACCTTCAGCTAGACTTGGGCGTGTTCCCAACATAATTAATTAAATCTAATGCACAGCCCAACCCCTTGGATTTGCTCGTTTGGTCTGTAGGCTTTGTCATGCAGTTAAATATTAACATAATAAGTAAACACAACAAAGAATCAAGCCATAGTATGAATAATATATTATTCAAAGACATAAATATTATATTACATCAAAATTGTCAGAAAAGTTTACAAAAGCCCAATCCGATTGGCTTTCTGATCACCTATTCTAACAATCTCCCACTTGACCTAAAGCCAATCACTCATTTGCCTCAAGCCCATCTTCCCAAGATGTTGTGCATGAGCGATTTGTGACATGGGCTTTGTCAGCGGATCTGCTGTATTTTCTGCTGAGCTGACTCGATCCATCCGAACGTCACCTCTTCCCACCATCTCTCTAAGCAAATGGTATCGTCTAAGAATGTGTTTGGATCGGTGATGAGATCTCGATTCCTTTGCTTGCGCTATAGCCCCATTGTTATCACAGAAGATAACTACTGGCTTGACAATGCTAGGTACCACACCCAACTCTTGGATGTAGTTTTTCATCCAAACTGTTTCCTTAGCCGCTTCTGAAGCCGCTATGTACTCAGCTTCCATGGTGGAATCAGCTGTGGTATCCTGCTTGGAACTCTTCCAAGCCACCACACCACCATTAAGCTTGAATACAAATCCCGACTGTGATTTTGCATCATCATCATCCAACTGGAAGCTAGCATCGCTAAAGCCTTTTGGTCCGCTATCCGATCATGATTTTCCTACCCCCAGAGGGAAAGGTACTTCCCTTTTGGACCGGTTGTGGGCGAGGAGGGCCTTCCAGTATTAACTCTCCACCGCCGTAGACCAAGAACACATCTTTAGTCCTTCTTAGGTACTTAAGTATGGTCTTGACTGCAGTCTAGTGCGCTTCTCCAGCACACGCCTGATATCTGCTTGTTACACTCAAAGCGTAAGCGCTGTCAGGCCTAGTACACTGCGCAGCATACTGAATGCTGCCTATGGCTGATGCATAGGGGATGTCCAACATCCTTTTAAGTTCCTCATCAGTCTTAGGAGACTGCTTCTTCGACAGCTTAACCCATGTCTCATCGGAAGGAATCCTCATTTGCAGCGTTCCATCTTGAACCTTTTCAAGACTTTCTCAACATACGAGTTTTGGGTCATTCCTAATATCCTTTTAGATCTATTATTAAAGATTTTGATCCCAAGGATGTAAGAAGCCTCGCCCAAATCCTTCATGGAGAATTGAGTGGATTACCATGCTTAGTGTCCCCCAACATTTTGATATCATTTCTAATGAGCAAAATGTCGTCCACATAAAGCACTAGGAACAAAACAGAGCTCCCACTAACCTTCTTGTATACACAAGGGTCAAAGTCGTTTTTAACGAAATCATAGCCCCGTATGACTTCATCAAAAAGTATGTTCCAGCTTCGGGAAGCTTGCTTTAAGCCATAGATGGATCTTTGTAGATGGCAGACCTTATGCTCTTCTCCTACTACCGTGAATCCTTCCGGTTGATCCATATAGATCTCTTCCTCAACGAAACTATTAAGGAAAGCCGTTTTCACATCCATCTGCCATATTTCATAGTCATACCATGCTGCTATGACAAGCATAATCCGTATGGACTTGGCCATGGCTACGGGCGAAAAGGTTTCCTCAAAATCGTCCCGAGGTGTTTGAGTATATCCTTTTGCCACAAGCCTAGCCTTGAAGGTTGTCACCTCCCGATCAGCTCCAATCTTACGTTTATAGAACCATTTACACCCCACAGGTGTAACGCCCTTAGGTTGGTCCACTAACGTCCAGACTTGGTTTGAGCTCATGGAGTCCATTTCGGATTTCATGGCTTCAAGCCACTTTCCCGAATCGATGTTCGAGACCGCTTCTCCGTAAGTCTTAGAATCATTGTCCAACTGACCGGTCACGCCTAAAAAACCATACCTCTCAGGAGGCTGTGGCACTCTAGCTGACCTACGGAGAATAGGAACATTATCAGTGGAAACATCAGGCGCAGACGATGTCCCTGCATTCGGCTGAGGTGCCTCACTTGATTCCTCAAGGAGCAATTCATCACGTCGAGTATCTGTTGGAAAACCTCTTTCCAAGAACACTGCATTCCTTGAGACAAATACCTTTTGCTCAGTTGGGTCATAAAAATAATACCCTGCAGTTTCTTTTGGATAACCTATGAACCTGCACAAACTAGACCTTGCATCCAGCTTGTCTCCCACTAGCCTCTTGACGTATGCAAGGTTACCCCACACTCTCAAGTACTTGTAGGAAGTAGGCTTGCCGTGCCATATCTGATATGGCGTTTGGGCCACTGTCTTGGATGGCGCTATGTTTAATAACCTAGCCGCCGTCTCAAGTGCATAACCCCAGAAAGATAAGGGCAGTTCGGTAAAACTCATCATGGACCGGATCATGTCTAATAGAGTCCGATTTCTGCTTTCAGCCACGCCATTTAGCTGAGGCATCCCGGGAGGTGTCCACTGAGAGACTATACCGTTTTCCTTTAGATAATCTATGAATTCACCACTTAGATACTCTCCACCTCGGTCCGACCGAAGGGTTTTAATTTTACGATTAGTTTGGTTCTCAACTTCAAGCCTGAATTCTTTGAACCTCACAAAGGCCTCAGACTTGTACCTCATCAGGTAAACATAACCGTATCGTGAATGATCTTCGGTAAATGTTATGAAGTAGGAGAACCCACCTCTGGCCTGAGTATTCAGTGGTCCACAGATGTCTGTATGGATAAAATCCAACAGACCATTGGCAAGCTTACTTTGTCCAACAAAGGGCTTCTTAGTCATCTTCCCTTTCAAACAGGACTCACAGGCTGGTAGGTTGTCCAAATTGTATTTCTAGACTCTTTGAGTCCACCAACCTCTTCATCCTATCTTGAGAGATGTGTCCTAGCCTTGCATGCCAAATCTATGAATTTTCAAGATTTTCAAATTTTCGTTTGTTTTGAGCAGTCATGATCCAATAAGACCTATGCAGAATGTAAAGATCATTATTTAGCTTACCCAGCAGATGAGAAGAACCATCTTTCATCAAATAAAAGCAATTTTTATTAATAAAAACTCAAAACCAGCATTGTCTAACAACGGAATGGAAATGATGTCTTTGATCATGCTAGGTACAAAATAACAATCCTTTAATTCTAGCCTAACACGATCACTCACAACTAAGTTGATGATTCCTACAGCTTCAGCTGCGACAGCCTTGCCATTGCCAAGCCTAAGAACCACTTCATCTTTACTTAGCTTTCTGCTTCTTTGTAGCACCTGCAAATCATTGCATATGTGAGCACCACAACCGGTATCCAATACCCATGAAGCAGAATTAGTAACTATGTTAACCTCAACAACAAACATACCTTGATCGGAAGATAGATTGGGACAATCCCTCTTCCAATGCCCTTTCTCACGGCAATAGGCGCAGATATCATTTGCCCTTGACTGCTGTTGAGTACCCATCCTCTTCTTTCCCTTGCCCATTCCCACTGGAGCAACGGGAGCACTCTTAGCGTCTTTTGCTACGACGACAGTTTTCGCCTTTGCCTTACCCTTCTTCCTTTTCCAGCGTCCGACCCTCTTGCCTTTCGCCTTTCGCCTTAGAGGTTGAAGCCTCTCCTATCAATACCGACGGTGTAGATTTCTTAATCGTTGCCTTGTATTGCACCAACATATTGATCAACTCATTGATAGACTTCTCAAGCCCGTTCATATTGAAGTTGACAATGAATGGATCATAGGATGGAGGAAGTGACTGAAGGATCACGTTAATGTACGTGTCATTCTCAAGCCCAGCTTTTAGGTCCTCGAGCTTTTCCACTATGGATAGCATCTTGACCCCATGCTCTTGTACAGAGGACCCTTTAGTCTTCTTGGCTCTAAAGAACTCTTTAGTGGCGACATACCTAGTATGCCTATCTGGAATCGTATGAACCTCTTTCATGCGTTGCAGAATTGAGGCGACATCGTCCAGCCTATCATACTCCTTCTGCACATCGTTAGACATGGAAGCGAGTATGATGCTTCGGACTTTGCGGTGGTCAGCATGCCATCTTTCGTACGTCTCACGCTCTTCAGATGAGGACCCATCCGGCAATGTCTGAGGAAGCGGCTTATCCATGATGTACCTTTGGTTCTCATAATTGAGGACTATCCTCAGATTACGCAGCCAGTCGGTATAATTTGTTCCATTAAACTTATTGTTATCCAATATCACAGTCAATGGATTCTTAGACATGATCTACATAAAATGTAAAAGTAGAAAATCAGCAAACGATTATAATATTTAACACAAGTTAAGGACTTAGACTTCAGTCATTAACCCTCCCACTATTTTACGAAAGCCCATCACTCTAAAAAATGGGGTTTCGGGAAACCTTCCTAGTGGGCTTAGGGTCCACAAACGAAATTCTCCATGTACCGCTTTTACGATTCACATGGAAATAAATTTGTGGGAGGTATCCAATACCATTCTCGTCCAACGACATCCCCAAGAACTTTTGCCTCGCCATTTTCGCGTGATTCCGAGGACTCCAAGCGAATCACGTTACTTGACGTTAGACCCGACCCAACCGAATCATAGCGCAACCTATTGCCCCCCACGACTCGTGAGACAGGGAAATAGAAGCGTATTCACTTCGTTCACAATAATAGTGCAGCTTTATTTCAGTCCATGCGTGCCACGACTCGTGAGACCATGCATGGGTGAAATGAGCTTCCTCACAACATTATTGTGGATGGAAGGCATGGAAAAACAACCATTTGTCAATTTCCATTTATTAAGGTCTAATATTTTAACTTGGTCCAACCAAGTGAGAGTTCATTTGATAATGACCGAGACCTCATCACACATTAATATTATGCATGCTCAATATTCCAAATATTAAAGCATTAAAAGAAACTCATCGCATGCAAAATAAAGAGTCTAGCACGCCTCTGTTGGATGATCACAAGCCCAAAAACCTATGCGACCCACTGAGCCCGCAGTGGATCAATAGTCAGTCTAAGGGTGGGCCTACACTATTACAAGCTTTTAACCCATTAACATTATGGGCCTTGTAATACCTCTTTATTTCCTCCATCTCCATCATGGGCTTCGTCCTTCGGACCTTTTCTCCGTGGATCTCCGTGGGTCAACCCCATGACCTCTTCCATGGGCCTCCATCATGGGCTTGCTCTTTACATTTCAAAACAAAATAAATCCTCTCTACCTATTCTACTCTCATTACAACTTAAAAGAAACCCCAATCAAACGTTTGGGGGAGTACATTAATAGAGAGAAAGCAAGCCTTTACAATTCAGGCTAAAAACGATGAGATAAAGAAAAATAAGAGGCACGCAGGCCTCAACCCAACAAATAAATAAACCATTCATAAAGTCTATTGGGCTTTGTGACCATCCATGTTAATCCAAGTAACACAACAAGCATATAATTACTCCAAGTAATAATGCTAAACATATGACATCCAATATCATAAAATTAATCACATATCCAATCCTAAGGAATTATATGAAAAATAATGCAACTTAAATGTGGACAAAAGTGCAATCCATGCACTAATTTATTCTTGTTTAAAAAATCCATTCAAATTAATTTTAGTAATTTAACTTTGGGAAATACAAAATTTCAACCAAAAATAAATTCACTAAAATCAACTGTTTCAGAAACTATTCAGAAAAACAGAGAAAATAAAATAAAATAAAAAACTGAAGAAAAACAGAAAATACGACTGATTGGCCCAGTCGGCCGTCAAGTGCGCGCGCGCGAGGGCGCCCTTGCCTGCCGCGCGCACGCCCAGACGCTGCACACAGCACGCGCGCCTGCATGCGTAGGTGCGCGACTGCGCGCAGCAGCCTGTCAGCACGCACGCTGGCAGGCGCTCTGGCCAGGCAGTGTGCGCATAGGCTCTCGCCCGCGCGCACGCGCTCGGCCATGCGCCTGCCAACCAGTGACCGGCCAGCAGCGCTGCTACACTTCTGTGCCGTTTTTTGATTTTTCTGATTTTTTTTTCTTTTCTTTTCCTGCAATTTTTGAAACAACAAGATAAATAACCGGATTCAAAAATTCCAAATTTCAAGAATCCTCATGTCCAATTAAATGCAAAATTAAAGCATACAAAACCCTAGATCTAGATATGCAATTAAACGATGGATAAAACACTTTTTTTTTAAAGCCGATTAAAAACATGTTATCATGCAAACACACATAAAACATGTTAGATTCTAGGCCTATACACCGAATCGGGCTCTGATACCACTTGAAGACAATGGATCGGCCCGGGAAGCGCGGCGGAAGCGCAAAAATTGCAAAATTCAATAATTAAAGAAAATAAATATCTGATTTCCAGATCATTCGACAAAGGTTGGTTTCATGGCCGTCATCCAATGCGCAGCCCCCTTGGATTTGCTCGTTTGGTCTGTGGGCTTTGTCGTGCAGTTAAATATTAACATAATAAACACAACAAAGAATCAATCCATAGTATGAATAATACATTTATTCAAAGACATAAATATTATATTACATCAAAATTGTTAGAAAAGTTTACAAAAGTCCAATCCGATTGGCTCTCTGATCACTTATTCTAACATTAGTCGTGCCGTCATATTCGGCAATGGCGGGGGCACCGTGTCGTTCATCGTTGGTAGGCCCTACAATCTGATATTGGGCTTCCTGGACACCTCTTTGAAGGTACTCCAGTGTTGCGAGCCATTGTAGGAGGGACCTCCTGTTGAACCTGTTGAAGGGGTCCTTGTCTCGCAACCGCAAGAGGCGCAAGTATAACGACGCTTTATTTTGCTTCCTTCAGGAACATCCATATCAGAGGGAGTGGTCACACGAGCGGGTGCCAGTGCCGCCACTTGTTCCTGTATTGCAGCTAAAATAATTTGTTGGATAGCTCCAAACATGGCTGCAGATAATTCTTCTATGGAGGTATCCGAGGAAATGCTACGTCTTGGGGGATCAACCATGGTACCAAAAACTCTAGGGAGCGGGGGCACTAGTGCCAGCAGAGCCAGGGGATCCCTTTCCAACCGAAGTTGGGGGCGTCCTATTCTTGATAACCACAGATAGAGATTAGGATGAGCTTTAACTTGATCTTTATCCTGAGTTAGTTGTTACTGCATCCTATTTTCGAGTGAAAAGAGATTCTCTACCTAGGGGGACTGCTTGTCCGACAAGGAATCCTTCCACTCAAGGAGTTTATGCTATTGGGGGCTCCTTCCTATATTCCAGCTCTTACTAAGGCAAATTTGGTAGTTTACATGGGTGCCACGTAGGAGGTGCTTGGGGATGGTTGGTCTATGTGGACGCTACGTGGGGGGGTGCCTTTTTAAAATGGTGACCAGAAAGTCAATTGGACTGGCGGTTTTGGGACTATTCAAAGCAATCTTTATTAAGAAATATTATTTTAGTGAATAAAATGAGTATTCACTAATTGACATCATCTTTGTTGTGTTCATCATGTATGTATGCATTTCCATCAAACATCACAATAACCCAAGCCCACAAATTAATTTGACAATCGGCAATAGTTGGACCCCGCATTGGATGACGGTCATGAAATCAACTGCCAAGAGTTGGGTCTAAAACTTTTCAAGTCAAGGACCTCGAGAATGGGTGTCGAGAGTCTTATTGAGAAACGCACTAAGAGTCACATTCATTTGATGAGTGCTGCGTTTCATCAGCGACAGACGTGGGACGTCTATGCGAACTTAGTGGGTTGATTGGCTAGGTGCCGAATCAACTAAACTGACTTATGGGGATCGTCATATGGAAACCTTGGAGGCTGGGTCAGTATGACTTGAATCCCCGGCTCCGATAATACGGGAGTAGTCCTCAAACTTGAGGAATCTTGACAGTCGCGTGCATGTGACGACTGTATCTTGTATCTGTGCGAGAGGTGATCGTGTCACAGACATGTTCATCATAAGCCTTGTCCAGTACAGCTGGAGTATGTAGCGAGGACGGTTAGTTTCAAGAAGAGGATCCATCCCCTGTCAATACGCGACAGAGGTATCTCTTATGCCCTTGGAGATTCGTCCACGCCCTGTAAAAGTATGGCCATAGTCATTGGTCGAATAAAAAAAAAGAGGTTACTATGTCGAGCAATTAGGCGTAATGCGATCTCAAGTATTAAGCATAGACGTCTAGTCCAGGATGAGAACCGACACCAAATTCCATACCCTAGACCAATGTCGGGAGATGATCGACGGAAGGACCGACCCGTGCGTACTCGAAGAGCCTAAAAGTTCACACGGATAATTGAAGGAAATGGATCGGCCCCGGAAGCGTGGCGGAAGCATAAAAATAAAAAAAATCAACAAGTAAAGCAAATAAATATCCGATCAAGGGGTGTATCCTTGATCTTTTTCCGGGCGCTCGGTGTAAAAATAAATACGTAGGCCATAAATCAAAAGAAAACAAGAAGAGAACAACAGAAATTCAAAATCAGAACATTACCGTTGTTATTTTCTAGTCGGGCTTCAAGCGTTGATTTCGTCCTTGATCCAGGATCTTGATTTGGAGATCCTCTATAGACTAACACACCACCACTAAGATAATATGGTGATTTTGTGCTAGCAAAAACACCATAGAAGCATAAGAACCCAAAACGCTATTGATTAATATTTGGTTCTTGAATTCTCTTTCGATCTCTAAGATCTTGAGAGAGATTTTGGAGAGGGGAGAGCGAAATTTCGTGGATAGGAGTGTGCAGCTGTTGTTAGTGTTAGGGTTAGAGTGTTTCTAGAGCTATATATATGACCTAGTCATAGTATAGCAAGGAGTCATGACCTAGCAAGACTCCTACACCTAAAAAAACCACCTCTAAGCCACCTTATGACCAAGTTTGGTGCACCCTAGGCACCAAATTCGACCACACACACTCTAAGGAGGGGTTAGGCTCCTCCTAAAGCTAGCCATGGAACATTCAAAAATTGATCACGATGTGGTAACTTGGAAAGGTTCCAAGTGGAATACTACAAGGAGTTTATCATGAAAATTGAATGTAAGGCAACTTTGGAAGTTGCATTGGAAAATGGTTAGAATTACAAAAAAACCTACACCTATTTGTTGGGTATGCTACCTAGCAGAGCCACGCTAGTAGTCACCTTAGAGGATGGCAGCTAAGCTATGGCACAAGCTAAAAGGGCCTGAGATCTCATCACAGACCCGATTAAAAATCTTAGACACCACCATCTGCTTGGAGCGATGTTAGATGTTATGTGCGGTTGGACCCGCAAAACATCGGCATAAATTACGATAAACCCATAAGACTTAGTCGGTATCGCAAATTGCTCATGATCAGGCCAGCCTGCAACATTGGGTAATTGGCTTCAAGGTCAAGTGTGAAATTATTAGAATATGTGACCAGAAATCCCATTGGATTGGCAGTTTTGGGACTATTCAAAATAATCTTTATTTAAGTAACATTATTTTAGTGAATAAAATGAGTATTCGCTAGTTGGCATCATTTTTATTGTGCTCATCATGTATGGTTGTATTTCTATTAAACATCACAATAAAGTCCATAGACCAATTTGACAACGGGCAACAGTTGGACAGCGCATTGGATAGCGATCATGAAATCAACTTCCTAAGGTTGGGTTTGAAACATTTCAAGTCAAGGACCTCGAGAATAGGCATCGAGAGTCCTATTGAGACTTTCACTAAGAGCCGCATTTATTTGATGAGTGCCGCATTTCATCGGCGACCAACATGGGACGTCTATCGATCTTAGTGGGTCGATTGGCTAAGTGCCGAATCGGTTGAACTTACACACGGGGATCGTCATCTGAAAGTCTTGGAGGCTTGATCGGTATGACTTGAATTCATGATCTGATAGTATGGGAGTAGTCCTCAAACTTTATGAATCACGGCAGTCGTGTGCATGCTACAGCTATATCTTGGATCTGTGCGAGAGGTGATCGTGTCACAAATATGTTCATCATAAGCCATGTCAAGTGCAGTCGGAGTATGTAGCGAGGACGGTGAGTTTCAAGAAGGGGATCCATCCTCTGTCAATACGTGACAGAGGTATCTCCCATGCACTTGGGGATATGTCCACGCTCTATAAAAATATGGCCATAGTCAATGGTCAAATAGGAAAAAGAGGTTCCTATGTCGAGCAATTTGGCGTAACGTAATCTCAGGTATTAAGCATGGATGCTTGGTCCAAAATGAGAATCGACACCAAATTCTATGCCCTAGACCAAGGTCGAGAGATGGTAGATGGAAGGACCGTACCCGTGCGTACTCGAAGAGCCTAAAAGTTCACACGGATAATTCACCTAATCTCTAGTGCGATGGACCGGTGCTAGATGGCCAGCCATGGTAACGGTCTTTCTTCCCTTGATCAAGAATTATTAATTACATTAAATTTAATTAATAATAGTGTTAGACACTAGCCCAAGCCTAACTAAAAGGTGAACCTAAAAAATCACAGACAAATCACCGATAAGGAACAAGGAATTAATTTAGAATTAATTCCGCGAGTAATTGGATTACTTGCAAGATAAGAGAGTCATTGGATGGAAGACCCAAAGAATAAATTAATGGAATTAATTTATGTCTTGGGCTTATCTTTATTATTTAATAAGTTGGACTTTTTAAATTAATAAAGACTATTTTGGGCTTAAGTGTTTAATTGGATTAATTACTTAGTGGGCTTAATTAAGTGGATTTTAATTAAATTGAATTTAATTAAAATTATGTGGACCTTGTATTTTTTATTCATAAAAATTAGCCACACACTTTAATTAGAGCACATGAAGAATTCTAGAAAAAGAAACATTTGACTAGCAATTAAACTTTTGAAAAGTTCCGTGTTGGTCACTCTTTATTTGGAATAAAGAGAAAATTACCTTATGGATGTTTGAATGAATCTAGACACATTCTAGTTCATCCATATAAGGTATATATATGTTTTAATTAATTATTTGGGATAATTAATCATTACATACAAGACAACGCATAATGAATGGTGTAGGATACACACACTCCTCTCCTAGAACCCTAGCCTCCTCCAACTCGGCCGCCCACCTCTCTCTTTCTTGCTCTAGTCTTTTCTTGTTCTATTCTAGCAAGGACGTCAAGGAATCCATCTTCGGGGTAGTGTGGACAACGTAGAGGAATCCTGCGTAGGAGCCTCAGGTGAATGAAAGTGAAGGCTTGAAGAAAATCGAACAAAAGGTATTTTTTCGATTTACATTTCCAGTGCTTCTTGTTCTTAAGTTCCACCATAGCCCCATGAATTTGTTTCTGCATTTATAATTTTATTATGCTACATCGAACGCTCGGTAACTCCAAGGGCACACCCCTTGGAATCTCGTTTATTGCTTTTAAATTTTTCTTATTGCACTTGCGCTTCTACTCGTGCGTTCCTGGGCTGAACCTCTGAGGGAACATGATTTCCCTTCATGCCTTGTATGAGGCTTGAATCCGTCATGGACTAGTGGGTTTTCTTGGTTGGCCTCCTTCATGGGGTTGTATGTTTCTTTCTTATTGTAATGTTATGGGCCATGTTGGTTCAACATGGGTCTTCTATTTCTTCTTGGGCCAATTCTTCTTAGGCTGTACGCATCAATTTGTATATTTATATGGGTATAATATATTGGTTGTTTATAAACTTGATCGTGGATGTCAACTGTTTATTTGGATTATCTGGATATCCGTGAAATTAATATTATGTGTATATCTATGATTATGTGGTACTAATATCAGATGAATGATTATGTGGTTGTATAAATGATTATTGAATGAAATTGAATGTGAAAGCTATTGGAGAGAAAATACTTATTTAATTAAATATAATGAAGAAATTAATGATATTGTTGTTGTGAATTGAAATAAAAGGATGACTGTCGAATGGACTTGACCTATGAAGATGATAAACGTGAATGAATTGTTGGGATGAAGAAATGACTGACCTAACATGGGGCATATTCAATAGTTTACGGTGATCTGATGTGATTAATGACGGGCTGTGTCTTGTCATGATAATGTGATATATGATATGAGAATAAAAAAAATGAATATAAAGGTAGGTACCATGGCGCGAAGGGTACCGGGATATTGTAGGTAGCGGGGAATATTCTGTGATGATAGCTATACACTGGGGTGGCGTGGGGGAGTCAGGTTTGGTGTGATGTCTTGTGCTAAGATTGCCACACACTTGGTCAATGTGGGGATATCACATACGATTCGTACTCTATGCTGATGATTTTGTATAATTGATTGAGACGATGAGAGCCGGCAGAACCATTGAATATGATCTAGTTAGGCTAAGCAGTGCTAAAAAAAAGTAATCAATAATTAAGAGAATTAAACTTGAATGATTTATGAATCATGATGTGGATGGTATTTGATTCTGATATTGGTTTCGCTTGATTATTGACATTATTACTTCATGATTTCATGAAATTTGTGTGACAAGCATCAATTAATTGGTATAATTGAAACTAGTAGTTAACTGATTATAAAGTAAATACTGGTTGATTGTGGCCATGAAATGAAATTGGTCTTCTGTTATACGTGCCTATATGTGAGAATATATAGAGGCTAATTAGCTATACTTCGTTGGCATCTCATAAAATTTGTCATGTTTTTTATTCAGGAGATAGAGCATAAGCTAGTTGTCAGCCGTATAGGTGAGTCAGCAGTGCCATGTTAAGTCAAGAGCTCTAGCTACATAGATACAATAACGTTATATCAAAAATTTGATGTAGTGATGTATCCATTTGAGGTTTATATAAGCATTGATGAAAGATGAGTTATCTTATTAGAATAAATATGATTTTGTTAGGGCAATTGAATATAATTACAGAGGGTGTGCCAGCAAAAGAATAAATTGTTCATTCCCATTTCCGATGAGGAAAAAAAAGCAGAAGAGGAAATTGTTTTCAAAAAGCAGTAGGGGGGAGTCAAGTACATCTTCATTTTTCATCCCCACAAATGGGGTTTTCCTTTTCCTTCTTAGCTTGGTCCTCAAGGGTGGGGGCATCTGTAGTAGCACCAGAGAATCCTGCATCAGTAGCTAATTGGATGTTCCCTTCCTTCGGCTCATGGGCTACTTCGCTCGCGATGACCCCTGCTATAGAATCAGTTGCTGCTTCGGGAGGGGTATTCCTCATTTCAACTTCAACCTCCTCGAGTATAAGGTCTAAATTTTCTTCGATAAGGCATCCCCCATTAATTAATTTAGAAGTTAGGAATGGTTATAATTAAATAAAAGAAGGAGAAAGAGAGTAACCTGACTCAGGCGGAAGGTCTCCACTTACGAGTTCTAACTAAAGGATCTGAGGCGGTCTCCAGTCGGGCTCCGAGGTCAAAGAAGGAGGGTTCTTCTCCAGTAGGGGGTTCCCTTCATCCATGAATTGTTCTTTGCAGACTGTAAAACCATGCTCGAGATAGGGCCCAACTATCTTGGCCACCTCATCTTGATAAGCCTCGAATTTCTTGAATCATTCAAGAGAACTGACCCAGTATCCCTCCAGAAATGTTGGCCATCCTTAGTATAAGGGAAATCCAGCGCAGCCTTCTCCACTGCCTTCTTGATAATTCCTTAATAGTTGGCAACCTCCCTCTGAAGCTTCTTCAATTCCCTCTCAAGTTGTTGGTTTCGGTTAATGGCCTCCTTTTTTGCCTTCTTGAGCTTAGCAACTTCAGCACTTAGTCGCTCCACCTTATCCTCTACCTTCCGCCTCTGAGTTTCACTTTGGAGAACAGAGGAAGGGTCCCCTCAGGTCGGGAGAAGAGCTCCTCGCATATGGAGACCGCCTACAAATCAAGAGAAACACTGAAAATGCATTCACAAAAGGGAAGACATACAAACTTGGACGATACCTTGAGCAACTGCAAAGAGGTTATCCCCTCCAACTCCTCTCGAGGCATAGGCACCAACAAGGGCTTGTCTCTTGAAGATAGAACCCCCCTAAGTTCGGCCACCAAAGGAGAGTTATTCCCTCTCTCTTGTTCCAAGGATTAGCGGGTATGCAGAAAATTTGAATGTATGTGGGAGTATTTGAGGGGGACACCCGTTTCGTGCTTGAGAAGAGGAGGAGGATGAGGAGGCCCTGAAAAAGGCCTTGTAGAATTGATGGGAGGAGTACTTAAGGATCTCAACCTTGCCTTTTTAGAAGAACGTCCATGAGTGACCCCTGGTGAAAGAGAAGCAGGTCACTTTCCCTTGGACTCACTAGAAGAGGGAGTTCCCCTAGGCGATCTGGACGGGGGAGTTTCCCCACCACGACCTCCAGGAGTGTGGTTGCGCAACAACTTACTGAACATAATATTCACTGTCAAAAAACAAGAAGAAGTAATGCTTAAGAATGGGACTCAAGCCAAAATGCCCCAAAAGTCTTTCATCAATCAAAGATCGATAGTCATAAGGATCCTCATTCATGGTATCCATTAAAGAGGATAAAGCCCGACTCTCCCCGACATCCACGAAGGGGGGGGACCTCCTGAATCAGCGGTAGGGGAAAGACCAAGGAAGCGAATGTAGCCCAAAAAATAACTATTCTTTCAATTCTGAGGGGCATTATGAGTATGCAAAAAATATACCCTAGTTCGAGGTATGAAGAGAAAGAACCCCATTTCAGCACATTGAGCAAAAACATAGATAGTGACTGGAAATTGATGAAAACTCAAGATCATAAAGAAGCTAGCCAAAATCCTAAAAAGAGTTAGGAACCAACTGGTTCAAAGGAATCTGAAAGAGACGGGCAACATTTGAATAGAAAGAATGGGTAAAATGCAATCCCGACCATAATTGTGCAACAAAGAGACTTAAACAGTTTGCAGGAGGTGCATGAGGGCGACTCAAATGAGAAGGAGTATAAATAACAAATGACGGAGGCATATGAATTCTAATATCAACTGATTAATGTTAGAGGTTTTCAGGTTGGAGAGCCCCTAATCCACAGACGAACGTGGGGTTTCCCTCTCCATTTCCCAAGGGAGGAACCTTCTTCTTCATCCCCCCTGTCTCACCTCCCTCATCCACTTCGCCTAATTAATCTCCCTTGTCTCCTACGCCTTCCTCATCTATTAGACGACGAGTAGCCGTGGTTGCCCTCCGTAGACTCCGCTTCCGACCACTTTAGAGACCAAACGGGTTAGGGTTCGTTCTCCTTGAAATGGCCTCCGAGGGTTCATCATCTAGGAAAACCTCTTTCACAAAACTAAAAGATTCGTCTGAAGATGCCATAGGAGAAGCCATGATGAAATATTTCTAGAAAAAGTAAAAAGGAAAGAAGGTGATACATACAGAGTTTTTGAGGAAGCCTTGGTTCTTCAAGAAATGGAAAGAAGAGGAAGGCAAAGTGAGGGTGAGTTACTTTGAGTTTAAGATTGTGGGAGGAGGGGGTTAAACCCATGTTCCCCTCATAACCACCCTTAATTGGGCAGTTATTTGACACCTAAAATATGTGGGAGGAGGCGGTTATATAATGCCCCCCCGACCCCAGCAATCATGGTGGCTAGACCTAGCCATCATCTCTTCACTGACAGACGACAGGGCACAAAACCCTAAGTTTTCAAAAAAGATGAAAAGCGGGAAAATATACAGGAGAAGAGGGACGCCTTGAACCATAGGTGTTCCTGGCTAGGGGACTACCCCTTCGGAACCTAACAAGGACTCCTACTCTAACGAGTTGGGAGCACCCCTCCTCTTTAAAGTGGGGGGACTAAATGATGTGTATGGCCCAAAAGAGTTCGGCCTAATAAAATTCTCAAGAAAACCCATGACATTAAAATAAAGAAGTCCAAGCCTCCCCCCATCAGCCCAACAAAATGCATGAGGGAGACGGCTGAAATTACACACGGTTGGGTCCAAAATACATGGCTAATTAAGAGAAATGGACTAAGCCCTGCTGCCAGTTGTCCACGTAAGATGTCCAACTAGACCTCCACATATGACTTCCCAACCTACATGGAAGACATGGGTTGAGGAGGCCCCCTCGGTACGACAAACCTTTGAAGCAGAAGGACTCTTTGTAAGTTAAGGAGTCCTCGAGGACAAGGAATCCCCTTTAGTTTGGAAACACATCCGTTAACAAAAGTTATTGAAGATAAGATCGAATTATGCCTTATCTTAGCCACCTCTATCCCCTCATCCCAGGAATCAGTAGAACGTGTAGACTCCCACAAGATGGGGGCACCCCCACTTATATATACAGGTTTAGTCCCAAGTGGGGGACACCTTCTACTCAGATTTTTTGGCTATCAATTGCTCTTTGGCATTCTATTTGCACTCTGAACATGATTTATTCTTTGGATTTCAGTATCCTATCACGATTTCTCACTTTAATTCATTTCTTACGATTATTTTCTTTTAAAATCGATACTGACTTGACCGTTGGAGTGCTAACGTGTTGTTTTGCAAGTTTCATTTCTCCAGTTCTTTTGTTCTTTGGCCCAGACACAAATTCTAAGACCAAGCTCATTGAACTCGTGCTACATTCACACGCATTAAATATATAATAAAATTTGAATTATACATGAGTCCTCCGATATACATAATTCTAATTACTAGATGATATGACGAATGTTATATTTGCAAGTATTTTTCTCAAAATTGATTGAATATTTTTCACATATGCCGTATTACATCAATTTGTGAAATGTAACATATTAAAAATATAAGATAATATATATTTATAAATTTTTATATTCAAGCCATACAATTTTTTTTGAGCTCTACATGCGTTAAAAAATGAGCCAAGATTAGTGATAAATTAACTATAATATTAATAATTATAATCAGTGACAAAATCAATTATAAATTTTTATAGTATTATTAGTTATAATTATGTTTTCAAAATTATCATACTAGTAAAAATTAGTGAAAAAAAGTTGAGCATAAAATTATCATTAGAAGCAATTAGTGACAACCTAGTGACAAAAAAAATAAAAATCTATAATCACTATAGATCACGTGTCACTAATTTTTCTATAGTGACAAAAAAAAATCTATAATCATAAGAAGAAATATAAATTTTCGTTACAGTTAATTACTATATATGTTCAAAGGAAAATATTGTGGCCAATATGAATTAATCGCGGGTCTACAAAAGCCATTAACCGTTATTTCTGCAAGTTAGGCTAAACGTTAACCATGGTTAAATTAATGATAAATATTTTGGTCATAATTAAAAATCACAAATTTTGATTAACCATGATAACAAATTGAAGTTTCCACACTGATTTTTGTTTACCTATGTTTAATAGTATTGATTAATTATGATTTATAAGCAATGGTCATTATAGTGTAGCAAAAAATATTTTCGTCACTAATATGTATATTGTAATAAAACCAAAACATTATCACTTGGTATTATTTACTTGTGGGGATTGAGACGGATATTTTTATATATCCAACAAGATATCCAACTCGACCGTTGTTTACTTGCATTTAGGTTAGGTCGAATAATATCTTTCAGGCCTGTAATAGACATGATAAAAAAATTATATAAATCCCACCATGTTCCCTTATTTTATTCCTAATATATCCTACAAATTAATTATCAATTATAATTTTACCCCAATCTTTTATCAATCCAAACACTACAAAAACAATTATTTTATTATAACGGTATTTTTATTAATTTGTAACGCCTTTTGTATTTGTAACGGTCTTTGGAACGGCTTACCCCACCGTGGCTAAAACAGGCATTACAAATAACTTATAACGGCCAGATGAAAAGCTGTTACAACTTGTAACGACCACTGTAATGCTTTATCGTGGCCGTTACAAATTAAGTCAAATTATAAATAATAGTTTGTAACTGCTTTTATAACGACTTTTTTAAATTATATTTGTAACTGTCTTTGTAACACTTTTTTGGTCTGGTTGTTCTCGTACGTTGGATTGGTTTTTGTAATACTTTTATAACATCCTTGAACTTTGTTGTAATTTTTTTAGGCACACAAATTATAACGGCTAACTGCCTTTGCAATGGCCTTCATAACTAGTGTTGTAACGGCTAGTGTAACGCTATTGCAATTGATAAATTAGAACATTGGTACTATTTTTCGCACAATATTTATAACGTCTTATAATATTTTTCAATTATATGTGTGTTACAAAAGCCGTTACAAACGCAGTTACAAAAATTAATATTTTTCTAATATATTTTAATATATATTTTTTATGTGCATGAAAATAAGTCAGCCCAAAGAGGCTCAAGCGGCCCAAAAAAGATAAAGAAATCGAAGGCCCATGATACCCACCGATAGGCCCAGGACATCCCATGCCCATAAGAATCCCAAGAGGCCAAAGATAGCCCAATCCACAGTGTAATTAGGCAGGCCCAAGAAGTTCAAGAAGAGGAAAGGAAACCCAGGATATCCACGGACTCGAGGTTTTGGACATCCCCCGACTTGGACCATGATTAAGGCCCACCAGAACATTCGGCCCAAAAGGCCCATATGTTGGAATAGATGACCAAAAGCCAATTGGATTGGTTGTTTGCCATTCGTCAATCTTTTTCAAAAGCCAATTGAATTCATCATGTTGGCAGTTTGTTTTCGTTGTGCTTACCACTTATATTAAATGGGATTTCAATGTCACAACAAAATGCCCACAGACCGAAAGATTAAACCCACGGAGTTGGGCTGCGCATAGATTTTGGCGGCTATGAAACCAACTCTTGAGGGTCGGTCTGAAACGTTCCAAGTCGAGGACCTCGAGATAGGGCATCGAGAGTCCTATAGAGACTTGCACTAAGTACTGCAGTCGTGTTTCGTCGGCATAAGACGTGGGTCGTCTGTGCATTTTTAGTGGGTTAGTTGGCCAGGTAGTCGACTGACTGAACTGACTCGCGGGAATCGTCATATGGAGGCCTCTTGAGGCTTGGTCGGTATGATTGGGATTCCCAGTTCCGATAGTACGGGATTAGTCCTCGGACTTGAGAAATCATGGCAGTCACGTGCATACGAAAACTGTATCTTAGATATATGGATTCCAAGAAAGAATCTGTCCCCTGTCAGTATTGTGACAGCGAGATCTCCTATGCGCTTTGAGATGGTTTAGACTCTTCAAGTCTATGGCCATAGCGATTGATCAAGTGGGATGGGATTTTCTACGATGATCTGTAGAGTAAACACATCTCGAGTATTCAGCATAGATGCTTAGTTAAGGATGGGAACCGACTCTCAATCACATGCCCCAGACTAAGGCCGATAAATGGTTGACAGTAGGACCGTATCCGTATGAAATCGGAGCCTGAATGTTTACGCCACTATTCGCCTAGTCTCTAGTGACATGGACTGTTGCTAGACGACCACCCATGGTAACGGGCTATTTCTGGTTATGGAATAATAAAAAAATAATTAATTAAATTGAGTTTAATTAATTGTGTGATAGCACGCCCAAGTGTAGATGAGGGTGAACTTAAATAGTCACACACTGATCACGAAAGGTGAGGGAATTAATTTAGAAATAATTCCGGAAGAGGTGAATTAATTTAATTAGATTAAATTAATTCTTGGAGAGCATAAATGATTCGATCATTTATGAGGAATAATCCATTAGATGGATAGTTCGAAATTAATTAATTGGATTAATTGAATTTTGGACTTAGCCTTTTTAAATTGATTGGATTAATTTAAAAGAGGCTTGGGATAATTAATTAGTGGGTTGGATCCATTAATTAATTAATAGATGGACCTATCTAATTAGTGAATTGGATTCATTAATTAGAAATGGGCTAGAAATAATTAGTTGGACTAATTATGCTTGGTTGGGCTTAATTAATTAAATGGATTGGATTCATTTAAATAATTAAGTGTCCTTTGGACTTGTAAATATTGGATTGGATTAAATATTTACTTGGACTTTCTTTTTTGGGCATTGTATTTAATTGGATTAAATATTAAGTCCAACAGGATTGGTATATGGGTTCAATTTGACTCGTTGAAAAGCAAATTGAATCCGGTCCAAAATGCATCAAGCCCTAGCCCATGTTGACTTTTGCTAGGTCAAAAATAGTTGAAATTTGGCTGAAAATAATCAGCCAAATTCGTGCATAAGGTGTGTGGAAAGTGGGAGAGGAGTTTTGGGAAGAGGTTGAGAAAGTTATGGAAGTTGGAAGACTAGGTCTCCTTCCATATCTCAACCTTTTCATTCCAACTCTTCAACTCACAAACCCTAGCCGTTTTTGTTGTGAAAGACTCACAAATTTCGTGCACACTCCCTAATAATCAGCAAATTATTCTTCTCCTCCTCTCTTGAAGTTCTTCTTGGTTTAGAACCAAGTGAAGAACAAAGGAAATCGAAATACACTAATTCATAGTGTAATTTCGATTCCTGTTCCCACGGATTTAATCCTTGCTAGCACAAGGATAAATCTAACCTTTTAGTGTGGTGTGGACAATATTAGAGGCCTCCTACGTTGGAGTCTTGCGTGGACGAACGCCGGAGAGGAGATCTACCGAATTTCCGATTGGAGGAGAAAAACGAAAGGTAACTCTATTTAGTTTATGCTTTTGTTTTTCTATCAAATTTATTAGCCTAATTTCATGATTAGATCTGTAATTATTACACCAAACTCCTGGGAAAAGATCAAGGGTACACCCCTTGATCCGGATTTAATTCTTGTATTTACCGTTATTTTGATTTTCCGAGCTTCCGTCGCGCTTCCCGGACGATCCACTTCCTTCAAGTGGTATCAAAGCCTGGTTTCGTGTATAGGCTATGAATATTACATGTATTATGTGTTTGGAGCATGTTTGCATGTTTTAAATCGGCTTTGGAAGCATGATTTTTTATTCTTAATTACATATCTAGATTTAGGGTTTATGTGTTTTAATTTTGCATTTAATTTTGGGCATGAGAATTTTTTAAATTTGGAATTTCTGAAAATTGATTTTTTCTTGTTGTTTCAGAATTGTAGAAAAAAAAAAAGAAGGATTTCAAAATCGAGAAAAACGCCGCAGACGGCCGCCCGCGCACGCGGGCGTGATGCACGCAGGCAGGCGCTTGCTTGCGCGTGCCTGCTGCCGGCCGGTTGACCAGTTTTTTCTGTTTTTTTCAGTATTTTCATTTTTTTTATTTCTGCATATATTTTCTGAAATGATTAATTTTGTGAATTTAATTTTTGGTTGAAATTTGGAATTTTCCAAGATTAAATTACTGAAATTAATTTGAATGGGTTTTCAAACAAGAATTAATTTTTGCATGGGTTGCACTTATGTCCATTATTAAGTTGCATTATTTTACATATAAATTTCTGAGATTTGATGTGTAATTAATTTTATGATATTGGTTATCATATGGATGCATGAGCATGAATATTTAATTGTTTAATTTTCATGCTTGTTGATATATTAATTGGATTAACATGGGATGATCACAAAGCCCTAGGACCGAATGTATGATTTATTTTCTATTGGGTTGGGGCCTGCGTGCCTCTTAATTTTTCTCTTAACTCTCTCGTTTTTAGCCGTGGAATTATGAGGCTTGCTTTCTCCCTCTCTTTATACTCCCCTCAACTGTTGATTGATGTTTCTCAATTTTATGATGTAATGAGAGTAGATAGGAGGTGAGGATATTTATTTTTTTGTAAATAAAATGTAAGGATGGCAAGCCCAAGGAGATGAAGGCCCGTGGAGGAGGTCATCGGATGGCCCATGGAGGATCCATGGAGAAGAGGCCCGATGGAGCCCACGATGGAGAGCCCAAGAGAATAAAGAGGGATTTACAAGGCCCATTGTCTGTTAATGGATTAAAAAACTTGTAATAGTGTAGGCCCACTCTTAAACTGACCATAGATCCGCTGCGGGCTCAGTGGGTTGCAAAGATTTTGGCTTGTGATCATCCAACAGGGGCGTGCTAGGCTTTATTTTGCATGCGATGCATCTTTGTTTAATGCGTTAATATATTGGATCTATTGATCACGCAAAATACTAATTGTCATGAGCTCGGTCATATTATAACAAACTCTCACTAGGTTAGACCAAGTTTAAATATTAGACCCTTAAAAAATGGAAATAAACACAAATGGCTCGTTATTCCTGTTGGAATGGGTGACCAAAATCCAATTGGATTGGCTGTTTTCCATTTGACAATCTTTATCAAATAATATTAGATTGATGAATATGGTAAGAATTCATCAAGATGGCAATATGTTTCGTTGTGCTTGCCACTGATATTGAACGGGGTTTCAATATCACAACGAAATGCCCACAGATCGAAAGGTTAACCCGTGGAGTTGGGCTGCGCATAAGTTTGGCAGCTATGAAACCAACTCTTAAGGGTCGGTCTGGAACGTCCAAGTCGAGGACCTCGAGATTGGGCATCGAGAGACCTATGGAGACTTGCACTAAGTACTGCAGCCGTGTTTCGTCGGCAGGAGACTTAGGTCGTCTGTGCAGTTTTAGGGTTGGCAAGGTAGTCAACTGACTGAAGTGACTCATGGGAATCGTCATATGGAAGCTTCTGAAGGCTTGGTCGGTATGACTGGGATTCCCGGTTCCGATAATACGAGAATTAGTCCTCTAAGTTGAGGAATCATGGCAGTCACGTGCATACGAAGACTGTATCTTGGATATGGCGAGCGGTGGCTGTGTCATGAGGCATGGTCATCATAAGCCTTATCCAGTACAGTCGGAGTATGTGGCGAGGACGGTGGATTCCAAGAGAGGATCTGTCCCCTGTCATTATATGAAAGAGAGTTCTCCTATGCACCTTGAGATGGTTTAGACTCTAAAAGTCTTTGGCTAAAGCGATTGATCGATCAGGGATAGGTTTCCTAGATCGGATCAGTAGAGTAAACGCATCTCGAGTGTTAAGCATAGCTGCCTAGTCAAGGATGGGAACCGACACCCAATTCCATGCCCTAGACTAAGGCCAGGAGACGGTTGACAGTAGGATCGTACTCGTATGGATTCGGAGCATAAATGTTCACGCCAACATTCACCTAGTCTCTAGTGCCATGGACTGTTGCTAGACAACCACCATGGTAACGGGCCATTTCCGATTATGGGAAAATTGGAAATAATTAATTAAATTAGATTTAATTAATTGTGTTGGTCACACATGCCCAAGTCTAGTTGAAGGGTGAACCTAAAGAGTCACACCCTACCACTATTGTGGGACAGAATTAATTTGGAATTAATTCTAGAAGAGTTAGATTAATTTAATTGGATTAATTTAATCTTTGGAGAGAATAAATGATTGGATCATTTATTTACCAATCCATTGGATGGATGACTTGAAATTAAATTAATTGGATTAATTAGAATTTCAAGTTAGCTAGTAAAATTAATTAGATTAATTTTATTGGGCTTGGTCCAATTTATAAATTGGATTTATAAATTGAAAGAGAGCATGGGCTTGGATATTTTAATTAGATTAAAAGATAAGGAGTTTAATGTTGGGCTTATGATTAAATTAGATTTAATATAAGTCCATAAGACGTGGGCTTGATCCTATCGAGCCCGGTTCATTAAATACAAACCCAAGGCCTTGGTTAGACCTTGGCTAAGTCCATTAGGACAATTTTGGAAGGTCTTTGGCTGATTTTAAGATGCAAATTTCATGCATAAAGGGGGCTAGGGTTAGGATGGTTGTTTTGGAGCCTAACTAGGTTAGGACTCCTAATATGTGTATGACTAGGTCATATATATACCTTCATTAAAACCTTAGCCAAACACACAACACATACTAGCCTCAAAACCTCACAAATTTCGTGCCTCTCTCTTTCTCCCATGTTCTCCATATCAGTTTTTTCATTTTGGTCTTAGAGATCAAAAAGGAAAAACGAAAGAGAGATCAAAACACGTTAATTCATAGCGATTGTTTTGATCTCCATCTCTTCTATGGAGATTTTGCTAGCACGAAATCTCCACATCCTTTAGTGGTGGTGTGTCGTTCTTGGGAGGATCTCAAGATCGAGGTCTCGTCGTGGACGGATCCGAAAACAAAAACGGAAAGGAGACAACGCTTGTAGCCGTACGAGAAAAACGACAAAGGTAAACTCCATTTATGGTTTTCGCTCCTTATTTTTCTCGTGATTCTTGGCCTATGGTTTTATATTTAATACACTGAACGCCCAGGAAAGATCAAGGGTACACCCCTTGATCGGGAATTAATTTCGTTAATTATCGCTTGTTTTACCGTTTTTCGATTATTCGCGCTTCCGCCGCGCTTCCCGGGCCGATCCACTTCCTTCAATTCCATATATTCTATCCACAATAATGTAGTGAGGAAGCCAATTTCACCCACACGTGGTCTCACGGATCGTGACACGTTTGGACTGAAATGAAACTGCACTGTTACTGTGAACGAAGTGAATACACACCTATTTCCCTGTCTCACGAGTTGTGGGGGGCGATAGTGTGTGCTATGATTCGGTTGATGGATTAGGACTAACACCAAATGATGTAATTTCCGTGCCTTCGATCCGCAGTAATGTACTAAGGAAGCTGATTTCACCCATACGTGGTCTCATGAGTCGTGGCACGTTTGGATTGAAATGAAGCTGCATTATTATTGTGAACGAAAAGACTACACATCTATTTTCCTGTCTCACGAGTCGTGGGGGTAGATAGTTTGTGTGTGATTTGGTTGATGGATTGGGTCTAACATCAAGAAATGTGATTCGCTTGATGTCCTTGGAATCACATGAAAAAGGTAAGGCAAAATATCTTGGGGATCTCATAGGACAAGAATGGTATTGGATACCTCCCACAAGGCTATTACCATGTGAATCGTAAAATCGGGGCATGGAGAATTTCTCTTGTGCACCTCAAGCCCACTAGGAAAAGGTTTCCCGAAACCCCATTTGAGAGTGATGGGCTTTCGTAGAAATAGTGGGAGGGTTAATGACTGAAGTCCAAGTCCTTAACTTGAACTTAATATTGTGATAATCTGCTAATATTTTATATTTATTATAGATGTCTCAGAATCCACTTAATACTATACTTGAGGATAAAAATTTGATGGAACAAACTATTCGAATTGGCTGAGAAATTTGAGGATAGTCCTCGATTTCGAGAACCAGACTTATGTTCTGGATAAGTCTCTACCTCAGACTTTGCCGGAAGGGTTCCTGCCCGGAGAACGTTTGACGTTCGAAAAGTTTACTCAGTGGCATGAGGACAACCAGAAGTTCGTAGTATTGTACTGAGCTCGATGAGTAACGAGATCCAGAAACAGTATGAAAGGTAAGAGGACGTCTGGTCGATAATGCACCGCATGAAAGAGCTTTATGCGGTACCGAACCGGCATATTAGATATGCCGTGACGAAGGGATTCTTCGGAGCAAGAATGATTGAGGGATCGTCCGTACGAGAGCATGGAGTGATGATGCTATCCCTAGTGGAAAAGCTCAAAGACCTCCAAGCTGATCTCGAAAAGGAGGAAACGTACATTGACGTGATCCTGCAATCACTACCTCCTCTTACGATCAATTCATTATCAACTATAACATGGATGGGCTTGAGAAAAGCCTTCATGAGTTGATTAATATGTTGGTCCAGTACGAGGCAACGATTGAAAAATCTGTACCGTCGGTACTAGTGGGAGAGGTTTCAACCTCTAAAGCGAAGGGCAAGGATGCCGGACGCGAGAAAAGGAAGAAAAATGAGACGTTTTCTACTACTGCTAGCACTTCGAGTGTTCCTGTTACACCGCTAGGTGGGGGTAAAAGAAAGATGAAGAGAGTTCGTCAGTCAAAGATTATGAATGATGTTTGTATTTATTGCCGAGAGAAGGGCCATTGGAAGAGGGAGTGTCCTAAGCTCCTCTCCGATGAAGGTAAAATCTTTAACTTGAGTATTAACATAATCACCATCTTACTCTTGGTATTGGATACCAATGAACTCATAAATCTGCGAAAGGTTGCAGGTGAAGATGAGGAGTAGAAAAGCCGAAACAAGAAGGTCCCCTAAGGTTTAGCGATAGCAGGGCTGTTGCTGCAAAGACTAGGGACTTGGTTAGGCTTAGTAGTGATCATGTTAGGATAGTATCTATGTAACCTAACATGATCGAAATATTGTTTTAATTATTGTTGGACAATTTTGATTACATATTTTGATCAATAAAATCTTTTATTTGACATTGAATGGGATTCATGTCTGCTGGGTGAACACATATTGTCTCATAATTGGATTATGAATACTCAAATAAAGAATAATATGATAATCAAAGATTCCAAATTTACAGTCATGGTAGGTCAATCTTCTAGTTGAGGATGAGAAAGATTGATGGGTTCAAAGAGTACTAGAAATAGGCAATTTGGATCCATTAGCTTTCAAAGCTTTTACTAAGACGGAGAAAGACCGCAGAAGCTCTTTTATGGAACAAAATGAGCTTACCTGTTTTGTGTTGGATTGAATCCAGCGAGATATCTGTAAGTCACTAAAACACACAAGATTAGTATAGGGTTCACAAGTTTTAATTTTGTTTGATGAGAATCAAATAATTAAACAAGGAATGGTGAACCAAACTGATTACCTTTCGATTGGATCGAGAGGGTGTGTATTTAGTGGGAGATTTTTTTTTAATATCAAAATTGAGAATGTGATTCTCACTCGGTGAATTTTTTCCTGAAAGGACCACGATTAACCGGTCTCTGATAAGGAAGAAATCAAACAAAGTTGGACTTTGTTTTATCGGTGTTTCACTGAAATGAGTTAGCCCCCATTGTATGATAAACTCTTGTCCCACAAAGTACTTGTGTCAATAGGATGGTCCTATATACGTCAAGGAAATAGTGAGAGTAGTTTTTCATACAACTTCTCAAAAAAAAAACATAATTCGTAATCTAATGACATCTCTTACTGACTATATTCCAGAGATTATTTGTCCATGGAATTGGATTTTTAAATCCAAAAGGACATAAGGAGGAGCGATGTGGGACATCATTTGAATCAATGGCTTGGAGCCCAAGGATTCAGTAGAAAGTTCAAACTAGGTTTGAGACTTCACAAAACTGGAATATTCAATCGTACTAGGTATGATTTGATGAGCCCGAGGTCAGTAGAAGTTGGTGTGAGTTCTGATGTGTTAGGTGTAAACGTCTCACTCATTTAGAATGAGGTTAAGACGTTTGGGAAAACACTAAGACACTAATACAAAGTTGTTCACGAAATTCTCCATAAAAGGAATTGGATTCCTACATTAGGGCGAGCTGTTCGAAACTCAGTCGTAGAACACTGATGAGATAGCTCAAAGCTGTTCAAGAATCAGTTGCGCTTAACTGATGATAAAAGCTTAGATGTCTAGGACATCTCCTACGTCTGTGTTAGAATGAGTGAGACGTTTGGGAAAACACTAAGACACTAATACAAAGTTGTTCACGAAATTCTCCATAAAAGGAATTGGATTCCTACATTAGGGGCGAGCTGTTCGAAACTCAGTCGTAGAACACTGATGAGATAGCTCAAAGCTGTTCAAGAATCAGTTGCGCTTAACTGATGATAAAAGCTTAGATGTCTAGGACATCTCCTACGTCTGTGTTAGTTTGGTATAATGGACCTGATGTTGTGTATGCTTTGGGAATGAACGTAACACATATTGGGAATACACAAATTTGGATTAGACAGTTGTCAAAAGCGGTTTTTAATACCTGAACAAGGATTAAAGAAGAGTTCACGGCACACGTTTGTGGAGAGTTGATTCTGGAAAGCTAAAGCGATACTAACTTCCAGACTCATGTGAATAATAAATAAATCCGTCAAAGTATAGTCACGTTCGGACTTGATGGTAGGCATGGTAACTTGAAAGGATTTCAAGCAGACGCCCCATCTTAAAAGTTGAATGTGGGACGACTTTCACAAGTTAGTCCTGAAAAGTGGTTTGGATCGAAAAATCGCATCCATTGGATGGATGCCGTGCCTAGCATGGCCAAGCCAGTTGTAGCCTTGGAGGCGAACGACAAGGCTAAGGCAAGAGCCTTTTGGGCCCGAGATCTCATCATAAGATCCACGGAAATTCTTAGACAACAACCATCTGCAGGCAGGGATGGTGAAGGAAATACACGGTTGGACCGTGTAGATCCAACAAAAACTAAAGTAGACCCACGAAACCATGCCGGTATCGTAGATTGCTCATACTCAGAAGGTTCTGAGGGACATGGGAAATTGGCTCAATGGTCAAGTGGGAGATTGTTGGAATGGATGATCAAAAGTCAATTGGATTGGTTGTTTTCCATTTGCCAATCTTTCAAATAATATTAGACTGATGAATACGGTAAGAATTCATCATGTTGGTAGTTTGTTTTCGTTGTGCTTACCACTGATATTGAATGGGATTTCAATGTCACAACGAAATGCCCATAGACCGAAAGATTAAATCCACGGAGTTGGGCTGCGCATAGGTTTGGCGGCTACGAAACCAACTCTTGAGGGTCGGTCTGAAACGTTCCAAGTCGAAGACCCCGAGATAGGGCATCGAGAGTCCTATAGAGACTTGCACTAAGTACTGCAGCCGTGTTTCGTCGGCATAAGACGTGGGTCGTCTGTGCATTTTTAGTGGGTTAGTTGGCCAGGTAGTCGACTGACTGCATTGTAAATATTGGATTGGATTAAATATTTACTTGGACTTTCTTTGTTGGGCATTTAATTGGATTAAATATTAAGTCCAACAAGAATGGTATATGGGCTCAATTTGACTCGTTGGACAAGCAAATTGAATCCGTTACAAAATGCATCAAGCCCTAGCCCATGTTGACTTTTGCTAGGTCAAAAATAGTTGAAATTTGGCTGAAAATAATCAGCCAAATTCGTGCATAAGGTGTGTGGAGAGTGGGAGAGGAGTTTTGGGAAGAGGTTGAAAAAGTTGTGGAAGTTGGAAGACTAGGTCTCCTTCCACATCTCAACCTTTTCATTCCAACTCTTCAACTCACAAACCCTAGCTGTTTTTGTTCTGAAAAGATACACAAAATTTCGTGCACACTCTCCCTAATAATCAGCAACTTCTCCTCGAAGTTCTTCTTGGTTTAGAACCAAGTGAAGAACAAAGGAGATCAAAATACACTAATTCATAGTGTAATTTCGATTCCTGTTCCCACGGATTTAATCCTTGCTAGCAAAAGGATAAATCTAAGCTTTTAGTGTGGTGTGGACAATATTAGAGGCCTCCTACGTTGGAGTCTTGCGTGGACGAACGCCGGAGAGGAGATCTACCGAATTGCCGATTGGAGGAGAAAAATGAAAGGTAACCCTATTTAGTTTATGCTTTTGTTTTTCTATCAAATTCATTAGCCTAATTTCATGATTAGATCTATAATTATTACACCAAACTCCCGGGAAAAGATCAAGGGTACACCCCTTGATCCGGATTTAATTCTTGTATTTATCGTTATTTCAATTTTCCGTGCTTCCGCCGCGCTTCCCGGGACGATTCGCTTCCTTCACCACACACGTGGTAGCCCTATCTCCCACATAACACCTCATCAACCCAGGTGTCCGCATCCACCTCAGACCACATCAGCCCCAGAATGATAAAACGGGTAAGGAAGCCCTAGCAACTATGACTCCATGGTGGCTAGGGCTTCTTGCAGGCGAGAGATCTCCTTGGATTGAAGAAAGACTCCTACTCTATTTATGGATAAGGATGACTTATCCTTTATCCCGACTATCTCAACCAACTTGCCCAAGAATCCCAAAATGGGGATATACCCCTAACAGACGACGAGGCACTCCCTCTATAAGTTCAGCCTTGGTCTTCCATACGAAGGATTCTTTTTCTCACACACCGAAGTATTCTGAAAAAGACACCTTTCACACTTTTCGCACCTCTCTCACTCTCTAAACTATATCTTAAGCTCTTTCTAAACATATTATCAGGTGTTCTTACAATTTTCACCAATCTTACTCACGATCTTAGGATTTTCCATCATATTCACTTACTTTTCACTTTAATTCATCTCAAATCCATACCAATTTGGGCGTCAGAGTGCTAACTCTTTTTCTGTAGGTCCCTCCTTCAAGATTTGCATTCACTTCCGTCTAAGCTTTGAACAATTGTCCAAATCTATTAGACCCGTGCGTTTATTCATGCATCAAATGGTGCCGTCCGTGGGAAATACAGAGTTAAAGATATGAGTAACAATAGAAACACCTAATAACGCACTGAATAAGGAGAAGGCTATGGAAATAGCTTGTAACACCCTGGCTCTATAGATCGTACTAGGGACATCCCTGGTCCCTGCCAGTGGGGCGATGGTCCCAGGATCGCCCAATTACCCGCTGATTGAGCCTCCACGCCACAGTACCTCTTTAGATACCTACTTGGAGGGACTTCCCCCCAGGACTCCTTGGGACCATACAACAGATGATCACAACGGCCATACAGGAGCAAATAGCGACACTAGTCCTAACCCGCTCAGTAACTCCATTAGAAGTGGATGTCCCTAAAGAAAAAGGTGAAAGGATATTGCCTGCCCCTGCATCCCAGGTCATAAGAGGATAGGGAACCCCCTTGCAAGATTAGCAGGATGTCCTTCCTTAGTGGCTCGCACACTTGGAGCACCTGGAGAAAGGCGTCAAAGGCATCCAACACCATATCATGGGAGTGCCCTCAGAGGAGCAGCAGGGCATCCTTTTCAGCGATTAAATCCTGGCAGACGAACTCCTCCTCAACTGGAAGGAGCCTGACCTGCCGAAGTATGACGGAACCATGGATCCACAGGAACACCTCTCCTACTTTAGAAATGTTGCCCTTCTCCATCATTACACCGCTGGGGTTAAGTACCGTATGTTTGCAAACACCTTGACACGGTCGGCCCAATAATTGTTCAACCAATTGCCCTCAATATCCATCCAATCATTCGGAGAATTTTTTTATCTCTTTCTCCATCAATTTGCCGGTAGCAATCGATGTCAAAGAACAATTATGAGTCTTTTTTCTTTACAAACAAAAACAAGGAGAATCACTGAATGACTATCTTCAACGTTTTAACTTAGCGGCCCTAGAGGTCCCTAATGCTAATCTAATACACTAATTTGTGCTTTTACGCAGAGATTATAAAATGGGGATTTCTTCAAGTCCTTAGGTAAGATGCCCCCTCTCAATTTTTACAATCTACTAGCACTAGCTGAAAAATACATCAACTTAGAGGATGCTAGGGAGTACAAGAATGAAGTCCTTGGTGAAAAACGCAAGAAACAAGATGATGAGGACTTGGTGCACCCAGACTCCTTCTCAGAATAAGCCTTACCCTTTGGCATGCATCCCACTGAATAAATCTTTACATACAAGTTTTCCTCAGAGAGTATCTATAATATTTTTATTTTTAATAAACTTGGAGGTCTATTTTACCACCTTTTATATGTTAACATGTCCCTTCTTGTAAATATTTCACGAGGGAGGCATCTTTCTCAAACTTCTCACATTAAAGCCGTGCCCAGCATGCACCCTCTCATAAAAATCCCTGTCTTTCACACAGGCACAAAGGCCCTCCTCCGTGGAGGCGCCTTTGCCCTTCTTCAGGCAGGTACCTAGGTCCTTCTTTGGGAGATTTGTAAGCTCTCCTCTGCGGAGGCATCTAAGCCCTGCTTCTGGCGGACACCTTATTCTTCTTCCGAAGAGGTTATAAGTCCTATTGTAAGGAGGCCCCCCATCAAATAAGCCTTTATCCGAGGAGACACAATAATTTTGCTCCGTGCAAAGCCTATTTGTAATAAATACATGTTTTTATTATTTAACATTCTCTTGTAGAAAAATGAAGTCCTATATTGGAGCAGGCACAAAAGGCGCCCGTTAAGCTCTCTTCCGTGGTGGCACCTTCATAAAACTCTCTGCTCCGTACAGACACGAAATAAGTTTCTTTTTCTAAGCATGCTTATGCTAGTAAAATTCTTTGCAGGAATTCCCTCTTCGTACCGCACCTTTGAAGACATGTACTCTAATAAGTGTTGAAATATCCACTTATTAGAGTGGGGGGCTACTTTTGTGCATGAAAATAAATTGGCCTAGTGGAAAAAAAAATAAAGAAATCGAATGCCCATAATACCCACCAGAGGGCCCAGGACATCCTACGCCCATAACAATCCCAGGAGGCCAAAGATAATTTAATCCACAGTCTAATTAGACAGGCCCAAGAAGCTCAAGAAGAGGAAAGGAGACCTGGGACATCCCAAGACTCGAGGCTTGGGACTTCCCCGAATTTGAGGCCTGGGACATCCCTCGACTGGAACCATGATTAAGGCCCACACACGTGCCAGCCCACTCTCCCACGTAGCACCTCATCAACTTAGGTGTCAATAGCCACCTCGGACCACGTCAGCCCTAGAATGATAAAACAGATAAGGAATGACTCCCTAGCAACTATGAGTGCTTGGCGGCTAGGGCTTCTTGCAGGCGAGGAATCTCCTTGAACTGAAGAAAGACTCCTACTCCTAGTTATGGATAAAGATGACTTATCCTTTATCCTAACTATCCCAACCAACTTACCCAAGAATCTCGAAAAAGGGATAGACCCCCAACAGATGAGGCACTCCCTCTATAAATATATCCTTGGTTTTTCATATGAGGGACACTTTTTCTCACACACCCGAGTACTCTAAGAAAGACACCTTTCACACCTCTCTCACTCTCTAAACTATATCTTAAGCTCTTTCTAAGTATATTATTAAGTGTTCTTACACTTTTCACCAATCTTATTCACTATCTAATGATTTTCCATCACATTCACTTCCTTTTTTACTTTAATTCATCTAAAATCCATACTAACTTGAGCGTCGGATTGCTAACTCTTTTTTTGCAAGTCTCTCCTTCAAGATTTGCATTCACGTCAGCCCAAGCCTTGAACAATTGTCCAAATCCATTGGACACGTGCATTTTTTGCACGCATCAGTTTTATTTAATTTTATTATTTATTTTATTTAGTTTTAATATTTATTTATTTTATTTGCTTTTGTGAACTTAAATAAATGATTTTTTTATTAAATTTTGCAATATCATATAAAAAACACATAGTATAATAGAAAAATAATAAAATCATTAATAAAATATAAATATTTTTTTAAAATTGTATTTTTAACAAAATTATAAAAAAAATCCTAATCTAAATCATTGTCCTTTGCTGCCCATGTTCGTCGTCGTCGGCGGCTGCGGAGGGGATGATCAGTTGGGGATGGAGCACTAGACGATCGAGCCAGTCCAGATCGATGCTTTTGATATAGGGCGCGATCATCTGTGCTGGATCATGGAAGTCGTCACCCTCCGGCTGTGGTGGCGGGGGTGTTGGAGCAGTGGAGCTGTTGGGCTGTGATGGTCCAACAACGTGTGATGGGCCTTGAAGGAAGTAGATCTATACGGGAAACGCGGCAGAAACCCCAAAAATGGGAAAATGATAAATTAAACTAAATTAATCCCGATCAAGGGGTGTACCGTTGATCTTTACCTGGTGTTCGGTGCATTAAAAAATAAATATAAAGGCCATAGAATACAAAGAAAACAAGATGAACAATATTAACCAAGAATCATACCCTCGTAGTTTTCTCCCAATCAGCTACTAACGTTGTTACATTTTCAACCCGATTCTCCTCCACGAGGTTTCAACACTGAAACCCTCTAAATTCGTCCACTATAATAATCAAGGATCTCCGTTTTTCTCATGCTAGCAAGATAAAGAAAGAAAAGAGAGAAATCAACAACACGTTATTATTAACGACTTCGAGTACTCTTCGTTCCTTCTCTGATTCGATGAACCAAAGGAATGAGGATGGCGAGGAGTATTTTGGCAGAGAAAGAACCAGAGGGGAGAGCTATTGGAGAGGTGCAAAATTCGTGGGTTAGATGTTCTTCAAGATTGGAGAGTGTGTTAGTATATTGAACCTAGTAACAACTCCACACTAGATGAGACCTATCCAAACTCTCTCCTCTCTTTTCCCTGAAACCCTTGCTGATTTTTTCATCAAAAAGTGCTTAAAATTTCGTGCACCACACCTCCATTAACCAACCAACTCTTCCTTTGACTTATACAAAGTCAAGACAGGTCATGGACTTGGTCTAAAGTGGATTGAGTTGTAATAGATTAAGCCCATGTCCGACGGATTTAAATTAAATCCAATTTAATCTTCAAGTCCATCGCTTTAAGTCCTTTAATTAATTAAAAGACCCAAGTCATTCACTCATTTAATTTATAAATCCAATTCATAAATTAAATCAAGCCGATTAAATTCATCCAATTAATTCAAAAGGCTTAAAGCCCAAAATTAACTAATTCAATTAATTAATCTTTGAAAAAATTTCAACGCATGGATTTATTTATAAATGATCCAATCATTTATTCTCTACAAAAAATTAATTTAATCTAATTAAATTAATCTCTTCCTTCTAGAATTATATCTAAATTAATTCCATCACATACCGGTGATTAGAGTATGACTCTTTAGGTTCACCCTCAACTAGACTTGGGCGTGTGTGATCAATACAATTAGTTAAATCCAATTTAATTAATTATTTCCGATTATCCCATAGTAAAAAATACCCAAGTTAATTATTTTTTATTAAATCCAGCAACCGTCTATGGCACTAGAGACTAGGTGAGTCATTGTGTGAATATTTAGGCTCCTAATCCATACGAGTATGGTCCTACTGTCAACCATCTCCTAGCTTTAGTCTAGGGCATTGAATTGGGTGTCAATTCCTATCCTTGACTAGGCACTTATGCTTAATACTCGAGATGCATTTACTCTATTGATCTAATTTAGGAAACATATCCCTGATCGATCAATCGCTTTGGCCAAAGACTTTTAGAGTCTAAACCATGTCAAAGGGCATGGGAGAACTCTCCGTGATATAGTAACAGGGGACACATCCTATCTAGGAATCCACTATCCTCATTACATACTCTGACTAAACTGGATAGGGTTTATGATGACCATGCCTCACGACACAACCACCGCTCATCATATCAAATATACAGTCTTTGTATGCACCTAACTGACATGAGTCGTCAAATCCAAGGACTAATCTCCTACTATCAGAACCAAGAATCTCAGTCACACCAACTAAGCCTTAAGAGGCTTTCATATGTCAATTTTCCCGCGAGCGACTTCATTTAGTTGACTACCTTTCCAACTAGCCCACTGAAACTACACAGAAGAAGTACGTCTCCTACCGACAAAACATGGCTGCAATACTTAGTGCAACTATCCATAGGACACTCGATGTCCAGTCTCGAGGTCCTCGACTCGGAATGTTTCAGATTAACCCTAAGGAGTTGGTTTCATAGCTGCCAAATTTATGCGCAGCTCAACTCCATTGGTTTAACCTTTCGATCCGTGGGCATTTCGTTGTGACATTAAAATCCCGTTCAATATCAATGGTAAGCACAACGAAACACGTTGCCATCTTGATGAATTCTTACCGTATTCATCAATCTAATATTATTTAATAAAGATTGTTGAATGAAAAACAACCAACTCAATTAGTTTTGATCACCCATTCCAACAAGCCTCGTAGTTGAGACCGAATACTCGACCCCTTTTTCGACCGCTAGCTGCTTCTCGTTTGAAGCTGTGGAGGCTTGAGACGAAGGTGCAAGTTCTTCGTTGTTGTTCTCTTATTTCTGGCGTTCCCCCCAACAGCCTAAAAACATCTCTTGCAAACATGTTACATAATTAGATTAAAAAAAATGATTGTAAATTTTAAAAATTAATGTAACTCGAACACCTCCATCTAATTATGGGGCGTCGGACTTGTGTCTCCTATTCAAAAATTATTGTTAAAAATGATTAGAAATCACAAATATTTTAATTTAATTATTAATAAAAATTAATGCACTTACCATCTTGCGCTTGTGCGCCCCAAGAGATGACGACCTGCTGCGGTAGACGGTCGTCGCTCGTTCAAGGTTGGCCGCCAGGTTAACCTTATTCATGGAAGACTGTGACTGGAATTTTAGCCTCTCCCAATACTCCAAAGCTGGCGCTAGATCTCCTCGGTTAGCCATAGCGGTCAGGCCAACTGGCCGTGGGTGTCGGCAAACCACTTCCGCAGGAACTTCCTAGCCTATCTTTAACATAATCTCGTCGTCGTAGTCCCCCAGTACGACATTTGCATAATTGACAACATAAAAAAATAATTATTTGATAAAAAAACATAAATTTCAATTAAAATTAAATAATATTATAATTAATTACCTTCAGCTTCTGGAATCAGAATAGCTGGTGCTCCTGTGGGATCTGTGAGATGTTGGACCAGGAATGCGGATATTACCCTTTGACCGCATTATTGTTGGCAATGTGAAAATCGCGGTCCTACTTGAAAATAACATTGAAAAAATTGAAATCAATAAAAAAATAAAAAAAGTACAAGTTATATGTGTGAATCCTTCTACGTACCTCGCATCGTGGAGACTGATGTAATGCCTCTGGGCCCTTGGGGGAAGTAGTGGTGCCGGTAGTGCTGGTGCATCCCACGGCCGGGCCGGGACCTGTGAACTGCTGGCCCCCGCCGTAGCTGACCCCACTGCGCCAGAGTCAATAGGAATCGATGGGAGCTGCGACACAACTTCCGATGATAGGATGGTTGGTGCAACATCCGTTGGCTCAACCGAGGGAGGCGGGGAAGGCCATGATCGTGGCCGAGAACATGTCCCTAGAGCAGCAGTAGTCATTATCTACAATTTAAAAAAATATATAAGATTAAAAACACATTTCCCTAATTTTTTAGTATTTCCATAAAATTATATTAAGGTCCTCTAATTTTCTTAAAATTGCAATTAGGTGCATAATTTTCCTAAAAATTGCATTATAGTCCATAATTTCTTAATATTTTTATAAAATTCCTATTTCACTAAAATTACATTAAGGTTCTCTAACTTCCTAAAAATCTCAGGTGCATAATTTCCCTAAAAATTAGTTTTTTAATTTTTATAATTAATATTATTAGTAATAATTATATTATTTAGCTAAAACTCAACAATTTTCCTAAAATATGTACTAAACGAAACAATTTTCCTAAAACATGTACTAAAACCCAACAATTGGGTGGGAAGGGGTGCAGGGGAGGGAGTGAAGGACACCGAGTTTCTAGTGGACCGGCCCCAGAACACGCGAGCAAAAGTGGAAGGACATAAATTAAAATTGAAAGTAATAAATAGTGGTTCCAACAGGTGTACTCTTGGAGTTTCCGATCATTCGATGTAGTATAATAAAATTAAAAACATAGAAATAAAGGTGGATTATGGTGAAAAGAAAAATGAGAGGAATCAGAATGTAAATGGAAATTTACCACTTTCAATTTGAAGCGTTTGTGGTTCTCTATTGTTCTTTTCATTCACCTGAGGCCCCAACACAAGAATCTTCTAATTCGTCAACACCACAACAAAATTAGGACCTCTTGGTCTCCTTGCTAGAAGAGAACAAGAGATAGAAGAAAATTGCACCAAGTGCAAAGAGGAGAAAGGGGGCGGCCGAATTTCTTGGAGACTAGAGGGATTTTTTTGTTGTGTAATATTGTAATTAATTGCTTCAAATAATTATTTACAATATATATACCTTATATGGATGTACTAGAATGAGTCTAGGTTCATTCGAACATCCATAAGGTAATATTTCTCTTTATTCCAAATAAAGAGTGACTAGCATGGAACTTTTCAAAAATTAGATTGCTACTCAAATATTTTCTTTCCTAGAACTTTCATGTGCATATTTTAAGTGTGTTGGCCAATTTTTATGCTTAAAAATATAATGTCCAACCAATTTTAATTAAATTAAATTTAATTAAAATTCACTTAATTAAGCCCAATAAGTATTTAATCCAATTAAATACTTGAGCCCAAAATTGTCTTTATTAATTAATAAGTCCAACATATTAAATAATAAGGACAAGCCCAAAATATAAATTAATCCTATTAATTTAATCCTTGGGACTTCCATCCAATGGATCCCTAATCTTACAAGTAATCCAAATACTTGCGGAATTAATTCCAAATTAATTCCTTGTTCTTTCTAGTGATTTGTGTGTGACTCTTTAGGTTCACCTTTCAGCTGGACTTGAGTTAATGTCCAACATGATTATTAATTAAATCAAATTAATTAATAATTCTTGATCAATCTTTGATAAAAAAAAAACCGTCACCATGAGTGTTGTCTAGCAACAGTCCATGACACTGGAGACTAGGTGATTATCGATGTGAACTTTTAGGCTCTCGAGTCCAGATGGGTATGGTCCTTCCATCTACCATCTTCTGGTCTTAGTCTAGGGTATAGAATTGGTTATCGATTCCCATCCTAGACTAGGCGTCTGTGCTTAATACTTGAGATTGCGTCACGCTACATTGCTCAATAGAGGAACCTCTTTTTTTTCTATCCGACCAATGACTATGGCCATAGCTTCATAGAGCGTGAACGCATCTTCAAATGCATAGGTGATACCTCTGTCACGTTTTCACAGGGGACAGATTCTCTTTTTGAAACTCACCATCCTCGCTACATACTCCGATTACACTGGACAAGGCTTATGATGATCATGTCTATGACACGATCACCTCTCGCACAAATCCAAGATACAATCATCGTGTGCACGTAACATCTGTGTTTCCTCAAGTCTGAGGAATACTCCTGTGCTATCAAAGCTGGGGATTCAAGTCATACCAACCAAGCCTTTAAGGCTTTCATAGACGATCCTCGTGAGTCAGTTTAGTCGATTCGATACCTAGCCAATAGACCCACTAAGATCACATAGACGTCCCCTGTCTGCCGCTAACAAAACACAACACTCATTTAATGAATGCGACTCTTAATGCAAGTCTCTATTGTTAGAATGGGTGATCAAAAGCAATTAGAATGGATGTTTTCTATTCGACAATCTTTATTAAATAATATTATATTGATAAATACGGTAAGAATTCATCAAGATGGCAATATGTTCGTTGAGCTTAGTACTGATATTGAAAACAGGGTTTTAATGTCACAACGAAATGCCCACGAATCGAAAGGTTAACCCGTGGAGTTGGGCTGCGCATAAGTTTAGCAGCTATGAAACCAAATCCTAAAGGTTGATCTGAAACATTCCAAGTCGAGGACCTTGAGACTGGGCATCGAGGGTCCTGTGGAGACTTGCACTAAGTACTGCAACCGTATTTTATCGACAGGAGACGTAGGTCGTCCGTACAGTTTTAGTGGGTTAGTTGGCAAGATAGTCAACTGATTGAAGTGACTTGCGGGAATCGTCATATGGAAGCCTCTTAAGGCTTGGTCGGTTTGACTGGGATTCCCAGTTTCGATAGTACGAGATTAGTCCTCTGACTTGAGAAATTATGGCAGTCACATGCATACGAAGACTATATCTTGGATATAGTGAGAGGTGGTTATGTCATGAGGCATGGTAATAAAAAACCTTATCCAGTGAACTCGTAGTATGTAGCGAAGACGTTGGATTCCAAGAGAGGATCTATCCCCTGTCATGTTCTCCCATGCACTTCGAGATGGTTTAGACTCTAAAAGTCTTTAGCCAAAGCGATTGATCGATCAGAGATAGGTTTCCTAGATTGGATCAGTAGAGTAAACGCATCTCAAGTGTTAAGCATAGTTGCATAGTCAAGGATGGGAACCAACACCCAATTCCATACCCTAGGCTAAGGCTAGGAGACGGTTGACAGTAGGACCTAAGCTAAGTCAATGAGGTCAATTTTGGAAGGTCTTTGGCTGATTTAGATGGAAAATTTTGTGCATAAGGGGTGGCTAGGGTTAGGATGGTTGTTTTGGAGCCTAACTAGGTTAGGACTCCTTGTATGTGTATGACTAGGTCATATATATATCTTCATTAAACCCTAGCCACACACACAACACATACTAGCTTCTCAAAACCTCAAAAATTTCGTGCCTCTCTCTCTCTCTCTCCCATGTTCTCCATATCAGTTTTTCATTTGGTCCTAGAGATCAAAAAGAAAAAAAGAAAGAGAGATCGAAATACGTTAATTCATAGCGATTGTTTTTATCTCCATCTCTTCTGTGGAGATTTTGCTAGCACGAAATCTCCACATCCTTTAGTGATGGTGTGTCATTCTTGGGAGGATCTTTAGATCGAGGTCTCATCGTGGACGGATCCGGAAACAAAAACGGAGAGGAGACAACGCTTGTAGCCGTACGAGAAAAATGACAAATTTTCGCTCCTTGTTTCTTTCTCGTGATTTCTTGGCCTATGTTTTTATATATGATACACCAAACGCCTGGAAGAGATCAAGGGAACACCCCTTGATCGGAATTAATTTCGTTAATTATCGCATGTTTTATCGGTTTTTCTATTTTTCGCGCTTCCGCCGCGCTTCCCGGGCCAATCTGCTTCCAACAAGTGGTATCAGAGCCCGGTTCGGTGTATAAGCCTAGAATCTAATGTGTATTACATGTTTCAGCATATTTATATGTTTTTAATCATCTTTGGAATCATATTTTTTGGATTTTAATTGCATATCTACATCTAGGGTTTATGTGTTTAATTTTGCTTTTAATTTTGGGCATAAGAGATTTTTTTAAATTTGGGATTTTTTGAAAATTGATTATTTTCTTGTTGTTTCAGAAATTGCAAAAAAAACTTTCAGAAAATCGAAAAAAAAAGCAGCGATCGATGCTGCCGGCCATCTGGCAGGCGCGCGCACGCTGGCGAGAGCCCTGCGCGCACAGCCGGCCAGCCGGGGGGGGTCGCGCACCTGTACGGGGAAGGGCTCCTGCACACGCAGGAGATGGCCTATGCGTGCAGGGCCGCACGCGCTGTGCGCGGCAGGCAGGGATGGCTGTGCGCGCACGCGCGCCTGCTACTGGCCGGTTGGGCCGGCCGACAGTCTGGACCTATTTTTTTTATTTTTTCAGATTTTTTCATTTTTGATTCGTTCTGATTTTTCTGTATATTGTTTTGAAACAATTAATTTTGGTGAATTTAACTTTTGGTTGAGATTTGTTATTTCCTAAGATTAAATTACTATAATTAATTTGAATAGATTTTCAAACAAGAATGAATTGTTGCATGGGTTGCACTTATGTCTATTAGTAAGTTGCGTTATTTTACATATAAATACCTGAGATTTGATGTGTAATTAAATTTATGATATTGGATGTCACTAATTATAGCGCATTATATTTTGTATGCATGTTTATTTTGAAAATAAATATGCTATATTTGTTAATTGGATTGACATGTATGATCACGAAGCCCATTGGACCCTGTGTATGGTTTATTTTCTATTTGGTTGGGGCCTGCGTTCCTCTTATTTCTCTATCTCTTCTTTTTTAGCCTATTATGTTTAAGGCTTGCTATCTCCCTATTAATGTACTCCCCCCAACTGATGATTGGGGTTTCTTTTTAAGATGTAATGGGAGTAGAATAAGTGGAGAGGTTTTTTTTTTACTTTTATTTTATTTTTAAATAATTATAAAAGAAAGCCCAGATGATGAAGGCCCATGGAGGAGGTCATAGGTTGGCCCACAGAGATCCATGGAGAAGCGGCCCGAAGATGGAGCACACAAAGGAGATGAAGAAATAAAGAGAGGTTACAAGGCCCACAATGTGTTAATGCATTAATATCTTGTAATAGCATAGGCTTACCATTAGACAGACCATAGATCCACTGCGGGCTCAGTGGGTTGCATAGGTTTTGGGCTTGTGATCATCCAACAGGGGTGTGCTAGGCTTTTATTTTGCATGTGATGCATTTCATTTAAATGCATTAAATATATTAGATATATTTTTCATGCAAGACACTAATTATGATGCGGTCTCAGTCATACATTAAAATAAACTCTCACTTGGTTGGACCAAGTTAATAATATTAGACCCCTAAGAATGGAAATAAACATAATGGTTCGTTATTCTATACATACCATCCACAGTAATGTAGTGAGGAAGCCAATTTTACCCATACGTGGTCTCACGAGTCGTGGCACGTTTGGACTGAAATGAAGCTACACTATTACTGTGAACAAAGTGAATACGCACCTATTTCCCTATCTCAGGAGTCGTGGGGGCGATAGTGTGCGCTATGATTCGATTGATGGATTAGGACTAACGCCAATCGATGTAATTTCCAATGTCTTCAATCCACAACACTGTAGCGAGGAAGCTGATGTCAGCCACACGTGGTCTCACGAGTCGTGGCACATTTGGACTGAAATAAAGCTACACTATTATTGTGAACGAAAAGACTACACTTCTATTTTGTCTCATGAGTCGTGGGGGCGATAGTCTGCGTATGATTTGGTTAATGGGTCGGTCTAACTCCAGGTAACGTGATTCACTTGGAGTCCTCGGAATCACGTGAAAAAGGTGAGGCAAAATATCTTGGGGATCTCGTACGACGAGAATGGTAATGGATGTCTCCCACAAGGTTATTTCCATGTGAATCCTAAAAGTTGGGCATGGAGAATTTTGCTTGTGGACCTCAAACCCATTAGAAAAATGGTTTTCTCGAAACCCCATTTGAGAGTGATGAGCTTTCGCAGAAATAGTTGGAGGGTTTAATGACTGATGTCCATGTCCTTAACTAGAAACTAATATTATAATAATCTGCTTATTTTTCTGTTTATTGTTATTGCTAAGAATCCACTTAACTATACTTGAGGCTAATATTTAATGGAACAAACTATTTTGATTTACTGAGAAATCTGCGGATGGTCCTCAATTTCGAGAACCAGACTTATGTTCTGGATAAATTTCTACTTTGGACTTTGCCGGAAGGGTTCCTGCCTGGAGAACGTTAGACGTTCCAAAAGTTTACTCAGTAGCATAAGAACAACCGGAAAGTACACAGTATCATACAAAGCTCGATGAGTAACGAGATCCAAAAACTGTAGTAAAGGTATGAGGATGTCTGATTGATAAAGCACCACATGAAAAAGGCTTCATGCGGACCGGAATGGCATATTAGATATGCCGTGACAAGGCATTCTTCGACATGATAATGATTAGGGGATCGTCTGTACAAGAGCATGGAGTGATGATGTTATCCATAGTGGAGAAGCTCAAAGACCTCCAGGCTGATTTCAAGGAGGAAGAAACACACGTTGACTTGATTCTATAATCATTATCTCCCTCCCTTGATCAATTTACTATCAGCTATAACTTGAATGGGCTTGAGGAAAACCTTCATGAGTTGATTAATATATTGATCAAGTACGAGGCAATGATTGAAAAATCTTCGCCGATAGTACTAGTGGGAGAGGCTTCAATTAGGATGATTAATTATCATGGATGGACTATGAAGTAGATGAAAAAGATTTCCTATATTTTCATGAATTGCAATATTGAGATTTGATAGCTATGCTATAGTAATACTAAATCAACCCTATATATGCTTTGCGTGTGCCAGAAAAAGAAATTTCAGAGAACTTAACGTATGTAGAAAAAACCAATAGAGATTTTGATAGGACGCTAAAGAATTTGAGAAACAAAGAGATCCCTATAGTAAAAGTAAAGTGGAGGCATACACTCTAAAGGAATCTACTTGGGAGGATGAGAATATATAGAAAAGAAGTTATTGTACTTGTTTTCTGGAAATGGTAAGTTAATCAATTTCGAGGACGAAATTTTTATTAGGAGGGGAGAATTGTAACATCCTCATACTTTAATACATAATTACCATTTATTAGCTTAATAATATAGATAAGTGGTGTGATGATTATATAATATTTGGTGTTTAAGTGAAAATTTATTTGATATGATAAATTCTTGGAGATGAGCGAAAATTTGAACAATAGAAATTTCGGAATTTAAAAGTGTAGAATTGTAAAGATGGGGTGGAACAAATACAATCTTCTTTTGATGTATACATATCTACATGCTATATTCTAAAGTTAGTAAAACAAAATACAAATAAGATGAAAAATGAGACCAGGTGGTGGAATAAGGATAAGGTGTGAACTCTATGCATCTTTACCAATATATATATCAAATACTACAATAATATATATATATATATACATACACCCACTTACAAACTTATATATATATATATATACATAATTAACTATACATATAAAAAACATATAGACTACACTCTAGAAGAGTGTAGAAACACAAAGAGAGAAAGAGTGGCTGAGAGAGAAAGAGGAAAAGGAAAACAAAGGAAAAGAAAAGAAAAGAGAAGAGAAAAAAGAGAAGGAAGGTAAAGAGAGAGAAGGGAAGTGGTGTTGTTCTTCATCATCTTCATCATCTTCAAGCTTGAAAATTTTCATAGAAGATTTGGTAAGTTTTGCTGATCTTTCATGGTTAAATTCGTATAGGAGCTGCATGTTAGTCAAAATGGAAGAAAATGCCCAATTAAAGTGAAAGAGAAGTACCAGAATAGTCTCTGTTTTAGTCTCTGTAAATCGGGGTTTAGAGTGTTAGCTGGTCAAATCTGGTGATTTTTGAATCTGGAGAAACTTTGATATGTTTACTAAATCATTCTAGTTTTGAGAAGAAACCAAATCGGTCGTTTTAATGGGTTAGACGGAGGAAACATTCTGTTGCTCTGTTTCTGCGGGTAATCTGACAGGGTGTATTTAAAACCTTGTAAGTTGAGTTTTACTTGTTAAATTCTAATGATTATTTTTTAAATTGAAACTAGATAAATAGGAGGTTATATTCTGAAAACTTGGTAATTTTTGGAAGAGTATATGACTTTTCATAGAATTTTAAAAGAGTAGAGTTGAATATGTTTCTGTCTAAATTAACTGAGTTGTACCAAAACTTGAATAACTAATTATATATATATATCCAATTTGCATGATTCTTATTGTAAATGAAACTAGAGATCCGTACGAATATGTTATGTAAAAATGAGACTTTGATCAATAGTATTTCTGTTTGAGAAGGATTTGTAAGTTGAGACAGAGGGCTGTCAAGGAAAAGCAAGTACATGAAAAGGACCGATTTTTTTAAAATTAATTACTATGATTTAAAGTACAAATCATACACCATTAGAAATCTTATTATGTTAGTTTTATTATACTAAAACAGTTTTTAAATTTAATGATTTTAAATAAATTTATGATTTAATTAGTGACCAATGCTCAAACTATGAAGATTACAGATTCAGGGGCAGTAAGCATAATTTGTTAAAAATATAAGGACTGGTTTTCATACATCAAGATAATATACTGATAGGAAGATACTCGAGTCTACTTTATGAAGAAGAAAATGGAATAAAGATCCGAGTTTTAATAGAATGAGATATTCAGAGATTAGTGAGAAGTGTACGAATGTGGTTAATGCTTTATGAAGAAACTACAATGTTATTGATGTATTGACGGTACGTTTTATTCTTATTTTAGGACACGAGACGAACGTTCAGGATTGTACACATTATTCGACTATTTAAATAGTTGGAAAAAGTGAGGTAAGTATAGCTAATTGGTTTATATATATATATATATATATATATATATATATATGTGTGTGTGTGTGTGTGTGTGTGTGAATATAAGTATTGCTTATTGGATTTATGTATATATGGATTGTTTATAGATATACTTGATGGTGGATGTTGGTTGTTGTTAGAGTATATATATGCATATATGAGTGTCATATATTGAATGTTGGATTTATGTATATATTTATATGGATAAAATGAATGATACGTATACTCGTTCATGGGTGTTGATGGTGATTAAGATTATCTTTATATATGTGGAATTGTTATTATGTGTTTAGTTGTGATTGTACTACACGAAAGTTGGTTGAATGATTATGTGGTTGTGTAATTTGATAGTGGATGGAAATTGAAATGAAAGTGATTGACTAGAAGATAATTATTACATGAAATTGAATAAGGAAGTTGATGATGTTGATGTGGGGATTAAAATGAAACGATGACTTACCTAACTGGGGACATACTCAATGGCTTAGATGATATGATCAACAGCGAGCCGTGTGTTGTCATTGATCAGTGGAGATGATGGATACACACGAGCTGTGTGTTGTGTGGTATCAGTGGAAATGATGGGATACACACGAGCTGTGTGGTATCAGTGGAGGTGATGGGATACACACAAGCTGTGTGTTGTGTGGTATCAGTGGGGAGGATGGGATACACACAAGCTGTGTGTTTGTGATATCAGAAAAAAAAAGAAGAAGAAGAAGAGATTGTGATTGAGATGATGATGGTGAGAGCCGGAAAAGCTCATTGAGTGAAGTGCTCCAGTTTGGTTAAGCAGGGCCATAAGAAAACAAACTAAAACGCCACTATTATGTCTTGGTTTGGTGTTACATTGTAGCTATGTGATATCCTTATATATTGATAATGTATGAAAACTATTGGTTACGTTGGTATCATTGTTTTATATTTGGCATGTTGCTTGTGTGTATATATTTTATAGACCGAAAGGCTATACTTACTGGGTGGCAACTCATAAATTGCCGTATATTTTTCTTTCTAGAAGATAGATCATATGCCATTGTCAGCCGTCTAGGTAGGTCAGCGGTGCCATGCTAATTCGAAAGCGCTAGATAGATGGACATAAGAATATGAAATTGTGACTAAGTTGGTGCCTTATATCTTGTAATAACTAAAAACTCTAGTGAAGTATGTAATTTGTTTGATGTGGTTGTCAGATGTTGACTTTGTCGGCTATCTTATTGGGATAATTATGAGTTATGAGGATAATTGAATGGGATTACGGAGGGGGTGTCATGGGATAATTATGAGTTGTGAGGGTAATTGAATGGGATTACGGAGGGGGTGTCACATTCACCAGTCCAATTTTGTTTTGATGAGGTTCAAAGAATTAGACTCGGAGTGGTGAACCAACATGATTACCTTTTGATCGAATGGAGAGGGTGTGTATTTAATGGGAGTTTTTGAATATTGAAAATGAGAATGTGATTTTCAATCGGTGAAGTTCTTTCTGAAAGGACTACAGTTGATCGGTCTCTGCTAAGGAAGAAATCAAACTAACTTGGATTTTGTTTGATGGGTGTTTCACTGAAACAAGTTTGCCCTTATTGCATGACGAAACTCCCGTCCTACAAAGTACTTGAGTTAATAGGATGGTCCTATACACGTCAAGAAAATAGTGGGAGTAAGTTTTCATATAACTTCTCAAATACATCATTCGTAATCAACCTAAATCTCTAAACTGACCATATTCCAGTCCTTATTTGTCCATGGGAATTTGATTTTAATCCAAAACATAAGGACGAGTAATGTTGGACATCGTTCAGAATCAATGGCTTGGAGCCTAAGGATTCACTAAGAAGGTCAAACTAGGTTTGAGACTTCATAAAACTGAAACATTCGTTTTTATCAAAAGATCATACTAGGTATGATTTGATAAAATGAGTCCAAGGTCAGTGGAGTTGGTGTGAGTTCCAATGTGTTTAGTGTATAAATGTCTTTCTCATTTCGAACGAGATAAAGATGTTTGGGAAACACTAAAACACATATAAAATTGTTCACGGAAATTCTCCATAAAAGGAATTGAATTCCTACATTAGGGGTGAGAAAGGTCAAAGTTGTCGAGACTCAGTCATGATTGACTGATGAGATAGCTTAAGTTATTCAAGACTCAGTTATGTCTAACTGATAAGAACACTTAGATGTCTGGGACCTGATGTATATATTACAATATATATACCTTGTATTGATGTTTTAGAATGTGTCTAGGTTTATTCCAACATCCATAAGGTAATATTTCTCTTTATTCCAAATAAAGAGTGAAGTCAGCATGGATCTTTCCTTAAGTTAGATTGCTAGTCAAATGTTTTCTTTCCTAGAATTTCCATGTGCTTATTTTAAGTGTGTTGGCCAATTTTTATGCTTAAAAATACAATTTCCAAATAATTTTAATTAAATCAAATTTAATTAAAATTCACTTAATTATGCCCAATAAGTATTTAATCAAATTAAATACTTGAACCCAAAATTATCTTTAATAATTAATAAGTCCAACTTATTAATAATAAGAACAAACCCAAAATATAAATTAATTCTATTAATTTAATCCTTAGGCCTTCCATGCAACAGATTCCTCATCTTACAAGTAATTCAATTACTTGCAAAATTAATTCCAAATTAATCCCTTGTTCCTTCCGGTGATTTGTGTGTGACTCTCTAGGTTCACCTTTCAGCTAGACTTGAGTTAGTGGACAACACTATTATTAATTAAATTAAATCTAATTTAATAATTCTTGATCAACCCTTGATCAAGAAAACCCGTCACCATGGGTGGCTGTCTAGCAACGGTCCATGGCACTAGAGACTAGGTGATTATCCATGTGAACTTTTACGCTCTCTAGTACATAGGTATGGTCCTTCAGTCTACTGTCTCCCGGCCTTAGTGATAGGCATGGAATTGGGTGTCATTTCTCATCTTGGACTAGGAATTTATGCTTAATACTAGAGATCGCGTCACGCCAAATTGCTCGATATTGGAATCTCTTTTTCCTATTCGACTAATGACTGTGGCCACAGCTTCACAGACCGTGAACGCATCTCCAAGTACATAGGAGATACCACTGTCACGCTTTGACAAGGGACAGATCCTCTTCTTGAAACTCACCGTCCTCGCTACATACTCTGACTACACTGGACAAGGCTTACGATGATCCTGTTTGTGACACGATTACCTCTCGCACAGATCCAAGATACAGTCATCGTGTGCACATAACTGCCGTGATTCCTCAAGTCTGAGGACTACTCTCATACTATTGGAGCCAGGGATTCAAGTCATACCAATGAAGCCCTTAAGGCTTCCATATGATGATCCCCGCAAGTCAGTTCAGTTGATTCGACACCTAGTGTAACATCCACAAAATTTTAATACATAATTGTGGAATTAATTGGTAAAAATTTACGAAATTTAGTTAATTAGTACATAAATTCTATATTTATTTTTTATTATATTAAAACTTGAACGGAGTAAATTGGAGTTTGGTATAATATTTGGGATCAAATTATATTAATTATATTGGTAATTATCAAAAAGAATAAAAAAAAAAAAGAAAGAAAGAGAGTGAGGTGGCAGCAACATAAGTTGCCACCTAGCACCTCACCTCTTGCTTCTACTCTCACACACACACACATTCACATACATACAGCATACACACACACTTTAACGGAGAAAGAGAGAGGAAAAGAGGAGAAAAGAAAAGAAAAGAAGAGAAGAGGAAGAAAAGAAAGAAGAGAAGGGATGAGAAAGAGAGAAAAAGAGAGGAGGTGGTGAATTCTCCATTACCTTCAAACTTAGGCAAATTCTCCATCTAATTTGGTAAGTTTCAGTTCATATTTCTTGTTTCAAACCAGTTTTGTTAGCTGCATGTTAGTTATAATTGAAGAAAACAACCCAATTAACATGGAAAAGAAGCAGCAGAAAATAATCCGTCCGATCAGCCACTGTTAATTGTGATTATCTTGAGATATATCAATCCAAATTTAGGGATTCTTGATTCCTTGAAAACTTTGAGATGTGTACTAAATGTTTTTAGTTTTGAGAAGAATCTAAATCGGTCGTTTGAACGGGTAAAATGGAGGAAACATTCTGTTGCTCTGTTTCTGCGGGTAATCTGACAGGGTGTAATTAAAACCTTGTAAGTTGAGTTTTACTGGTTAAATTCGAATGATTCTTGTGTAAATTGAAACTAGATACATAGGAGCTTATATTGTGAAAATTTGGTAAATTTTGGAACAGTATATGATTTTTCAGAGAATTTTAAAATAACAAGGTTTGAATCTGTTGCTGTCTAAAGAGACCAGGTTGTATTAAAACTTGAATAACTAATTATATACATATCCAATTTGTATGATTTTTGCTGTAAATGCAATTAGAGACTCATGAGAATACTTGGTGTAAAAATTGAATCTTTATGAATTGTATGTTTGTCTGAGGGAATTTTATAAACTGAGACAGAGATGCTGTCAAGGAAAAATAATTTCATAAAAAGGACAGATTTTTATAAAATTGACCTTTATGGTTAAAAATACAAACCACACATCATTGGATAGCTTATTATGTCTAGTTTATTATACTAATACAGTTTCTAATGTTAGTGATTGTAATTATTGTTGTGATATACTTAGTGAGTAGGCAGCTCACGCCTTGCCACGTACTTTTCAGGAGATAGGTAATCCTGGCTAGCCGCACTGGATTGTGATCCGTGCTGTTATACTCATTAGGTGGGTCAACCGTGATATTTAAAGCAGAGACTTTTGGTTGTATGGTTATAAAATATGCTAGGCTTTTGTCGGGATGGTGTTTATAATTGTACAGCGGGTTGTACGTTGTTTACTTTCGAGATTTTATATACGGGGACGTGAGTAATTATTATCCTCTGATATGACTTATTGTCTTATTGAGCTTATATATATTATAAAGAACATGAAATATCTTATAAGTAAGATTGTAATTAGGGAGGAAGTATGATAATTAGTGGTAATTAGGTGTGATTTTGTAGGGGGTGCTACACCTAGCCAATCAACCTACTAAGACCGCATAGACGTCCCACATCTGTTGTCGTTATATTCCCACTGTCTTTTTAATTTTAATTTCAAAATTGTTAACTAGTAACGGCATTTGTAACGATTTTCTCGGATCAGCTGTTATGAAATTTTATCCCGCCATTTTCCCTTTTTATTTTGTAACAGCGTTGTAACGGTCTTGATGATAATTTGACAGTTCCAAATTAATAAATAAAAAAATTTTTTCCTTACAACATTGTAAAATAAAAATATTTCATTGAGAAAATGTACACTATGTTGCTTCGTATTAATCATCATCAGACTCATCGTCCTCACCACTATCTTCATCATCATCTTCATTTTCATCATCATTTCCACGCCTTTGTCCCCATGAAATACCTACAACCTGTTGTTGTGTCATAGAAAGATCGACCACAGCTTGTAAATCGTACGAGTAATTGTTGGTAGCCACTACAAGGACTAGTACGACTTCTTACGGCTGGTATGTGAATGTCTCAGTCCAGTTGAACTAATCAACAACTCGCCATATCTTGATTTTGCAAACATCCATCCGGTCCGTCTTGTCCTTCTTCATACTTGGGTACTCCATGAAATATACTTGTACTGCTTGTTGTGCAAGTATAAATAGATCATCCTTCTAGTACAACTTTTTGAAGTCATCAACGAGGTGATAGTGTAGCTGCACCTTCATGCCTCTAACTGGATTGACCCAACGACATTTGAACAGAACTATGTGTAAGTTCGGAATAAGTGGGCATGTCAATTGAATGATTTCTTTGATGATTCCATAGAAGTCATTTTCCTCGTCTGTATACGATGAACTTTTGACACATACCCCGCAATTCATAATTGACTTGCCGGTGTTGTGATGTTCAGTCTGAAAGTTGTACACATTCACAAAATAGCAAGGGACCGACATCACTTCTACACTAGTGAAGAACGCGGATCGGCTCGGGAAGTGCGGCGAAAGCGCGAATAATCGAAAAACGGTAAAACGTGCGATAATTAATGAAATCAATTCTGATCAAGGGGTGTACTCTTGATCTTTCCTAGGCATTCGGTGTATTAAAAATAAAACATAGGCCAAGAAATCACGAGAAAAATAAGGAGCGAAAACTATAAATGGAGTTTTACCTTTGTCGTTTTTCTCGTACGGCTACTAGCGTTGTCTCCGTGTTCGTTTCTGGATCCGTCCACGACGAGACCTCGATCTTGAGATCCTCCCAAGAATGACACACCACCACTAAAGGATGTGGAGATTTCATGCTAGCAAAATCTCCACAGAAGAAATGGAGATCAAAACAACGCTATGAATTTACATCTTTTGATCTCTCTTTCGTTTTTTCCTTTGATCTCTAAGACCAAATAAAAAAACTGAGATGGAGAACATGGGAGAGAGAGAGAGGCACGAAATTTGTGAGGTTTTGAGAGGCTAGTATGTGTTGTGTGTGTGGCTAGGGTTTAATGAAGGTATATATATGACCTAGTCATACACATACTAGGAGTCCTAACCTAGTTAGGCTACCATCCTAACCCTAGCCACCCTTAAGCACGAATTTTGGCTTCTAAATCAGCCATAAAACATTCCAAAATGTCCTCCTTTACTTAGCCAAGGTCTAACCAAGGCCTTGGGCTTGTATTTAATGAACCGGGCTCGATAGGATCAAGCCCACGTCTTATGGACTTATATTAAATCTAATTTAATCATAAGCCCAACATTAAACTCCTTATCTTTTAATCTAATTAAAAGATCCAAGCCCATGCTCTCTCTTTCAATTTATAAATCCAATTTATAAATTGGACCAAGCCCAATGAAATTATTCCAATTAATTTTACTAGCTAACTTGAAATTCTAATTAATCTAATTAATTTAATTTCAAGTCATCCATCCAATGGATTGGTATAAATAAATGATCCAATCATTTATTCTCTCCAAAGATTAATTTAATCCAATTAAATTAATCCAACTCTTCTAGAATTAATTCCAAATTAATTCTATCCCACTATAGTGGTAGAGTGTGACTCATTAGGTTCACCCTTCAGCTAGATTGGGCATGTGTGACCAACACAATTAATTAAATTTAATTTTCGATTATCCCATAACCAGAAATGGCCCATTACCATGGGTGGTTGTCTAGCAACATTCCATGGCACTAGAGACTAGGTGAATGTTGGCGTGAACATTTAGGCTCCGAATCCATACGAGTACGGTCTTACTGTCAACCGTCTTTGGCCTTAGTCTAGGGCATGGAATTGGGTGTCGATTCCCATCCTTGACTAGGTAACTATGCTTAACACTCGAGATGCGTTTACTCTACTGATCCGATCTAGGAAACCTATCCCTGATCGATCAATCGCTTTGGCCAAAGACTATTAGAGTCTAAACCATCTCAAGGTGCATAGGAGAACTCTCTATCATATAATGACAGGGGATAGATCCTCTCTTGGAATCCACCATCCTCGCTACATACTCCGAGTGCACTGGATAAGGCTTATGATGACCATGTCTCATGACACAGCCACCGCTCACCATATCCAAGTTACAGTCTTTGTATGCACGTGACTGCCATGATTCATCAAGTCAGAGGACTAATTCTCGTAGTATCGGAACCGGGAATCCCAGTCATACCGACCAAGCCTTAAGAGGCTTCCATATGACGATTCCCGCGAGTCACTTCAGTCAGTTGACTACCTTGCCAACTAACCCACTAAAACTGCACAGACGACCTACGTCTCCTGCCGATGAAACACGGCTGCAGTACTTAGTGCAAGTCTCCATAGGATCCTCGATGCCTAATCTCAAGGTCCTCGACTTGGAACGTTCCAGACCGACCCTTAGGAGTTGGTTTCATAGCTGCCAAATTATGCGCAGCCCAACTCCACGGGTTAACCTTTCGATCCGTGGGCATTTTTTTGTGATATTGAAACCCTGTTCAATATCAGTGGTAAGCACAACGAAACATATTGTCATCTTGATGAATTGATACTATATTCACCAATCTAATAATATTTGATAAAGATTGTTGAATGGAAAACAGCCAATCCCATTGGCTTTTGCTCTCCCACTTGACCATTAAGCCAATTACCCATGTCGCTCAGAACCTTCTGAGCATGACCAATCTACGATACCAACTCGGTTTCCCAGGTCTACTTTATTTTTTGCTGGATCTATACGGTCCAACTGTATATTTCCTTTCACCATCGCTGTCTGCAGATAGTTGTTATCTAAGAATTTTCGCGGATCTTGTGATGAGATCTCGGGCCCATAAGGCTCTTGCCCTAGCTTTGTTGTTCGCCTCTAAGGCTACAACTGGCTCGACTGTGCTAGGCACCACATCCATCCAATGGATGTTGTTTTTCGATCCAAACCACTTTTCTTGATTGACTTGTTAAAGTTGCCCCACATTCAACATTTAAGATGGGACATTTGCTTCAAATCCCTCCAAGCTACCATGCCTACCATCAAGTCCGAACGTTATTATACTTTGAGGACTTATCCGTTATTCACATGAGTCTGGAAGCTAGTATCGCTTTAGACTTCCAAAATTAACTCTCCACAAATCGTGTATTAGACACACTTTTTTAATCCTTATTCAGGAATTAAAGGCTGTTCTTGACAACTATTTATTGCCAATTGGTGTATTTCCAATATACGTTGTGTCATGCCCTAAGCATACACAATATCAGGTCTAACACACCAAACCAACACTTTCGTGTTGTCTTCGGCACAGATGTAGGGAATGCCCAAGACATCTGAGCTTTCTCATCAATCAACCATGACTGTTTTTGAATAGCTCGACCCTAATGTGGGAATCTAATTCCTTTTGTGGAGAATTTTATGAACAACTTTATATGTGTCTTAGTGTTTCAAAAATCTTAACCTCATTCCAAATGGGAAAGACGTTTATACACTTAACACATTGGAACTCACACCAACTCCTATTGACGTTGAACTTATTTTATCAAATCATACCTAGTATGATCCTTAGATAAAAATGAATATTCCAGTTTTACGAAGTCTCAAACCCAGTTTGAACTTCTTAGTGAATCCTTAGGCTCTAAGCCATTAATTCCAAACGATGTCCAACATCGCTCCTCCTTATGTCCTTTTGGATTAAAATCCAATTCCCATGGACAAATAAGGACTTGGATATGGTCAATTAGAGATATAGTTGATTACGAATGATGCATTTGAGAAGTTATATGAAAACTTACTCCCACTATTTCCTTGACGTGTATAGGACAATCCTATTAACTCAAGTACTTTGTGGGACGAGAGTTTCATCATACAGTAACGGCCAATCTATTTCAGTGAATCACCAATCAAACAAAGTCTAACTTAGTTCTATTTCTTCCTTATCAGAGACTGATCAACCGTGGTCCTTTCAGGAAGAACTTCACCGAGTGAGAATCACATTCTCATAAAGAACTCTCACTAAATACACACTCTCTCGATTCAATCGAAAGTTAATCATGTTGGTTCACCACTCCGAGTCTAATTCTTGAAACCTCATCAAATAAAATTAGACTGCTGAACCCCCACAGCAATCTTGTGTATTTTAGTAATTCACAGATATCACACTGGATCCAATCCAATATGTAACTGGTAAACTCATTTTGTCCCACAAAAGAGCTTTTGCGGTCTTTCTCATTCTCAATAAGGTTTTGAAAGCTAATTGATCCAAATCGCCTATTTCTAGTGCTCTTTGAATCCATCAATCTCTCTCTTCCTCAACTAGAATAGATTGACCTACAAGGACTGTAAGCTTGGGCTCTTATATTATTCTTTATTTGAGTATTCATAATCCAATTATGAAATAGTATATATTTTACCTAGCAGACATGAATCCATTCAATGTAAAATAAAAGACTTTATTGATCAAAATATGTAATCAAACTTGTCCAACAAGAATTGAAAACATTGTTTCGATCATGCTAGGTTACATAGATACTATCCTAACATGATCACCATTAAGCCTAACTAAGCCCCTAGTCTTTTATAGCAACAGCCCCGCTATCGCTAAGCCTTAGGACCTTTTGTTTCGGCTTTTCTACTCCTCATCACCGTCTGCAAACCATTTTAAATTATGAATTCGTTGGTATCCAATGCCAAGAGTAGAATGGTGATTATGTTAATACTCAATTAAAGATTTATACCTTCATTGGAGAGGAGCTTAGGACACTCCCTCTTCCAATAGCCCTTCTCTCGGCAATAAATGCAAACATCATTCGAAATCCTTGACTGACGAACCCTCTTCCTCTTTCCTCTACTCCCGCCTAGCGGTGTAATATGAATATTTGAAGTGTTAGCAGTGGTAGAAAACATCTCACCCTTCTTCCTCTTCTCGCGTCCGGCAACCTTGCCCTTCGCTTTAGAGGTTGAAGCCTCTCCCACTAGTACCGTCGGCGTAGATTTTTCAATCGTTGCCTCGTACTTGACCAATATATTAATCAACTCATGAAAGCTTTCCTTAAGCTCATTCATGTTTTAGCTTATACTAAATTAATCAAGGGAGAGAGATAGTGATTATAGAATCAAGTCAACGTACGTTTCTTCCTCCTTGAAATTAGCCCTGAGGTCTTTGAGCTTCTCCACTAGGGAAAGCATCATCACTCCATGCTCACATACGGATGATCCCTTAATCATTATCATGTCAAAGAATGCCTTCATCACGGCATATCTAATATGCCATTCCGGTATCGCATAAAGTTCTTTTCATGCGGTGCATTATCGACAAGACGTCCTCGTACCTTTCGTACTGTTTCTGAATCTCGTTACTCATCGAGCCCAGTACGATACTGTGTACTTTCCGATTGTTCTCATGCCACTGAGTAAACTTTCGAACGTCCAACGTTCTCCAGGCAGGAACCCTTCTGGCAAAGTCCGAGGTAGAGACTTATCCAGAACGTAAGTCTGGTTCTTGAAATCGAGGGCCATCCTCAGATTTCTCAATCAATCCAAGAAAGTTTTTTCCATTAAATATTAACCTCAAGTATTGTTAAGTGGATTCTTAGAAATTAACAATAAACAGAAAAGTAAGCAGATTATTATAATATTAGGTTCAAGTTAAGGACTTGGACTTCTATCATTAACCCTCCCACTATTTCTGCGAAAGCCCATCACTCTCAAATGGGGTTTCGGGAAAACCATTTTCCTAGTGGGCTTGAGGTCCACAAGCAAAATTCTCCATGCCCCACTTTTACGATTCACATGGAAATAACCTTGTGGGAGGTATCCAATACCATTCTCGTCCTATGAGATCCCCAAGATATTTTGCCTCACTTTTTCACGTGATTCCGAGGACTCCAAGCAAATCACGTTACTTGGTGTTAGACCGACCCATCAACCGAATCATACCGCAAACTATTGCCTCCCACAACTCGTGAGACAGAAAAATAGAAGCGTAGTCTTTTCGTTCACAATAATAGTGCAACTTTATTTCAGTCCAAACATGCCATGACTCGTGAGACCACGTATGGGTGAAATCAGCTTCCTCATTACATTATTGTGGATGGAAGGTATGGGAATTACATCACTTGGCATTAGTCCTAATCCACCAACCGAATCATAGCACACACTATCGCCCCCCACGACTCGTGAGACAGGGAAATAGGTGTGTATTCACTTCGTTTAAAGTAATAGTGCAGCTTCATTTCAGTCCAAACGTGCCACGACTTGTGAGACCACATATGGGTGAAATTGGCTTCCTCACTACATTACTGTTGATATTTTAGGGTCTAATATTATTAACTTGGTCCAACCAAGTGAGAGTTCATTTTAATAGTTTGGCCGAGGCCGCATCACAATTAATATCTTGCATAACAATATATCCAATATATAATGCATTTAAATAAAACGCATCGCATGCAAAATAAAAGCCTAGCACGCCCCTGTTGGATGATCACAAGCCCAAAACCTATGCGACCCACTGAGCCCGCAGTGGATCTATGGTCAGTCTAAGGGTAGGCCTACGCTATTACAAGATTTTTAACCCATTAACACATTATGGGCCTCTTAATCTCTCTTTATTTCTTCATCGCCTTCGTGGGCTCCGTCCTTCGGGCCTCTTATCCATGGATCTCCATGGGCCAACCCATGGCCTCCTCCATGGGCCTCCATCATCTGGGCTTGCTCTTTACAATTATTAACAATAAAGTAAAATCCTCTCCACCTATTCTACTCTCATTACAACTTAAAATGAAACCCCAATCATCAGTTGGGGGGAGTACATTAATAAGGAGAAAGCAAGCTTTAAACATAATAGGCTAAAAACGAAGAGAAAAAAAGGAAAATAAGAGGCACGCAGGCCTCAACCCAACAGAAAATAAACCATACACAGGGTCCAATGGGCTTCATGATCATCCATGTTAATCCAATTAACAAAATATCACATATATTTCCAAAATAAACTTGCACCCAAAATATAATGCAAATCATGCATTATAATTAATGACATCCAATATCATAAATTAATTACACTATCAAATCTCAGAAAATTTATATGTAAAATAATGCAACTTAATAATGGACATAAGTGCAACCCATGCAAAAAAATAATTCTTGTTTGAAAACCCATTCAAATTAATTTTAGTAATTTAATCTTGGAAATACCAAATCTCAACCAAAAATTAAATTCACCAAAATTAACTGTTTCAGAAAAATATCCAGAAACATCAGAAAAAATAAAAAATTAAAGATTCTGGAAAAATCAGAAAAAATTAGGTCAGACGGCCGGCCGGCCCAGCCTGCCTGCCGTGCGCGCGCCCCTGCCTGCTGCCGCGCGCACGCCCAGCGTGGGCCCAAGCTGCGTGCGCCCCTGCGGCGCGCGGCCGGCCGCTCGCGCGCCGCGCCTGCCTGCGCGCCTGTCAATCGGCCGACAGCGTCGGCCGCTGCACGTTTTTTTTTTTCCGATTTTCTGGAACCTTTTTTCTGCAATTTCTAAAACAACAAGAAAATTAACAATTTTCAGAAATTCCAAATTTCAATAAAGATTGTCATGTCCAAAATTAAATGCAAAACAAAACACATAAACCCTAGATCTAAATATGTAATTAAAATCTAAAAAATCATGCTTCCAAAGTCGATTAAAAACATGTAAACATGTTGAAACACGTAATACACGTTAGATTCTAGGCCTATACACCGAATCGGCCTCTGATACCACTTGAAGGAAGCGGATCGGCCCGGGAAGCGCGACGGAAGCGCGAATAATAAAAAAACGGTAACACGTGCGATAATTAATGAAATCAATTCTGATCAAGGGGTGTACCCTTGATCTTTCCCAAGCGTTAGGTGTATTAAAAATAAAACATAGGCAAAGAAATCGCGAGAAAAACAAGGAGCAAAAACTATAAATGAAGTTTTACCTTTGTCATTTTTCTCTTACGGCTACTAGCGTTGTCTCCTCACCGTGTTCGTTTCCGGATCCGTCCATGATGAGACCTCGATCTTGAGATCCTCCCAAGAATGACACACCACCACTAAAGGATGTGGAGATTTCGTGCTAGCAAAATCTCCACAGAAGAGATGGAGATCAAAACAACGCTATGAATTTACGTCTTTTGATCTCTCTTTCATTTTTTCTTTTGATCTCTAAGACCAAATAAAAAACTGATATGGAGAACATGGGAGAGAGAGAGAGGCACGAAATTTGTGAGGTTTTGAGAGGCTAGTATGTGTTGTGTGTGTGGCTAGGGTTTAATGAAGGTATATATATGACCTAGTCATATACATACTAGGAGTCCTAACCTAGTTAGGCTCCAAAACAACCATCCTAACCCTAGCCACCCTTAAGCACGAATTTTGGCTTCTAAATCAGCCAAAAAACCTTCCAAAAATGTCCTCCTTAACTTAGCCAAGGTCTAACCAAGGCTTTGAGCTTGTATTTAATGAACCAGGCTCGATAGGATCAAGCCCACATCTTATGGACTTATATTAAATCTAATTTAATAATAAGCCCAACATTAAACTCCTTATCTTTTAATCTAATTAAAAGATCCAAACCCATGCTCTCTCTTTATTTATAAATCTAATTTATAAATTGGACCAAGCCTAATAAAATTAATCCAATTAATTTTACTAGCTAACTTGAAATTCTAATTAATCCAATTAATTTAATTTCAAGTCATCCATCCAATGGATTGGTATAAATAAATGATCCAATCATTTATTCTCTCCAATAGATTAATTTAATCCAATTAAATTAATCTAACTCTTCTAGAATTAATTCCAAATTAATTCTATCCCACAATAGTGGTAGGGTGTGACTCTTTAGGTTCACCCTTCAGCTAGACTGAGGCATGTGTGACCAACACAATTAATTAAATCTAATTTAATTAATTATTTTCGATTATCCCATAACCAGAAATGGCCCGTTACCATGGGTGGTTGTCTAGCAACAGTCCATGGCACTAAAGACTAGGTGAATGTTGACGTGAACATTTAGGCTCCGAATCCATACGAGTACGGTTTTACTGTCAATCGTCTCCTGACCTTAGTCTAGGGCATGGAATTGGGTGTCAGTTTTCATCCTTGACTAGGCAACTATGCTTAACACTCGAGATGCGTTTACTCTACTGATCTGATCTAGGAAACCTATCCCTGATCGATCAATCGCTTTGGTCAAAGACTTTTAGAGTCTAAACCATCTCAAGGTGCATAGGATAACTCTCTGTCATATAATTACAGGGGACAGATCCTCTCTTGGAATCCACCATCCTCGCTACATACTCCGAGTGCACTGGATAAGGCTTATGATGACCATGCCTCATGACACAGCTACCGCTCCCCATAACCAAGATACAACCTTTGTATGCACGTGACTGCCATGATTCCTCAAGTCAGAGGACTAATTCTCGTACTATCAGAACCGGGAATCCCAGTCATACCGACCAAGCCTTAAGGGGCTTCCATATGATGATTCCCGCGAGTCACTTCAGTCAGTTGTCTACCTTGCCAACTAACCACTAAAACTGCACAGACGACCTACGTCTCCTGCCGACGAAACACGGCTGCAGTACTTAGTGCAAGTCTCCATAGGATCCTCGATGCCCAATCTCGAGGTCCTCGACTTGGAACGTTCCAGACCGACCCTTAGGAGTTGGTTTAATAGCTGCCAAACTTATGCGCAGCCCAACTCTATGGGTTAACCTTTTGATCCATGGGCATTTCGTTGTGATATTTAAATCCCGTTCAATATCAGTGGTAAGCACAACGAAACATATTGCCACCTTGATGAATTCTTACCATATTCACCAATATAATAATATTTAATAAAGATTGTCGAATGGAAACAGCCAATCCAATTGGCTTTTGGTCATCCATTCCGATAATTAGGACCCAAATTTGATATTTCAATAGATCTTTGTCCACGTAATTCATCTCGGAATGTACATACACGTTCATATATATATGATAAGCTATTTTAATTAATTTATAGGTAGCAAGACGTACCTTAACAATTCTAATAGAAAATTTATGTTTAACTTACACGTTGTTTAGACCAATCCTTGAACTCAGCGATACAAGTCGAGCAATAATTGGATTGTACGGATGGTGGTGCTTGTACAACTCGTTCAAGTAAGATCTGTACATTATCAATTATATATATATATATACATGCATACACTTCACATTTATATTAAAAAGGCCAATTTATATCAGAATTAACAACTTACTCATAATATAAAGTGACTACTTCAGTGTTGGTAAAAATGTATATCTCGAAGATGTGTCGATTTGGTCTATTGAGCCATCTTTTATTTGTGGCACCACTAGTTCTGCCAGGGTAGTTGAAAATAGACACCGCTATTCAATCATTGTTGTTCGTGCGCTAATCATTTCTACGAGGCATGTTTCATTTGGATGGTACGTCCGGTTCAAAGTACTGTGACGTAAACAAGCCGATTTATTCGATAATGTATGCCTCAACAACAAATGCTTTGACATGTGCTTTGTTATTCACCTTCTTCTTCAACTCACGTAGAAACTTTTCAAATAGGTACATCCACCTATATTGCACTGGCCCCCATACGCAAGTTTCATACGGCAGGTGAACAATGAGGTGCTCCATTGAGTCAAAAAAAGTTGGAGAAAATATCTTCTCAAGGTTGCACAGTATGATGGCAACACTGTTTTCCAACTTACGAAGCTGGTGGACATCAAGCGTGGTCGAGTATATGCTTTGGAATAAATAATAAACCTCGATTAAAGTACTCCATACATGCTCGGGAAACATCTCACGTAAAGCAATTAGGATCAATTTTTGCATGAATACATGACAGTTGTGGCTCTTCATGTCGCGCATCCGCAATTTCGTCATGTCAACGCGACATGCAAGGTTAGACATGTAGCTAGCAGGAACTTAAGTCCGCGAATCCATTCACATACCTTCCTCTTCCACCCATTCGTGAGGGTATAAACCGCTTTAGGCATAATATTTGGTCTACGTTCATCCAACTCCAGCTCCAGGGGATTACATATGATCATGAAATCCCTATGTGCGTTCAAATTATCCTTCGTCTTTCCCTTGTGTCCTTGACCGTGTTGAGTATATTGCCAAACACATTTTTCTCAACGTGCATGACATCAAGATTGTGTCGGATCAGAAGCATTGACCAGCATGGGAGATTCCAAAAGATGTTGTTCTTCGTCCACTTGTGATCGCTACCATAGCCGGAAGGTAATGACAACGGCATTTCAACTGTAGGACTAATATTTGAAACCCAATCGAGGATATGGTCTCCTGTTAGCCTCGGACAAGCACTTTATTCTCGATTTGATTTTTGTGAAGGTTATCTTGTTCCTTGGTAGGGATGGTACTCCGAGATAACTACAATCAAAGTAGCACGCTCCTAAGGATAGCATATGGTGACTTCTCTCGCTCGGAAAGGCTTGTACCTAGCGTCTCACAAATTTGCAGTACTCAAATCGACGTCATCCTTCCAGTACAACATGCAGCCATTTTTACACGCATCAATCTTCTCAACGGGTAAAAATCCTTTATTTTCTTCGTGTTGTAGTAAATCTCCCGGCAGGGTGTGATGGCTATATTATAGGATATATATTTGCTCAAAAATATGGTCGTCCGCCTTGATATCCACCAACACCAATTGAGATTGTGTGCAACCGTTCCACAATGGATAGTCTGCAGCATGCACTACATTGTAAAAATGGCCTGCCAACCCTGACTCATCATAATTGTAGGGGCCATTGCCATAACAATGTGAACTAGGACCGGCATCAATAGAGCAAGACCTCGTACCATCATCAGGGACACCATCGTGAGAAGAAGAAAAATAACTCGGCCCGGCTACATAAAAAACCATCCTCTACGCCCAATCCATCTGTTGTTCATCACCTTAGTGTGGAAAATTACCCTCAACATGGAATTAGGGTTCACTCCTATGGCACTGGAGGGACAGTCGCAGCCTTAAAATAATCCTGCACACTCACCTCACCATGAGAAGTTCAATTCTAATGTTTTGGCGTAAACCCTCGCATACACAAGTGATAACTGACTCCGTCAGGTGTTCTAAACTTTGCATTTTTGCACTTTTAGTAAGGGCACCTAATTTTGTCTCCATCCATATGTCCACGTTGGCCCTTAGCAGATTCTATGAAAGTCTTAACCCCATCCTCAACTCTAGTATAAGACCTGCCCTCCCCGAACGGTTTTTATTATACATCCATCTCTTCGATTTTCGTAACATGATGATATACATAGATCGATATCACTGCAAACTCACATACGAACACATATAATGAAGTTTTCAAGTAATTTAACAACTTATAAATGTATAAATATTACATGCATTACACACTACTTAGATGAATACATGCATATTAAAAATTAATTAACATATAAGATTAATTAAAAATCAATCATAAAACTAATTAAATCAGTACGTAGCAAAATAAATTAATTTAATTAAATACAATACACGTATCAAGTTAGTCGATGTTACCTGATCAACCAACTCAAATGACGATCACCACTAGCTAGCTAACAGTCCAAGAATTTTAGTGATATTATTAATTAGTATATCTACTAGCCACCAAAGTAAATATGCGAGAAAATCAGAGTATTGAAAGTGTTTGTGGTTAGTAAGATTTTCTAAAACATTATCTGTAATGAAATGAAAACAACTTCCACATATATATAAGAAATTGTTGCAGCTTTTGTAATGGCTTTTGAAACGCCTAATATAGCCGTTTAAAAAATTTAGCCGTTATTTTGTAACGATTTTTCTAATTGCTTACTTTTATAATAATATTTGGAATGGTCTTTCTTCCGGCCTTTGTAACGGTTAATAATTCCATCAAAAAATTCGTTACAATAACCAAACCATTATAAAAATTGGTGCAATATAGTAATGGTCAAAATATTGGTACGGTTTTATGCACAACACAAAAATTATAACTATCTTAGGCACAATTTTGGCTGTTATGAAAGAAGAATATTTTTTCCACCCAAATGACGTCAGCGCGTACAAATCGTTACAAAATCGTTGCAATACCCGCTTTTTTTTTTTGTAGTGAAACAAATAAATTATTTAGTATCACAATTTAATTTAATTCCATATTTTATTCATTATAATTTATTTTATCTTAATTCCATCTCTCAAAATAAACGAAGTTTTAAGTATGTAATTTTAGTGACAAACTTCAAAATTAGGAAAAAAATAATTTTAGTCCATTAAATTGGTTCTCGTTCAATTTAGGTCCACTAACTATGATAATTATGATATTTTCTACTCTAACTTTGAAAATTGCTTCAATTAGGTCCGATTTAGGATTTTTTGTCAATTTTTCGATCAATTTAACGAAAATTACTGATGTGTCAATAATTTTTTGATGAAATAAGCCATGTCATCGTCTGATATGATTAATAAATACATTTGACATCCTACATGGCCTAATTCTATACAAATATATACATAATTATAAAATTAATATAAATTTAAAAAAAAGGATCTCTACCCCTCCAACCCCTTCCCCGCACCCCCCCCCCCAAACCCAAGAACCCCCTTCCCCGTCCACTTTCGCCGCCCACAGGGGGCCACGCGCTGTCGCCCAGCGCACATCTTGCGGGTGGGAGTAGGCGAGGGCGGGGGGTTGGGGGTGGGTTAGTTATTTTTTTATTTAAATTATATTATATAAAATAATAAAATCAAATAATGGATAAAAATTATACTAGGACAAAGTTAATGGAATAAAATTACACCAGAATAAAGTTAGTGAACTAAAATTACACCAAGATAAAATTTGTGGACTAAAATTACACCTGCTAAAAAGTAAGTCCATGTCATAGGACACGTCAGATAAAAAATTCCACAAATTTTTGGCACGTGCCTTGCACATTCTAATTTCCGGCCAAAATATCACTGAAGTACCTAATTGACCCATTTTTCAAAGTTAGTGTAGAAAATGATGAGTATCATAGTTAATGGACTAAAATTGAACGAGAACCAAGTTAATGGACTAAAAAATTTTTTCCCTTAAATTATGTGTAATATTTTATAAGTAGTATTATTTTTTGCTAAATTGCCAAAAAAAACTGTGTTTTGAAAACTCAACAAAAAACCCCCTCTGATTTAAAAATAGGCAAAATACCCCCTATGTTATTTTAATTCAGCATACGCTCCCTTTTTCTAACTGAGGCTTAACGGCGTTAAATTTTTACGTCGTTTGACCATTATGCCCTTATGTTTATATTACATATAAATAATTAAAATTTATAAAAAATAACTTATGTGTATATATATAAATATATATATAAATATAAAAAAAAGAAAAAAAAACCTATCCCCAACCCCGCTACCTCCCCCCGCCGCCTACCACCATCGCCACGCGCTGCCGCCGCCTGCCACGATTTGGCGACGGCGACACCGCGCAGCAACAACAAAGAGGGCGACGATCGTCCGTCGCCCAAATAAAAAGAAAGAGGGCGATGACAATCAAGCGATGTTGTCGTCACCTAGGGAGAAGAAAGAGGGCGAGGGCGAGGGCGAGGGCGACGGGGACGCCTATGCGGCGACGGCGGTCACCCCAAAATCAGGTGACGACA
>JACGWL010000014.1:9288266-9466947 GCA_034509725.1 Sesamum angolense | reverse complement strand
CGATTCTTCAGATACAAGATTTGTGAGAATGCGGTGGGACAAGCTCTAGAGAATTAGAAAGGAAATAAAAAAAATCCAACAGAAAAAAAAGCACAAAAGGAAAAAGAAAAAGTAAAAGAAAAATCCAACAGAAAAAGGACAAAAAGAAAAAAAAAAGAAAGCAATATTCGCAAAAAGAAAAAAGAAAGAAAAAGAAAGCGATAGCCACTCAATTATCATAACTTAAGTGGTGGAAGGGAAATCTTGAGCTTTCTCCATGGCTGGAATATGTCTCCCGTCTCAGTGGAGTATCACCGTCAACTGAGTTTCAAAAGCCGATTACGTTTCTGGAGATATTAAAGTACAAATTCAGAAGGAGAGGTCAATGATATATCCATACATTTCCTTGATAAGACGTACGTTCCTCGCTCTCTATCTTTTTGAATCATGTGAACTTGTTTGTTTTCATATCGTTAATAGATCTCATGGCTCCTGGTATTTACGGTTATCTTCAGAGGTGAGCCAAATGTGGGGAAAACAAGGCGAGAAACTATACCGTCGCAACCTACAGCCACAAGGCTTCATATCTTCTTACCGACGGAAATGTGGTACGCTGCAGTGATACTGAAAATGAAAATGCTCTTACCAGTTAGTCTTTTTATCTCTGCCCCTTTTCTGAGTCCTGCGAATAAGCGCAAAAACAAGCTGACATGACACTTTTCTTTTGTAAAATCTAAGAAATATGACATTCTGTTGGCATTTTGTTCATAAATGACACTTGTTTCTGTAACATCAGAGGAATGTGACTTTCGTGTACTTATAAGTGCATGAAATTATTTGCTTCATCATGGTTTAAGGTTTCTGACGTTCGAATAGTGTGAATTTTCGATATTGAACAGCGCGTCATTCATCACGAGATATTTTGTTAGAGGAATTTATGATGCATTTTCAATGTTCAGAGTATGAAATGCTTTAGAACTATCTGCAACACTATGTTTCAGGAATATGTTGCACTCATTTATAAGATGGACCTGTGTTTGTACTTGTTGTCTTGCTAGAGTAAACTGGTTATGTAATACTACAAAAACAACTTTCTGTTTGGAGCTAGCTAACTATTGCTAATCATCGAGTGCGGAGATTACATTCCGTATTCTTTCTTCTTGTTGTTATGGTTGATCCTCAGGATCTTGTTTTTTCGGAAGACTTGCTAACCCACCATTTTTGTTTCAGGACATCTTATTCGACCCACTTCTCCTAATCACTGCTTGCTGGTGCAAGTGCATTTAAAAGCCCAGAAGGTTCAGATGACGAGGATAATGCGACTGATGTGGCTAAGCTAGACACTACGTATCTTTCTACTAACGGAAATGTGGTAAGTGGCCGTCATACTGAATATGCTCATACCAGTTAGTCTTATCTCTGCATCTTTTCTCAGTCACGCAGAAAATCACGAAAACAAACTTATACGAGACTTGTCTTTCGGCAAAAGTTATTTGAATTATGTTCCTTCTCATTGTGTGCATTAGCTTTTGTTTATTGTTTGTAAAGAAACTCACGAACTTTCTTTTCATGTGGATACACCAAAGTTATTCACGAATCGGGAAAGAAGGAATGCCGCTTGTGGCGTAGTGAGAGATTGAGAAGACAAGGCTAAGAATCCTAAGGAACAGGGGCAAGCGGAAAAAGTGTTACTCAGGTAAGAACGTTTAAAAGCTTAACTATCTCTTGTGCTTGTGTGGTGTGCAAATGAATTTTTGTGTTATAGTGCATTGTGTCCGCATTCTGTTGCTCGAGAAATAAAAGAATTGCACAATTGAAAATCAAATTCTGCTGCAACCTTTGAGATCTTATATTTCTGTTGTATATGAGTGATGTTTAATTGGATTCTGCTACACAATTGATTTCTGTTGCTGCAGAAGTTCAATTCTGCAGTAGCATAATCAGAGAATTCTGATTATGGTGCATCAATATACAAGAATTGCTTTCCGCAGCTGAAATTCTGCGATTTGCTAATTATGGTTGCTGCATGCTGTTGTGCTGCAGCAACCATTTTGTAAATGGTAGGTTGTCTTACATGTCTGACTTCTTGTTCTCTTTGTTATTCCGATTCTTCAGATTACAAGATTTGTGAAGATGCGGTGGGAGACAAGCTCTAGAGAATTAGAAAGGAAATAAAAAAATCCAACAGAAAAAAAAAGCACAAAAGAAAAAGAAAAAGTAAAAGAAAAATCCAACAGAAAAAGGACAAAAAGAAAAAAAAAAGAAAGCAATATTCGCAAAAAGAAAAAAAGAAAGAAAAAGCGATAGCCACTCAATTATCATAACTTAAGTGGTGGAAGGGAAATCTTGAGCTTTCTCCATGGCTGGAATATGTCTCCCGTCTCAGTGGAGTATCACCGTCAACTGAGTTTCAAAAGCCGATTACGTTTCTGGAGATTATTAAAGTACAAATTCAGAAGGAGAGGTCAATGATATATCCATACATTTCCTTGATAAGACGTACGTTCCTCGCTCTCTATCTTTTTGAATCATGTGAACTTGTTTGTTTCATATCGTTAATAGATCTCATGGCTCCTGGTATTTACGGTTATCTTCAGAGGTGAGCCAAATGTGGGGAAAACAAGGCGAGAAACTATACCGTCGCAACCTACAGCCACAAGGCTTCATATCTTCTTACCGACGGAAATGTGGTACGCTGCAGTGATACTGAAAATGAAAATGCTCTTACCAGTTAGTCTTTTTATCTCTGCCCCTTTTCTGAGTCCTGCGAATAAGCGCAAAAACAAGCTGACATGACACTTTTCTTTTGTAAAATCTAAGAAATATGACATTCTGTTGGCATTTTGTTCATAAATGACACTTGTTTCTGTAACATCAGAGGAATGTGACTTTCGTGTACTTATAAGTGCATGAAATTATTTGCTTCATCATGGTTTAAGGTTTCTGACGTTCGAATAGTGTGAATTTTCGATATTGAACAGCGCGTCATTCATCACGAGATATTTTGTTAGAGGAATTTATGATGCATTTTCAATGTTCAGAGTATGAAATGCTTTAGAACTATCTGCAACACTATGTTTCAGGAATATGTTGCACTCATTTATAAGATGGACCTGTGTTTGTACTTGTTGTCTTGCTAGAGTAAACTGGTTATGTAATACTACAAAAAACAACTTTCTGTTTGGAGCTAGCTAACTATTGCTAATCATCGAGTCTGCGGAGATTACATTCCGTATTCTTTCTTCTTGTTGTTATGGTTGATCCTCAGGATCTTGTTTTTTCGGAAGACTTGCTAACCCACCCTTTTTGTTTCAGGACATCTTATTCGACCCACTTCTCCTAAATCACCGCTTGCTTGTGCAAGTGCATTTAAAAGTCCAGAAGGTTCAGATGACGAGGATAATGCGACTGATGTGGCTAAGCTAGACACTACGTATCTTCTTACTAACGGAAATGTGGTAAGTGGCCGTCATACTGAATATGCTCATACCAGTTAGTCTTATCTCTGCATCTTTTCTCAGTCACGCAGAAAATCACGAAAACAAACTTATACGAGACTTGTCTTTCGGCAAAAGTTATTTGAATTATGTTCCTTCTCATTGTGTGCATTAGCTTTTGTTTATTGTTTGTAAAGAAACTCACGAACTTTCTTTTCATGTGGATACACCAAAGTTATTCACGAATCGGGAAAGAAGGAATGCCGCTTGGCGTAGTGAGAGATTGAGAAGACAAGGCTAAGAATCCTAAGGAACAGGGGCAAGCGGAAAAGTGTTACTCAGGTAAGAACGTTTAAAAGCTTAACTATCTCTTGTGCTTGTGTGGTGTGCAAATGAATTTTTGTGTTATAGTGCATTGTGTCCGCATTCTGTTGCTCGAGAAATAAAAGAATTGCACAATTGAAAATCAAATTCTGCTGCAACCTTTGAGATCTTATATTTCTGTTGTATATGAGTGATGTTTAATTGGATTCTGCTATTGATTTCTGTTGCTGCAGAAGTTCAATTCTGCAGTAGCAGAATCAGAGAATTCTGATTATGGTGCATCAATATACAACAGAATTGCTTTCCGCAGCTGAAATTCTGCGATTTGCTAATTATGGTTGCTGCATGCTGTTGTGCTGCAGCAACCATTTTGTAAATGGTAGGTTGTCTTACATGTCTGACTTCTTGTTCTCTTTGTTATTCGATTCTTCAGATTACAAGATTTGTGAAGATGCGGTGGGAGACAAGCTCTAGAGAATTAGAAAGGAAATAAAAAAAATCCAACAGAAAAAAAGCACAAAAGGAAAAAAAAAAGTAAAAGAAAAATCCAACAGAAAAAGGACAAAAAGAAAAAAAAAAGAAAGCAATATTCGCAAAAAGAAAAAAGAAAGAAAAAGAAAGCGATAGCCACTCAATTATCATAACTTAAGTGGTGGAAGGGAAATCTTGAGCTTTCTCCATGGCTGGAATATGTCTCCCGTCTCAGTGGAGTATCACCGTCAACTGAGTTTCAAAAGCCGATTACGTTTCTGGAGATTATTAAAGTACAAATTCAGAAGGAGAGGTCAATGATATATCCATACATTTCCTTGATAAGACGTACGTTCCTCGCTCTCTATCTTTTTGAATCATGTGAACTTGTTTGTTCCATATCGTTAATAGATCTCATGGCTCCTGGTATTTACGGTTATCTTCAGAGGTGAGCCAAATGTGGGGAAAACAAGGCGAGAAACTATACCGTCGCAACCTACAGCCAGGCTTCATATCTTCTTACCGACGGAAATGTGGTACGCTGCAGTGATACTGAAAATGAAAATGCTCTTACCAGTTAGTCTTTTTATCTCTGCCCCTTTTCTGAGTCCTGCGAATAAGCGCAAAAACAAGCTGACATGATACTTTTCTTTTGTAAAATTTAAGAAATATGACATTCTGTTTGCATTTTGTTCATAAATGACACTTGTTTCTGTAAGCTTTTGAATTATCTTGAATTGTCTTCCCTCTCTTTGTGTGCAGTAGCTTTTGTTTATTGTTTGTAGAGAAACTCATGAACTTTCTTTTCATGTTGATACACCAAAGTTATTCACGAATTTCGGAAGAATGAATGCGCTTGTGGAGTAGTGAGAGATTGGGAACACACAACTAAGAATCCTAAGGAAGAGTTGCTCAAGTAAGACCTTGAAACGCTTAACTATCTCTTGTGCTTATGTGATGTGTGAATGAATTTTTCTGTTATATTGTAATTTGTCTGCATTGTGTTGCTCGAGAATTAGAAGAACTCCAAAATTGTAAATCGAGTATAGTAAGCCATTTAGGCCAAAATGGAATAAAACAGCTGGAATTATTTTTCAGCTGAATTTCTGGAGTTTATGGTTTTAATTCACAGTTAGTGCTCTTATGTTCTTCATTTTTGAGTCTAATTTGATTTTTTGTTGCCAGTTCTACTGATCTTTCTTGGACTCTTGCTTTGGGGTCCAAAGTTTATTAATTGCATTGCCTTTGTGGTATAGTTTGGTACTTAGTTTGAATAGGTTGCAAATCCTTAATATCTGTCAATCTAAATGTCTTTCAGATATTTGTAAAATATCAAAGAACCTTCATATTGACTAATAAAAAATGATAAAGTATGACAATAAGAACAAAAAATGCTGAAATTCACAATTTTCAGCAACTTTTGGAGCAAGAATAACTAATCAATCTATAATAGCAAACTTGCTTCGCACGTTTTTGTCCTTTTCCCTCTCTTTGCTGATAACGAAATGCTTCCTCTAGAATAAAAAAGGTTTAACCACTTCAATTAGTAGATGAGTTGGTTGGAGTTTTACCGAGCACGAGACACATGTTACTCCCCAAACTCACAAGAACAATGCACGAGAATTTTGCAACGAAAGTCGGCTTATTTTGTTGTGCTGCTGTTTCTGCAAACTTTTGCTGGAATAAGTTGATTCTGCAGTAGAATTTGATAATTGTGCAAAATGAATTGATCATGCAAAGTCTGCGGATTGAATTCGGCTTCTAGTTTGATCACGTTGATCTCGTGATTTAATTTTTCCTATATAAATGGATCATTTTTTTGCCTATGTAAGTTAAAGAATTACTTGATGATCAGAAAGTTGTTTGAATGATTTGAATTATATTCCTTCTATTTGTGTGCAAATGTGTTTGTTTCTTGTTTGTACAGAAACTCATGAATTTTGTTTTCATGTGGATACAGTAAAGTTATTCACAAGTCGAAAAGAATGAATGCCGCTGGTGGCGTAGGGAGAGATTGATGACAAAAGGTACTCAATCTTGCTCGAACTCTATATATAGTTTTGTGTTATTGAATAGATTCTTAATGTAGTTCCGTTACTTCATAGAATAATATGATATCACCTGGTGAAATAAACCGACTAACTGAGCACATTGCTAATCCTACGAACAACAGAGAATATATATGGTGCCTTAGATAAATAGAAAGCATAGGAGACAAATTGTTCATTAATTGAGGCATTAAGATTCTTAAGTATGAGGACCCACTCGAAATGCAATATTTTTTATGGGACTTTGCAAATCCTATTCTTTTTGTTGTGCTATTGTAAATGAATTCTGCTGCTGCGGAAATTCGATTCAGCTTCGGCAGAATTTGCAATATTGTAAATCAGCTATTGCAATAGTAATTTGCAGCAGAATATGGTAGGTTGTCTTACAAGTGTGAATTCTTTGTTTCTTCATATTAGAAGAACAAAACTTCTAGAGATGGCTTGAGCGATGAGAAGTATGAGCAGATGCCAAGCTAAGAAAAGCAATAACCTCATCAACTTGGCATAAAAAAGTTCTAAAGGTAAACTACTCTCTACTTTTGATGACACTTTTACATCCTTGACTCGTCCAAGTATGATTATATTTTACCTAGTCCATTTCTTTTGGAATTCTCTATAACACATTGTGTGTTATAAATAGTATATTGGTTTGTTATAGAATTTTTCCATAAGTTTTTCTAGTAACTTTTTTTCAAATGGTAGTTATATAATCCAAACTTAATATTGCCTAATCCATTTTTCTTTCTGTATGTTTTTAATAACCATAATGTATTGTGTCATGTCTACTATGGTGTCTACTATGAGACGATCATTTGTCATGCAATCTATTTTATATATCTACAATTTGGAATACATTTGTATAAAGTGTAATTCATACTTTTCTCTCTATTTTCTTTTTTTGATGGTAACAAAATGCTTCCTTTAGAATAACAAAGGTTCAACCACTTTAATTAGTAGAAGAATTGGTTAGAGCTTTACTGAGCACGAGACACGTGTTCAGTTAAACAGCTCCCCAAACTCATTCATCAACGGAAATACGTCTTCAAGTCTTTATTGTTGAGTATTTAAAAAATTTTGCACAACAATATTTGCAGTGGAATTCGGCCCATTTTGTTGCAGTTGTGTTTGATTCTGCAGCAGAATTTTGCTAATTGTGCTGCAAAATGAAGTTGATCGTGCAGCCGATTAACTTCTGCTTCTACTTTGATCACGTGATTTAATTTTTCCTATGTAAATGGAATTTGTTTTGCCTATGCAAGTTAAAGAATTATTTGATCATCAGAATGTTGTTTAAATTAAGTTCCTTCTATGCAATTGCTTATTTCTTGTCTATAGAGAAACTCATGAACTTTCTTTTCATGTGGATACAGGAAAGTTATCCACAAGTCGGGAAGATTGAATGCCACTTGTGGTATAGGAGAGAATGAGGACAATAGGTACTTAATCTTGATCGAACTCTATGTGTAGCTTGCGATTACTGATTTGATTCTCTGTGTAGCTCTCATTGCTTTAAAATTTTGTTGCAGAGTAAGTTGATTCTGTAGCAGAATTTTGTTAATCATGCAGTAGATTGCCACTAATTGAATTCAGCTTCTGCTTTGAATTCAATTTTTTCTATATAAATGGAGTGCTTTCTGCATATATGACTTAAAGAATTACTTGACGATGAAAAAGTTGTTTGAATTCTATTCAATGTATCTCTATGCAATTGCTTTTGTTTATAGACAAAAACTCCTGAACTTTCTATTCATGTGGATATAGTGAAGTTATTCACTAGTCGGGAAAGAAGGAACACCACTATTGTTGTAAGGAGAGATTGAGGTGAAAACGTACTTAATCTTGCTCGAACGGTATGTTTTGTTTGCCTTTACTGATTATATTCTATATGTGCGGCTAATTGAATGAGTGATAGAAGAAAATCACTGACCTGTCCCATTTTTAACTTATCATATTTGACTTGTAGTAACTCTTCACTCATATGGACTTGCAATCTTAATTGAAAAATATTGACAAAAGTTCTGCGATCATTCTCTTGGAAAGGTCAGTAAATTTTTTTTGTTGCTTTACTTAAAATATATTACATTTTCATGCTATCATTTTGTCCTGCGAAGGTGGGCAAATTTTTGGTGGTTTTACTTAAAATGTGTCACATTTTCCTTGCATTTTTTCTTGACAAATGAGTAAGCATTTTTGTTTTCTGCTTATGTGTTTTGGTGGGAAAGCATGTGGCGAAATATTTCTAGAAATTCACTTTATTATATTGCTTTTTAGTAGTTGTGTGTGATCAAGGGGGCGTGATCATATGAAGGTTAGGTGACACACATGTTGTTTCTCCGCTCTTGTATCTATGCATTAATATTATTTATCAGGGCTCATCTGTCCCGGTTATCATGATATTCATTGACTTACATATTTTAAAATTTAATTAATTTTTTAAAAAAGATAATTATATCTAGTTAATTGTCCGTTAATAAAGCATGTTTTTGTTATATATGGATACATTGTTGCAATTGTTGACTCTTGTTCCTTTTATTTGCATATACGAGTGAAAAACTGGAACTTAGTTTGCAGATATGGTATACAATGTTGTTGGAAATTTTAGCTTCTACTCTGCTATGTGTCCTCTTTGTCAAGACCATATGCTCTGAAATTCGAAGAGTGTTTATGATGATTGTTAGGTGCTTATCATACCTCATTTGCTTGCTAGGAGAGTGCTTGAGATTTTTAGATGCTTATAATACTTCATTTGAATAGGTCATGGTACTATGGTTGAGAGTGCTTGAGATACTTAGATGCTTGTAATACCATTTGAATAGGTCATGGTACTATGGTTGTGATTCTTCACTCATATGTATATCTATACCTCTGATATGTAAATAATTATGAACCTTATTAAAAATTGAACGAACTTCTCAAAATTTCCAGGTTTGTCAATAATCTCAAATCTATCTCTATCGTTGCTTGTTAAGTTTCTTTCAATGAAGGTTAAAGTAGGGAGGATGGCATGGATCTTTATCTTTGTTCTGATATTGCTGGTGGAGTTATTTGAGTTGACATATGTGAATATTATATCTTTTTTGTTTGAGCGTCCACCTCTTGAAAGCTCTTGAAGAAAAGAAATAACAATAGTTATAGAAAGAGGAAATATTGAATCTTATTGGTCTAAATCTATTTGGGAAACTGCAAGGAACAAATAGAGGTCCTTTCTATCGTATTTTGTTGCTATAGTAATTGAAAGAGTGATAGACGAAAATTACCGACCTGTACCCTTTTAACTTTTCATATTTGAGTGGGGAGTAACTCTTCAGTTGATGGATTTTCATTCATACACCAAAAGCATTGACAGAAGTTGTGCATTCATTCTCTCTTTGGAAGGTTACTAAATTTTTTGTGGTGACTTTACTTAAAATATATTACATTTTGCTACTATTATTTTTTCTTGCGAAGGTGGGGAAATTTTTGGTGGCTCTACTTAAAATGTATTACATTTTTTTTGCATTTTTTCTTGACAAATGAGTAAGTGATTTCGGTCGATATTGTTTTCTATGCAAAAAAGCATCTGGCTAAAATAATGTTTTCAATTATTGTTGGACAATTTTTTATTGCATAGTTTGATAAATAAAATCTTTTATTTGACATTGAATGAGATTCATGTGCACTGGGTTGATTATTAAACTTTCACTATCTTATAATTGGATTATGCATACTCAAATAAAGAATAACATAATAATCAACATCGAAACTTACAGTCATGGTAGGTCAATCTTTTCTAGTTGAGGATGAGAAAGATTGATGGTTTCAAAGAGTACTAGAAATAGGCGATGTGGATCCATTAACTTTCAAAACCTTTACTGAGAGGGAGAAAAACCACTTTTTTGGGACAAAATGAGCTTACCAGTTGCGTGTTGGATTGGATCTAATGCAATATTTGTAAGTCACTAAAATACACAAGATCAGTGTAAGGGTTCACAAGTCTAATTTTGTTTGATGAGGATCAAAGAATTACACACGGAGTGGTGAACCAAACTGATTACTTTTCGATTGGATCGAGAGGGTGTGTATTTAGTGGGAGTTATTTAAATATCGAAAATAAGAATGTGATTCTCACTCGATGACATTCTTCGTGAAAGGACCACGGTTGATCGGTCTCTGATAAGGAAGAAATTAAACTAAATTGGACTTTGTTTAATCGGTGTTTCACTGAAATAAATTGGCCCTTATTGTATGATGAAATTTTCATCCTACAAAGTACTTGAGTTAATAGGATGATCCTATACATGTCAAGGAAATAGTGGGAGTAGGTTTTCATACAACTTCTCAAAAGCATCATTTGTAATCTAATAACATCACAAACTGATCATATTTCAATCCTTATTTGTCCGTGGATTTGGATTTTTAATCTAAAAGGACATAAGGAGAGCGAAGTGGGACATCATTTGAATCAATGGCTTGGAGCCTAATGATTCGCTAAGAAGTTCAGACTAGGTTTGAGATTTCTTAAAATTGGAATATTTGATTTATCAAAGGATCATACTGGGTATAGAATGATAGAATGAGCCCGAGGTCTGTGGGAGTTGGTGTAAGTTTCAATGTGTTTGGTGTGTAACGTCTTACTGGAATAAGGTTAATTTGTTTGGAAAAATAAAATTGTTCACGGAATTCTCCATAATAGGAATTGAATTTCTACATTAGGGTCGATTTGTTCAAGAGTCAATCATGTTTGACTGATTAGAAAGCTTAAGCGATTCAAGACTTCATATGCATCTAATTGATAAGAAAGCTCAGATGTCTTGAACATCCCCTGCGTTTGTGCCGAAGACATCATAGAAGTGTTGGTTTGGTGTAATGGACCTGATATTGTGTATGCTTTGGGCATGGTATAACGTATATCAGGAATACACAATTGGTAATAGACAGTTGTCAAGAGCGGTTTTTTAGCTAAAGGAACGTATATCAGGAATACACATTTGGTAATAGACAGTTGTCAAGAGCGGTTTTTTAGCTAAAGGATTAAAGAAGTGTTCATGACACACGTTTTGTGGAGAGTTGATTTTAGTAGGCTAAATCGATACTAGCTTCTAGACTCATGTGAATAATGGATAAGTCCTCAAAGTATATCAAGTTCGGACTTGATGGAAGGCATGACTGCTTGAAAGCATTTCAAGTAGGCGCTTCATCTTAAAAGTTGAATGTGGGACGACTGTAACAAGTCGGATTTGGATGGAAAAACCGCATCCATTGGATGGATGTGGTGCCTAGCACAGCCGAGCCAGATATAGCCTTAAAGGTGAATGACAAGGTTAAGGCAAGAGCCTTGTGGGCACGAGATCTCATCAGAAGATCCACGAAATTCTTAGACAACTATTTCCAGGCAGTGATGGTGAAGGAAATACACGGTTGGACCGTGTAGATCCAGCAGAAAATGAAACAGTGTCGGCATCATAGATTGCTCATACTCATAAGGTTCAGAGGGTCATGGGTAATTGACTCGATGGTCAAGTGGGAGATTGTTGGAATTGGTGACCAAAAGCCAATTGGATTGGATGTTTTGCCATTTGCCATTCTTTATCAAATAAAAATTGATGAATACGGTAAGGATTCATCAAGTTGGTAGTAAGTTTCGTTATGCTTACCACTGTTATTGAACGGAGTTTTTAATATCACAATAAAATACCACAAATCGAAAAGGTTAAACCCACAGAGTTGGGCTGCGTATTGATTTGGCAGCCGTGAAACCAACTCTTGAGGGTCGGCGAAAAACGTTTCAAGTCGAGGACTTTGAGACAAGGTATCGAGTGTTCTATAGAGACTTGCACTAAGTACTGTTGTCGTGTTTCGCCAGCAGTAGGCGTAGGTCGTCTTTGCAGTTTTAGTGGGTTAGTTAGCAAGGTAGTCGACTGACTGAACTAATTTGTAGGAATTGTCAAATGAAAGCCTCTTAAGACTTGGTCGGTGTGACTGGAATTTTCAGTTCGATAGAACGAGATTAGTCCTCGGACTTGAGGAATCATGGTAATCACGTGCATACGAAGATTGTATCTTGGATAGAGAGGTGACTGCATTATGAGGTATGATCGTCATAAGCCTTATCTAGTCTAGTTGGAGTATGTAGCGAGAATGGTGGATTCCAAGAAAGAATCTGTCCCCTGTCAGTATTGTGATAGCGAGATCTCCTATGCGCTCTGAGATGGTTTAGACCCTTCAAGTCTATGGCCATAGCGATTGATCGAGTGGGAAGGGATTTTCTCGATGATCAGTAGAGTAAATGCATCTCGAGTATGAAGTATAGATGTCTAGTCAAGGATGAGAGCTGACGCTCAATTTCATGCCTTAGACTAAAGCTGGGAGATGGTTGACAGTAGGACCGTACCCATATGAAATTAGAGCCTAAATGTTCACGTCTCTATTCATCTAGTCTCCAGTGCCATGTTCCATTGCTAGACAATGACCCTTGTGTTGGAATGGGTGATAAAAAACAAATTAGATTGGTTATTTTTTATACGACAATCTTTATCAAATAATATTGGATTGATGAATATGGTAACAATTCATCAAGATGGTAATATGTTTCGTTGTGCTTATCACTGATATTGAACGGAGTTTCAATATCAAAATGAACTTTCCACAGATCGAAAAGATAAACCTGTGGATTTGGGCTACGCATTGGTTTGGGCAGCTACGAAACCAACTCCTGAGGGTCAGTTTGAAACGTTCCAAGTTGAGGATCTCGAGACTGGACATCGAGGATTCTATTGAGACTTGCATTAAGTATTGCAGTCGTGCTTTATTGGCAGGAGATGTAAGTCGTTTGTGCAGTTTTTGTGGGTTAGTTGACAAGGTAGTCAACTGACTGAAGTGGCTCGCGGGGAATTATTATATGGAAGCCTCTTAAAGCTTAGTCGATATGACTGGGATTTTCAATTTTGATCTTACGAGAATTAGTCATCTGACTTGAGGAATCATGACAAACTGTATCTTGGATATGGTGAGCGGTGGCTGTGTCGTGAGGCATGGTCATCATAAGCCTTATCCAGTGCAGTTGGAGTATGTAGCGAGGACGGTGGATTGCAAGAAAGGACTTTCCCCTGTCAGTATATGATAGAGAGTTCTCATATGCACTTTGAGATGGTTCAGACTCTAAAAGTCTTTGGCCAAAGCGATTGATCTATCAAGGATAGGTTTTCTAGATTTGATCAGTAGAGTAAATACATCTCGAGTATTAAGCATAGTTGCCTAGTCAAGGATGAGAACAAACACCCAATTTTATGCTCTAGACTAAGGTCAGGAGGCGGTTGACAGTAGGACCGTACTTGTATGGATTCAGAGCCTAAATGTTCACGCCAACATTCACACCTAGTCTCTAGTGCCATGCACTAGTGCTAGACGACCATCCATGATAACGGGCCATTTTCGGTTATGGGATAATAAAAATAATTAATTAAATTATTTTTAATTAATTGTGTTGGTCACACACGCCTAAATCTAGATGAGGGTGAACCTATAGGGTCACATAAAACACTGTGGAAGTGATGGAATTAATTTGAATTAATTTCAGAAGAAACAAATTAATTTAATTGGATTAAGATAATTCCTGCAGAACAGAAAATAAATGATTGGATCATTTATTTGGAATAATCCATTGGATGGATAGTCAAGAATTTAGTTAATTGGATTAATTAAATTTTTAGGGCTTGGTGTTTTAAAATAATTGGATTAATTTGAAATTGCTTGGGCTAATTAATTTATGGATTGAATTCATTAATTAATTACTAAATCGGCTTGTTAAATCAATCGATTGAATTCATTAATTAATGGAGATGGGCCAAAATTAATTAGTTGGACTAATTAATTGTTTAGGCTTGATTAATTAATTAAATTTATTAATTGAGCATATTTAGACTTGTGTACATTTAATTAGATTAAACATTTACATGGATTTTCTATTAGGTATTTATTTAATTGGATTAAGTAAATAAACCCTATGAATTAAGAATTGGGTTTGATTAATTTGTTGGACAAATTAAAACAAGTCCAATCCAAATATATTAAGCCCTAAACAAAATTGAAGAGAAAGAGATTGGCCAAAATTCGAGAGAGTCATTGCATCACGAAATTGTGGAGTATATTGTTGTTTGCTATATTGTTGGAACATTTCAGACCTAACAGTTGGCAATTGATTTCATGACTGCCATCCAATGCTCGGTCCAACTGTTGCACGATTGTCAAAGTGGTTTGTGAGCTTTGTTACGATGTTAAAGGAAAAACTGACATTCAGAATGAGCACAACAAATAAGATGCCAATAGTGCATACTCATTTTATTCACCAAAACAATATTACTTAAATAAAGATTGCTCTGAATAGTTCCCAAAACCACGAATATAATTGGACTTCTGATCACCTATTCCAACACTAACTAGTTCTATTGGCAAAAATTCACTTGATGGGCTAGAAAAGCTTAAACCAATGCTTGATCCATTTGTAAATTGGCACAAAGGAACTATACATTTTCGTTGACTTTTATTGGAAATATTATTATTGGAAATATTAGCATAATATTGTGATTTGACATTATTATGCAAAAATATTATTATTGGAAATATTAGCCTAATTTAGTGACTATTGACATTATTATGTAAAAAATATATTATTTTTGAAAATATTAGCCTAATATTGTGACTATTGACATTATTATGTAAATAATATTATTTTTAAATATTAGCGTAATATTGTGATTGTTGACATTATTATGTAAATAATATTATTATTGGATATATTAGCCTAATTATTTGATTATTGACATTATTATGTTTGATTATTGATATTATTATGTAAATAATATTATTTTTGAAAATATTAGCCTAGTTTATGATTATTGATATTATTATACTTTAAGAAACGATTTGCTTTAAATTTACCTTAGGAACGGTCAAAATTAAACCATTGTTCCTACAATTGATTTTCCCTCCACTTTTCATTTGGCACCAATAAAAAATTTTCTGGAACTCTTATAGGCACGGTCAATTTATTTTGACAGTTCTTTTTTTTGAATTTTCCTATTTTTTCCTGAAGAATATTATAATAGTTTCAGGAACGGCTTGTATTTATTTGACCGTTTCTATCTTTAATTTAACAATATTCTCGTATAATGAGGAATTGTTACAAGAGGAGTGGTTTCTATATGGACCGTGCCTATTTGAAACAATTTGGGAACGGGTGTCTACTTATAACCGTTCCTAATATGAAGAATTTAAAAAATATATATATAATTAATTAGTAATTTTTACAAAGAATATTTACAGATGTATGATCATAGAAACACTAAACTTACAATCATAATTATTGTCTTCTTCAGTCTCGTAATCCTTGTCAAAGCTATCATCATCAAATTCACAACTCCTCGAGCGAGATGTACCTGGTCCTTGTTGATTAGCAACAGAAAGCTCAACAACTAATTGTGTACCATTTGGGTCATGCAACTCATAATTATGGTTGTCCGTCACAACTTGTGGAGTAGGTATTGTTTTCTCTTCTTGAAATGCAACTTCGGTGCTTTGTCTTTACAAAGCCTCTACAATCGACGCCTGGGTGAGTGTTTCTTTTCACCTTCATTTTCAAGTCTCAAAGAAATCTAATAAATAAATATTTATTAGAGAACATATGACACTAGATCCATTTCAAGAAAATAGAATAACTTGTGCACTTATGTCTGAAATTGGTACATCCACCTGTATTGCAGGGGCCCTCCCACATGTGATTCATATGGCAGATGGATAATTAGGTGCACCATTGAATGGAAGAAAGCTAGCGGAAATATTTTCTCGAGGTTGCACAAGATGGTGACGACACTAACTTCAAATTCTTGTACCTTGTTTACATTGAGTGTCGTCGAACATAAAATTTGGAATAGAAGGCCTGTCAACGCACTCCATAAAGGCTCAAGAAGCTTTTGACAAAACGTAATTATGATCAACTTCTGAATGAATACATGACAACCATGGCTCTTCATGTCGCGCATCCTCAGCTCCTTCATGTCGACACGATGGGCCAAATTAGATGCATAACCATCAGGAAACTTAGGATGAATAATCCATTCACATATCCTCTTCTCTTGTTGCTTGGTCAGGGTATATACGGCTTTGGACATAACATTCGGCCGCCTTTCATCGACTTCAAGCTCCGATTAATTACATATGATGTTTAAGTCCTTCTGTGCATTCAAATTGTCCTTCTTTTTTTTCTTTATATCCATCACGCTATTGAATATATTGCCAAACACATTCTTATCAATGTGCATGACATCAAGATTGTTTCGATGCGTCGACTAGTACTCGAGCTTCTAGAAGATGCTCTTCTTTGTCCAATTATGCTCGCTACCGTAGCCATCTGGGAGTGACAACGACACTTCAACCGCATGACTAAACTCTTCATTGGCCTGATGCACCTCGGGGAATATATGTGGCATCCCCATCTTTGCGCACAACCCACTCAAGATCAATATTATTTTTTTAAGCTTGGTATCGACATTAGGGTCGGTCCACAATATGGCAACAGCAGATGAAAATGGTTAGGCATTTGTGGTCTATGATCGGGCGACGTCTGACATCAATGCATTGGATCCCATGCTAAAGACTTGGCCTCGATTCCTCTCCTCAGCAGCCTCAACCACAATTGGTCTTCTTGGATTATTGAGGCACTACCAGCTGATGAACCCCCCCCTGGGCTGAGAGGCACACTCCTCAAGTAGCCTTTGTTAAATCTCTTGGAAATACATAAACAAAATTTATTAGGAAGTAACCAATAAAATTTATTATTGAATAACTAAAATTTAGTTTTTTTAAATAATTTTGAATAAGTTACCACGACCTCTTAGGCCCGCTTCCCGCTCTAAGTGTTGTGCATCTTCTTTTGTATCAGTCAGTGAATACCTCCATTTGTTGAGGCGGATGGACTTGTTGGGCCTCCAACACAAATATTTGAATAAATAAGAAATTTATAGATTTACAATATTAATAAAAACAATTAAAATAAAATTTACTTACGACCTTCATTTTATGCATGCCAATCAAGGAGGATTCCCTGTAGCAAATGGTATTGGCCGCTTTAGGGTTTGCCACTTAGTTAGCCTTATTCTTGGTCGATTTTGCCTTGAACTCATTAGAGTCCCAGTATGCCTGGACGGCATACCATAAGTCATCCTCCAATCATTTGGGTTGTGTACCCGTCTCCTTAGCTTTCGAGAATATTTTACTAAGGCAGGTGCTTGTATAGCTGTTGAAAATATTCTGCATCAATCTTCTTGGCAATCCCACTTATATACGTGTTCCAAGACAAGAAAACAATTGAGTTATTAGTACAACATAAATAAATGTAATACCAAATTCTAGTATTAAGAAATGTAAAATCTACTTAACTTTAGCTCCTCGAACTAGAGATCCTTCTGGGATACGAGGATCAGTTTCTAGCAGTTCCACGGCTTTGTGAAGTGGCCTAAAATCACTAAGCCAATGCAAGAGAGCAAGTGATAGAAGTGCATTTTGGGTTAATTTCAAGTGATATTTTGCTATCTTTTGCAAATAAAATGCTCCTAATCAAATATTATATTGCACCATTAGTATTAAGGATGGATGGAGTGAAAAAAATAAAGAAAGAGGCCAAAATTAATACATGGATAGATTAGAAGGTAGAGTTAGGCGTGCCCACGCCTAAGGCTCGAGTTTTTGCAAGATTTGAAGTTGATTGGAATACTTTTAGATGAATGGAAATCACTTTTGCTAGAGGAATTTCTTTAGAAATATATTTTAATTCCTTTAGTCTTTTAGTCCTATAAAGAAACTACCTCTTTAATTCTAATAGAATTAGGTAACTAGTTAGTATATATATGTGGTGTAATTCACCATATAGACATCTTTTAATCTCATCTTTAGATCTCTGCGTCTTTTTATTTCTCTCTTCTTTTATTTGTTCTCTCATTAGCATGCTAGGCTAGTTCTCTAATTCCGATTAAAGATTCGGTGAATGTTCAATTCCTATGATTTGTGAGTTCTACTTTTATTCATATTGGTATTTGTGTTATTCGTTGTGCTTTTATTACAAATAATCTGATCTAGAAAGGAATTGTGAATAATAGGTATCGTTATTTATTGTCAAGAATATTTGCCTAGCCAATTCAATTTACAAATCTGTAATTATTTGTTTAGGTCAACAATTAGTGGTAACGCAACATAATTGATTAAGTAGAAGTTTTTGATTATGTTGTGGGAAATGCACAATCTAACTTAAATAAATCCTCATAGGAATTTATTGGTTAAAATGGGGCCTTTCTAGTTCTTAATGTTGTCGGTAGATTAAAATTTGAGGACATTCCCAAGGTTGTCTACTAATTAGAGGTTTAGTTAACGGACGTTCCTTGACTATCAACAAGGTTAGAAAATGTATGGTTGTTAGGTCGTACCAATGACCATAACCAATTTATCTATCATGAATGATTATCATATTTGCATCTATGATCAACTGTGGATGTGAGCATGATCCTGTCTTTAACTGGAATATTCTTCTCATATTTACTCCTCTCTTTCTAATTAATCTTAGACACATATTTTTAAAGCAAAACCCCCCTTTTCTTCTACTCTAAAAGAATTAATTTAAAATCAATCTCTGTGGATTCGATCCTACTTACTGCTTTCACAAGTTTTTAGTAGAAAAATATTTTGTGTGGGTTCGACACTCATCAAATTTTGGCGCTGTTGCCGGGGATTGGAGTCTTTAAATTAATTTACTTTGGTTACTGATTCTTGTTACTTGGTTTTTAATTCCATGTTCTTCTCATAATGGTGAACTTGAATTTGACCTAGAGATTAAGAAGACCGCATGTAGACTCCGAAAAGAAACCAAGGAACACAAGGGAGAGGCCTCAACTTCTTCCAAACCAAAAGCAAATTTCGAGTTAGACGTGCCCACGTCTAGCGGCTCTAAAGAAGAAATCATGGCTTGAAATCCGGAACGGACCATTAATGAGATGACTTCTGTTGACTTAAATCAACAACCTCTTTGTATTGAATATCCAACTTTATATGTTGATTTTGAACTTAAATCTGACTTTATTCACTTACTTCCTACTTTTCGTGGTCTTGTAGGTGAAGACCCACACGAACACCTCAAAGAATTTCTTGTGGTGTGTTCCAGCATGAGACCTTGAAGGGTCACCGAGGAGCTGAAAGGATCGTGTGGATCGGCCCAGAAATTAGGTGAACGGAAGCGGTAGTTAAAAATGTATAATAAAACAAAATAATAACAATAAACCGTTGTTCCATGGGGTGTACCCTTGGAATTCCCGGGCGTTCAATGTGGTAAACAAAATTAACCATATAAAACTTTCGGGCTATGATGGAAGAAGAACTAATAGTGTAAAAAATTAAACCGAAAGTTTACCATGAGAATTCTTTCGTTTCTTTGCCTTTCGTTCACGTTAGACTCCAATATAGAAGTCCTCCAAAGCTCGTACACACCACACCGGAAGTTGTGAATCCATAGTTCTCCTTGCTAGATGAGAAAGAAGCAGAAAAACACACCTTGTGTAAGAGAGGGGCAGCCGAATGCTTCTAGGAGGGAGAGAGATTTTTCTCTTTTGTTATGTTGTGGTTAATTATCCAATAATTAACCCTAGTATATATATATATACTTTGTATGGAACCATTAAAATGTATTTAGATTTATTTTAATGTTCATAAGGTAATATATTCTTTATTCCAAATAAAGGATGACTAAGAAGGTACTTTTCAAAAGTAAATGTTGCTAGTCAATTATTTACTTTCCTAAAGTTTTCAAGTGTGCTCAATTAGGGTTGGGGTGGCCGATTTTTGTCATTAAAAATGCTAGGCCTACTTGATTTTAATTAAATCTAATTTAATTAAAATTAACCTAATTAAGCCCATCATGCATTTAATCCAATTAAATTCTTGAGCCCAAATGGTCTTTATTAATTTAATAAGTCCAAACTATTAAGTAGTAAAGACAAGCCCAATATAAATTAATCCTATTATTTTATTTTGGGATGATCCATCCAATGGATCTCTCTCATGTTAAGTAATTCAATTACTTATGGAATTAATTCTCAGTTAATTTCTTATCCCTTCTCGGTGATGTTGTGCGTGACTCTTTAGGCCCCACCTAGACTTAGGTTAGTGTTAACACTATTATTAATCAAATCTAATTTAATTAATAATTCTTGATCAACCCTTAACTAAGAAAGCCTATTACCATGGGTGGTCGTCTAGCAACGTTCCATGGCACTAGAGACTAGGTGAATTATCATGTGAACTTTTAGGCTTCGAGTTCATATGTGTATAGTCCTTCCGTCTACCGTCTCCCAGCCTTGGTTTAGGGCATGGAATTTGGTGTTGGTTCCCATTCTAGACCAAGCGTCTATCCTTAAGTACTTGAGATTGTGTTATGCTAAATTATTCGACTTAGGAACCTCTTTTTCCTACTCAACCAATGACTGTGGCCATAGCTTCTTACAGCGTAGTTGCATCTCAAAGTGCGTAGGAGATACCTCTGACGTGTAATGATAGGACAAATTCTCTTTTTGGAACTCATTGCCCTTGCTACATATTTTGACTTCACTGGACAAGGCTTATGATGACTTTGTGTGTGATGCAATCACCTTTCGCATAGATCCAATATACAGTCATCGTATGCACATAACTGTCATGGTTCCTAAAATCTGATAACTACTCCCGTACTATCCGAGTAGGGGACTCAAGTCATACCGACCAAGCCTCTAAGGCTTCCATATGATGATCCTAGCAAGTTAGTTCAGTTGATTTGACACCCAGTCAATCAACCCACCCAGATCGCATAAACGTCCCACGTATGTCGGAGATGAAATGCGGCACTCATCCAATGAATGCGACTCTTGATGCAAGTCTTCACAAGACGCTCGATGCCCATTTTCGAGGTCTTAGACTTGGAACATTTTAGACCCAACCCTAGGCAGTTGATTTCATGACTGCCATCCAATGCGCGGTTCAATTGTTGCGTGGTTGTTGAATTGGTCTGTGGGCTTTGTTGTGATGTTGATAAGAATTTACAAACATGCATGATGAGCACAATAAATTATATGCCAATGGTGAAATACTCATCCTAGTCACTCAATAACATTACATAAAGATCAAGTTATTTCTAGGATTGGATTACATGCACGCCAATCTAATTAGCTTTCAGGTCACCTATTCTAACAATCTCCCTCTTGACTTAAAGCTAATCACCCATCGATCTCAATCCCATCTTATCTAGAGGCTGAGTATGAGCAATTTGTGATATCAGCTTGGTAAGTGGATATGCTGTGTTTTTTGTTGAGCTAACTCGATCCATCCTGACGTCACCTCTGCTCACCATCTCTCTAAGCAGATGGTAGCGTCTAACAATGTGTTGGAACAGTGATGGGATCTCAGTTCCTTTGCTTGTGCTATCACCTCGTTGTTATCGTAGAAGATAACCACAGGCTCAGCAGTGCTAGGTACCACCCAACTCTTGGATGTAGTTTTTCATCCAAACCGCTTCCTTAACTGCTTCTGAAGCTGCTATGTATTCAACTTCCGTGGTGGAATTTGTTGTGGTAGCTTGCTTGGAACTTTTCCAAGCAACCACACCACCATTCAACTTGAATACAAAACCTGATTGGGATTTAAAAGTCTAAAATGCATTTTATCCCCCTGTGTTTTGTTGAAAAAGCTAAAATCCCCCTCCTGTTTTGTAAAAGTTAGCAAAAAAATCCCTTTCTGTTAACACTTGATGGAGAGTGGGGGAAACGCGCGGCTGGTGCGTTTGGGCATCTTTATTTGCTGTTTAGGTCCATATTTTTTATTCTTTTGGACTAAAATACCCCCTTACGAGTCTATATAACCTTAGAAGGCCTTTTTGACTTGTTCTGTGTTTTTTTCTCCATTTCTCCCCCAAAAATAGGTATGAAGCTTCGTTTTTTTGTTTTCTTTTTCTATCATTATATAATATTAATAGTTTAAATTATGAATTAGTTAAAAATATTTAAATGTTATATTTAAATTTAAAATAATTTTTATAATTATTAAAACTGAAATTTAAAACTTTTCTTTAATTAAATTTTAAAATATTGCAACGATTTATTTATAATTTAATTGATATAATTTTTTAGTTATTTTATAATTCAAAATTTAAAAGTTAAAAAAATTATTTGAAGTTATCCTTAATGAATTATATATTAAAATCGTTTGTAATTAATAATAACTTTAAATTAATTTAAATTGTCTTAATTAATTAAATATATTTTAATTACTATAATTATTAAAACTATTTAAAATATATTTCATTATTATAATTAAATTAATTAAAAAAAAATTTTAAAAATGGGGACGATGGTGACGGCCGCCGCCCCCGCACAGCTGGGCGACAACGTCGTCATCACCGCCTAAACCATGGGCGACGGCGACGTCGTCCCTCTTAGTCATTTTCTGGGCGGTGTCGCATCGCCTAGATCTGATTTAGGCGACGCGACATCGCCCGAATTTGGGGGCGATGCATCTGAGGGGAACGGTGGGGGCAGGGGCCGGGGCAGGGGCAGGGGCAGGGGCAGGGTTGCGGGGGCGGGGCGGCGGGGGGAAAGGGAGGCAAGGAGGAGGAGGGAGGTGACGGTGATTGGTGGGGGGTAGGCAGCAGGGGTTGGGGGACGGGGGGTGGGGTAGTAAGGTTTTTTTTATTTTTTTATATATAGTAATAATAATAATATTTTTTTTATAATTTCAATTATTTATATATAATATAAGTTAAATAATTTATTATATCTTAACCTTTCATTTTTTTAAAAATCTAACGATGGAGATCAATTGGTTAGATCTAACGATCATTATTTGATTAAAAAATATCCAACGATTACTAAAAAAGAGATAATATATATTAAATAAGGGTATAACGGTCATTTTATAAAAAAATTAACGTCGTTAGTTATGTTTAACAGAAAGGGGTGATTGAGCTACATTTAAAAAAACACGAGGTGTTTTAGTCTATTTTTAAAACAGAGGGGGATTTTTTTAGCATATTTTTTAAAACACAGGGGGATTTTATGCATTTTAGCCGGATTTGAAATCATCATCGTCCGATTGGAAGCTAGTATTGTTATAGCCTTCCAGTATCAATTCTCCACCACCATAGATCAAGAACATATATTTAGTCCTTCTCAGATACTTAAGTATGATCTTGAATGCGCTCCAGTGCGCCTCCTCGGCGCATGCCTGATACATGCTTGTCACACTCAAAATGTAAGCGACATCTGGCCTGGTGCACTGGACAACATATTGAATGCTTCCCACAGCTGAAGCACAGGGGTTGTCCAATATCCTTTTAAGCTCCTCATCAGTCTTGGGAGACTGGTTCTTGGACAACTTAATCCGATGTCTCATTGGAAGGTGTCCTCATGTTGAGTTTTCATCTTGAATCTCTTCAAGACTTTCTTCATGTACGAGGATTGGGTTAGCCCTAACATCCTTCTAGATCTATCCTATAGATCTTGATGCCAAGGATGTAGGAAGCTTCAACCATATCTTTCATATAAAATTGTGTGGACAACCATGCTTTAATGTCACCTAATATCTTGACGTCATTTCTAATGAGCTAGATGTCATCGACATAAAACACATGGTATGCAACCGAGCTCCCACTAATATTCTTGTATACACAAGGATCATGCTAGTTCTTGATGAAATCATATCTCTGTATGACTTCATCGAAACCTTGTGTTCTAGCTTGGGGAAGCTCGTTTGAGGCCATAGATGGACCTTGGAGACGGCAGACCTTTTATTCTTGTCCAACGAAAGTGAAACCCTCTGGCTGATCTATAAAGATCTTTTCCTCAACAAAACCATTGAGGAAAGCCATTTTCACGTCAATCTGTCATATTTTATAGCCATATCATGCTGTTATGGGAAGCAGTATCTGCATGGACTTGGTCATGGCTACGGGCGAGTAGGTTTCTTCAAAATCGACCCCAGGTCGTTGAGTGTACCCTTTTGCCACGAGCTTAGCCTTGAAGGTTGTAACCTCCCCTACAGGATTCGCGCCTTTTGGTGGGTCTACTAGGCCAAACTTGATTTGAACCCTTGAGTTCATTTCGGATTTCGTGGCCTCAAGCCACTTGTCCAAATCGATATCCAACATCGCTTCTCCGTACGTTCTTGGATCGTTATGCAACTGACTAGTCAACCCTATAAATCTGTACCTCTCAGGTGGTTGAGATTCTCTGGTTGATCTACAGAGGACTGGAACACCATCAGTGGGAATTGAAGGTTCAAATGATGTTGCATCATTTCTGCTGACGTGTTTCACTTGATTCCTCAAGTAGCACCTCATCCTGTCGGCTATCCTCAGGAAACCTTTTTCCAAGAATACTACGTTCCTCGAGATAAATATCTTTTGCTCGGACAGATCATAAAAGTAATATCCCACAGTTTCTTTCGGATATCCTATAAACCTGCACAGACTAGATCTCGAATCTAGTTTGTCTCCCACTATCCTCTTGATGTATGCAGGGCTATCCTACACTCTCAAGTACTTGTAGGATGCAGGCTTGCCATGCCATATTTCGTATGGCGTATGAGGTATCACCTTAGATGGTGCCATGTTAAGCAACTTGGCAGCCGTCTCAAGAGCGTAACCCCAGAAGGATGGGAGCAATTCTATAAAACTCATCATGGATCGAACCATATCCAACAGGGTTTGATTCCTCCTTTCCGCCACGCCGTTCAATTGCGGCGTTCTAGGAGGATTTCATTGAGAGAGAATTCCATTGTCTTTTAAGTAATCAATAAATTCACCACTCTAATACTCTCCACCTTGATCAGACCGAAGGGTCTTGATTTTACGGCAAGTTTGATTCTCAACTTCAAGTCTGTATTCCTTGAACCTTCCGAAGATCTTAAACTTGTACCTCATTAGGTAAACATAACAATAGTGAGTGATCATGTGTAAAAGTTATGAAGTAGGAGTATCCTCCTCTAGCCGGAGTGTTTAATGGTCCACAACGTGTGTATGGATCAGATCCAATAAATTGTTTCGTTGTTCAAGAAAGGGCTTCTTGATCAATTTTCCTTTCAGACGGGATTTGTAAGTTGGTAGGTTGTCCAAATCGTCTATTTCTAGACTTTTTTAGTCTACCAACTTCCTTATCCTATCCTTAGAGATATGGCCTAGTCTTGCGTGCCACAATTGTGCATTTTCATGATTATCAAATTTTCGTTTGTGTTGGGTAGTCCTAATCAAATTTGACTATTGGAGAATATAATGTCATTGAATAATGTACCAAGCAGATGAAAGTTATTATCAATCATCATATAAAGACCATTTCCATCGATCTTAAACTCATAACCATTATTGTCTAAAACAGGAATGAAAATAATATTTCTGATCATGCTCGATACATAATAAAAGTCTTTTAACTCTTATCCGAATATGATTACTAACAACTAAGCTGAGAGATCCTACGGCTTCCCGCAGCGACGACCTTCCCATCGTCCAGCCTTAGAATCATTTCGTCCTTACTTAGCCTTCTGTTTCTTTCTAGCACCTGCAATTATTGTAGATGTGAGCACCACTGCCAGTATCCAATACCCAAGAAGCAACATTAGTTATCATATTCACTTTAGCTAGTAAAATTAATTGGATTAATTTTATTGGGTTTGGTCCAATTTATAAATTGGATTTATAAATTGAAAGAGAGAGAATGGGCTTGGATTTTTTAATTAGATTAAAAGATAAGGAATTTAATGTTGGGCTTATTATTAAATTAGATTTAATATAAGTCGATGAGACGTGGGCTTGATCCTATCGAGTCCGGTTCATTAAATACAAGCCCAAAGCTTTGGGTGGACCTTGGCTAAGTCAAGGAGGACAATTTTGGAAGGTTCTTTGGTTGATTTAGGAGGCAAATTTCGTGCATAAGGGGTGGCTAGGGTTAGGATGGTTGTTTTGAAGCATAACTAGGTTAGGACTCCTTGTATGTGTATGACTAGGTCATATACATACATTCATTAAACCCTAGCCACACACACAACAAATACTAGCCTCAAAAATTTCTGAAAATTCGTGCTTCTCTCTCTCCCTAACATTCTCCATCCTTAAGTTTTGTCTTTTGGTCTTAGAGATCAAAAGAAAAATGAAAAAGAGATAAAAACACGTTAATTCATATCGATTGTTTTTATCTCCATCTCTTCTGTGGAGATTTTGCTAGCACAAAATCTCCACATCCTTTAGTGGTGGTGTGTCATTCTTGGGAGGGTCTCAAGATCGAGATCTTGTCGTGGACGGATTCGGAAACGAAAACGGAGAGGAGACAACGCTTGTAGCAATACGAGAAAAACAACAATGGTAAATTTCTATTTGTGTTTTTGCATCTTATTTTTCTCGTATTAGTTCTATGGCCTATATGTTTTATTTTATACACCGAACGCCCGGAAAATATGAAGGGTACACCCCTTGATTGGGATTTATTTATTGCTTTATTCGCATGTTAATTGTGTTTTTCGATTTTTCGCGCTTCCACCGTGCTTCCCGAACCAATCCTCTTCCTTCATGCTCAATATAGGAACCTCTTTTTCCTATTCGACCAATGACTATGGCCATAGTTTTATAGAGCATGGACGCATCTCCAAGTGCATAGGAGATACCTCTGTCACATATTGACAGGGGAGGGATCCTCTTCTTGAAACTCACTATTCTTGTTACATACTCCGACTTCACTGGACCAGACTTATGATGAACATGTCTGTGACACGATCACCTCTCGCATAGATCCAAGATACAGCCGTCGCATGCACGCGACTGCCGTGATTCCTCAAGTCTTAGGACTACTCCCGTACTATCAGAGCTGGGAATTTAAGTCATACCTACCAAGTCTCCAAGGTTACCACATGACAATCCCTGTGAGTCAATTCAATTGATTCAACTCCTAGCCAATCAACCCACTAAGATCGCATAGACTTGGAACGTTCAGACCCAACCCTTGACGGTTGATTTCATGACCGCCATCCAATGCGCAGTCAAATTAGTTTGTGGGCTTTGTTGTGATGTTTAATGAAAATGCAAATATACATAATGAGCACAACAAGGACAATGCCAATTAGCGAATACTCATTTTATTCACTAAAATAATATTACTTAAATAAAGACTGGTTTGAATAGTTCCAAAACCTCCAATCTAATTGGCTTTCTAGTCAGCTATTCCAACAAAGAGTAGGTGAATGGCGAAATGGTACATCACTCACCTTCCCTAAATAATATTATTTTGGGGATAAATGCAAAATTGATACTGTATTATAGGCCACTTTGCGAGTTTGATACCATACTTCTTAAAATTAATAGATTTGATAATTTACGAAAGTTGCAACTAAAGTACCTTAGTTTCTGTTTTGACACTTTTAATACAATGTCCTAACTTTTGAAACTAACATTTCAGCCCCAAAAAATTTGGTTTTTCCGCAGATCTAGTGTCATCACTCGAAAATGGTATCAGAGCCTAGGTTAATTGAAAAAATATATATGTTAATATTATATTTAGATATTTTTATCCACTAACGGATGAGAGTCTTCAAGAGAATGGAACTGAACAAAAGTTCGAGTTACAACAGGGAATACTTTCAGATTTTGAAAGATTAAAGATGGAATTTCTTATGGGAAGTCTAGAAGAAGATCATCTCCAACCACCAATGGAGGTTCAAGTGACAACCAGGAGTATTTCCACACTCTGGAAAGACAGAAAGAATTTCATTTTAGGAATTTTGAAGATGACTACCAAGCCAGACCCTAAACCTCTAACTAAAGAGGAACAAGAAGAATGGTGGAAAATTTATCAGATCCAAAAAGAGCTATCAAGGAATACGGTTGAAAACCTACAATCAACCAAAATCCATGGTAGGATATCAGTAAAGAGAACCAAACTCGGTAAATTCCTTTTCCAATATAGCTCTTAAAATTATGATTAAAGGAACTGATTGGAAAGAACTCGAGCCTCACACCTCGAAGATCTTCCAAGATCTGAGATAAATTCAAATAACAATTCAAGACTATGGACATAGGTTAATCCAAATGCCTATGAAAATAGAAATATTGAGCCAAAAGGTGATGAGATAAATCTAGTGCAAACGTGTTGAATCGTGCCATGATAATGCAAATATAGTTGATGTCGATATTTGGAAACATCAACTTGGCGCCGTTTGTGGAAAACTTGTGATTCAACACCAAAAGGTGAACACTAGATTAAGAGCACGAAACAGGAACGGGTGCCTAGGAGAGCTTGGACAGATCTTTGAGCACGCACCCCAAGAAGAAGTCCAGCAACCACTCAGCCCCAAGAAATGTGAGGACAACTGAAGGCCTGAGGAGTAGGAGGAGCGAGAATGGGCTCTATTCGAATGGGTAACCAAAAGCTAATTGGATTGGTTGTTTTTTATTCACTGATCATTATATAATATTGAATTGATGAATACAATAAGAATTCATCAAGTTGGAAATGTGTTTTAATGATCTTACCACTAACACTAAATGGTGTTTCAATGTCACAACAAAATGCCCACACACCAAAACGTTAAACCTATGGAGTTGGACGCGCATAGGTTTGGCATCAGTGAAACTAACTCCTGAGGGTTGATCTGAAATGTTCCAAATCGAGAATCTCAAGATAGGGCATCAAGGGTCCTATAGAGACCTGTACTAAGTACTACAGCCATGTACCGTGAGCAGAAGAAGTAGGCCATCTGTGAAGTTTTAGTGGCTTAGTTAGCAAGATAGTCGACTGACTAAACTAACTCATGGGAATCATCATATAGAAACCTCTTAAAGTTTGGTTAGTATGACTAGGATTTTCGATTCTGATAGTACCAGATTAGTTTCAGACTTGAGGAATTATATAGCAGGCACATACATACAAATATTGTATCTTAGATGTGGCAGGCTGTTGTTGTATTGTGAGGCATGGTCATCATAAGCCTTATCTAATGCAGTCGGATTATGTGGCGAGCACGGTGGAATTCAAGAAAGGATATATCCCTATTAGTATGTGATAGAGAGATCTCCTATGCACTTCGACATGGTTTAGACACTAAAAAGTCTTTAGTCAAATAAATTGATCTGTTGGAGGTAGGTTTTCTAGATCGGATGAGTAAAGTAAACACATCTCGAGTATCAAGCATAGTCACCTAGTCAAGGACGGGAGCCGACGCCCACTTCTATGCCTTAGACTACGGCGGGGAGATGGTTGACAGTAGAATAGTATCTGTATGGAACTAAGAGCCTAAATGTTCACGCCAATATTTACCTAATCTCTAATGAGCGACGGTCACCCATGGTAACGGACATTTCTAGTTATGGAATAATAAAAATAATGAATTAAATTAGATTTGATTAGTTTTATTGGTCATAAGCCCAAGTCTAGCTAAAGGTGAACCTAAAAGGTCACGCACAAATTATTGTGGAAGTGATGAAATTAATTTGGAATTAAATCCAGAAGAATCAAACTTATTTAATTGGATTAAATTAATTCATGGAGAAAAATAAATAATTAGATCATTTATTTGGGTTAATCCATTGGGTCGATAGCCCAAGAACTTAATTGATTAGATAGCCCAAGAACTTAATTGATTAGATTATTTAAATTTTGGACTTAGCTTTTAAAATTAATTGTATTATTTAAAATATGTTTGAGCTAACTAATTTATAGATGAATTCATTAATTAATGGAGATTGGCCTAAGTTAATTACTTGGACTAATTAATTATTTGTGCTTAATTAATAAATTGAATTTATTAATTGAGTATATTTAGTCCTGAGTATAATTAATTGAATTAAATATTCATGTGAGTTTTCTATTGGGTATTTTATTCAACTGGATTAAATAAAAATTCAATAGATCATTATTGGGCTTGATTTAATTTATTGGACAAAGTAAAACAATTCCGGTCTAAATATTTGGTATGTAGAAGTATAAAAGACTAGGTCTTTTACACACCAGAATACTATGTCAATCTCTCTCCACATCAAGCTCTCTCTCTCTCTCTCTCTCGCTCTCTCTCTCTTGGGGTTGCAAAGCCACGAAATTTTAGACTTTTCCATGGGTTTTGAGTTCTCTTTGAACTAGATTCAAGTTGAGAACGAGAAGAAATCTTTTACACTAATCGATAGTGCAAAACAATTTTGTTTTCTTCTAGGGGATCTAATCCTTTCTAGCAAGAGGATTAGATCCGTCTTTCCATGTGTGGTGTGGACAAGTTTTAGAGGGGTTCTACACTTGAACCCTCTAAGTAAACAGATTAGGAAAAGAAGATGAGTCAATGCAAGTAGCCAATCAGAAAATGAGAAAAGTTACAATTTCGTGGTTACTTTTCTATTCGTTTCCATTCATCCTTTTGCCACCAATGAACACATATTTTATTTGTATGATTTCTGCATTTTTTTTGCGTCGAACGCCCCAGAATGATAAAAGGGCACACCCCTTTGATCCAGTTATTATTCCGTTCATCGTATTATTTACCATATTTCACGCTTCTATCGAGTTCCCGGGACGACCCGCTCCCTTTCAGGCTCCCCTTCCCCATATGCTCCAGCTTACACATGAAGCCCTTCAGTAGATGATCGAAGATACCTTAGCACAAGTCGCATCAAGAGTAGTCGCTTAGTTTATTGCAGAGCATGCAGCCCCACCACGACATCCTTACTATCTTTGCAAAGGCCGTAGAGCAGATTTAGGCCCAGAAAATAGCAATCAGAGGTCGGCGGACCAACAAAAGGACGACCATCCTAAGAAGGAAGTGGAAAGCAAGTCTTCCCTACCGGAAGACAAATTACCCCCACCGACCCCAAAAGAAGCACCACCAAGAGAGCGCAGACCTTAAAAGAGGGACCAAGCAGCTGCTAGACAAGCCAACCTAGAGAGGCCGAAAAACCACCAAGCTCCTTCCTTAGTCGTGGCCCCTCCAAGGCGTAGTCCCTTCACCCCTCATATTTTGACATAAGCTATCTAACTTGGAATCAAGATTCCAAGTTTTAGCGGGTATGACAGGATCGAAGACGCACATGACCATTAAGATCAATTCCTAGCTAAAGTTGACCTGCTAAAAATAAGTGACAGCACGTACTGTAAGATTTTTTGGACTACCCTAGCCGAAAAAACTATGACTTGGTTCAACCAGCTGCCCATTGGGACGATAGAAAGCTTTGAGCAGTTCTCCCAGTGTTTTCTGCATCACTTTGCAATCAACAAAAGGTATTTGAAGACCTCATCATATTTGTTCACCATAGTTCAACACTAACTTGACGGTCTTAGGGAGTATGTCCAAAGGCTTTTAGAGGCAGTGCTCGAAGTCCTACACGTGGACCCAAAACTTTTAGCATGTATCATGCAACAAAATTTAAGGTTATGCAAGTTCAAAGAATCAATATCAGGGAAACCCCCAGCTACCCAGGAGGAGTTATTAGCAAGGGCAGGAAAAATATTTAAGGATAGAAGAGACTGCAGGCATGATTCCGATGACTCAATGAAAACAAGAATCAAATGAAGAAGATTCTAGTGGCAGATCTAGTGTAAACGTGTTGAATCATGCCCTAATAATACAAATGTAGTCGATCTCGCTTTTTGACGACATCACAAAGCTCATTGAACAACTTGGAAGATTTCATTAAAGCATCAGATGGAGCAATGGTGGCAAGAGGAGACCTCAATGCCAAAATCCCCTTATGAACAGGTTCCATGAAAACACCAGAAAATAGTCGAGGCTCTACAAGCAACTAAATAAGCTTGTTATTGTTACCATTTTCAGTTCCTTGGAGCAATGATAGAATACCCTATGCCAACCAGAGCTTAAGTAGGCAATGTTTCTAAGGCAGTTTGCCAGCAACCAGATGCGGTAATGCTTTCTGGTGAGTCTACGATGGCCAATTCCCTGTACTAAGAACTGTTAGCCTGAGAATTGGAAAGTGGTGGCAAAACGAGAAACATCGTGAAGCTATGCAACTTCCCAAGCATTGCATCTTCTTTCGCAGTCTTCTTTTGCAGACAACATTTCAGAAGAGATATGCAACTCTGTCGGCAAGATGGGTAAGAAACATGTGCCTTCACATTTCTTGGAATTAGCACATACAGAATACTTCATTTACTCTGTCTCAACGATGGAGAACATTCAATCCATTCTGGGGTTCGAGATGCTAGGTTATAATGTCTCCAACAAAATAAATGGGAGACGGCCTCTAGAACGACTACTTTATATGGTTAAGGCTACAAATCTGAAACTCTCCTTTCTAGTTTCATTCTCATATTGATACTTACTAGTTTTAGGTGCTAATCTTATAATTGCAGCCAACATTTTGAAGGCTGATGCTATTTTTGTTTACACAAAGACTGGTCACATGGCATCTCTTCTGTCCTGCTGCCGTCTTGACTGTCCGGTTTTCTCCTTTACCACAATGGGATCTAATACCGTTTTGAGTGATCTTTTCTGATGATATAGACAGAAACCTCAACAAGAACTTCTCCATGCTTAAAGCTCGGGGAATGATAAAAGGGGGTGACCTGGTAATCATTGTTTCTAACATGTTGCAATCTATTCAAGTGATGAATGTACCATGAAAGCTGGTTGTTTGGATACGACGTGGCTTAGTTCCTAGAGATCATTTATCCATCAACTGCTAATTACAGCACTAGCATTGCAACGAGCCCGTCGTTGAAAGATGACGAATCAAATCAGCCCCATCGACTCCAAACTCGAGTTGCTGGATATTGTCCTTTCCAAGGCAGCTCAGGCTTAAGTAGCATTTTTCATTTTACAGCAAAATATTGAGAGATGCATATTTAGCTTTGTTCTTCCACGGTATATTTTACTCTGACTTGTTCAAATAGAAGCTTCCTTTCGTTTGAGATATCCATATCATTTTGATCAATCAGCCAAGATTTACAAACGAATGTCAACGTTGATCTGTTCTTCAATATTTTCGACATTTTACTCTTTTTTAGGCCTTGCCCATGTACCTATTTTTAGTGATCTCATCACACTCGTACATATTTTCTTTGATTGACCCCTTGAAAGGAATTAAAACAGGTTGAAGTTTGACAAAAGAAGCTCCATTTAGTGAATAACTGGCAGTTTGATCAGGTCTTGAGCCCCAAGCCATGGAATTGCCGGACGAAACTGAGTTCGACAGGTTTGTCATTTTCTTCTTCATATTTTCATTACGGACAATAACGACAGGGTTTTATTTAATTAATTGTGGCTCCTAATCCAGGTTGCAAATAATATTTCCTAAGACTAATCTTGTTTAGGCTACTTGTGGTCATGATGATATCTTCAGTTTTCAACGAGAGTTTCGTTGAACGTATGGAAATTGGAGGCCCTGAAACAGAATTACTGTATGCTATCCCAAAAAACTAACATAGTGTTTGGATTCGTTTTTTTTAGAGTTTTGTTGTGTTTTGTGAAGATAGAGAGAGAAAAATAAAGATAAATAAGTATGTATTATAGATAGTGTGTATGTTTGAATTTGTTTTTTAAAATAATTTAAAATAAATATTGTATGTTTGATATTGTGTTTTGGGACATAGAAATTACTGTTCATTGTCAGATCATACCATTTTTTATATATTTATAAGGGTTGTATGTTTAATGTTGTATTTTTTGGAGACAAAAATAACTGTTCATTGTCAATTCAATGTCAAATCATATCTTTTTTATATATATTTATGTATTTGTGTGTGTGTGTGTATATAAGTATGTATTTATATTAAAATAGTTAAAAACACTAAGATAAAGTATTTCTGTATGACGGCAAACATTAAGTATATTTTAACTTGTCTCGGAAATAAGTTGAAAACGAAAACAAACAATAGTGTAAAAGTTTCAAGTGAGCATACCCTGATTTAACTCCTCTTATTTAGCTAGTTTGATGTATTCACATGGGGCTCACTGCAATTTAACCCTATGATATTATTTAATTCTATGATATTGGAAATGAGTAAATTATCTCTTTATGATGAAAAAATGACAATTTGGCCTCTTCTTTTTTTTTAAAATAAAGCAATTTACCTTCCTATCTAATCAGATAAATTGCTTCTTTTAAAAAATACTTTTGGGTAAATATTGTATTTTAAAAATACAGAAAGATATATTACTATTTTTTTTCATAAAAAAATAATTTGCTCATTTCATATTAAGGAGATTACTTGTATTAAGTAATATCTCCAGCATGAAGCAGAAGCACTCTATATATTTTCACCGATTTACCACGAGTCAAAGAGTCTTATCTCTGGTGTAGATATTTAATTTCTTTTATTCTTTTTGTATTTCTGTTTTGTCTTTTCATTATTTTCTTGTCAAATAGAAGAACTAGACCTATGTAGAATTCACCATGAAATTGATATTTTTCTTGTAGAGTAAACCAAGAAACTGATTTCTTATGATTTCCCCATCACTGATAAGCCAATCAATACAAGGTTTGGTGGTCACCAAAGATACGTGTTTTACACTTGTTATATAATTCGTTTTTTTTTTTAAATTGTATTCAAATTATATAACTAGCGTAATACACTCGTCATGGGATTAGTTTGAATTTAGCTCAATTCGACTCAAACTAAAATTTGCCTCAGTAAGGACCGTCATGCCTAAAATTATGGCACACGAACTTAAGAGGGACATTCGCTATAAAAACTTGTATGAAGCTACACGAACAAAAAACACAGAGATTTAGGATGTATTTAGATTGATAAATTTTAATTTGAAGGAAGAATTTGGAAAAAAGATTTGAAATGACTCTTTTTCAAAGGAATTTGAAATCCATTCATATTCATCATCAAAACTAATCCAAAATTAAAATGAAAGGATTTAAATTCATCCAAACATATCCAAAAGATATCATGAATTTCAAATCCTTCAATCCAAATGCACCATTAGAGAAGGTAATTTTTCTTTTTCTTTCTCCTTTTTCACTTGGCTATGAAATGTATAGATACATAGGGGTTAAATGCAATTTACCCCTCTGTATTAATGAAAAAGTGCAAAACAACCCTTATGAAAAAACAAAAAGTAATTTACCCCCCTTCGGAGGGAGATAAATTGCATTATTTTTTAAATCAAAGGAGGCTAGATTACACACTTTTTTTTTTTTCACAATGACTTTTTTACACTTTTCTATTAACATAAGGGGTAAATCGTATTTAACCCAACACATTACTCTATCTCAACATTTCAGTATCAACTTTCGATAGACAACATTATAATTTAACAAAACATCATTATTCTCTTGAGTCTTGAATGGTGATTTCTTATACATTGGAATTATTGTTTTGCACTAATGTATAAGGTGCATTTTCCAGACTTGGCCACTTGCAAGTACAATCATGAGAAGAAAACAGCAACATTCATGGCTTTTGGGGGGGGGGGGGGGGGGGGAAAGTAGAGTAGGCTCCATGGGGTTCTTGATTTATGGCCCACAACCTTTTCTTTCTTCTTGTTCAAATAATTCACAACAAAACTATAGCCACAATTGAAAGGGCTCAAACTGCCACAAAAATAAGGCCCTCATCTGCTCATTTCTCTTTCCATTGCTGAAAATCATCCCAACAAAAGCTTCACATGTGACATCAAACCCTCCCAAACCACTAACACAACCTACTATTTGCTCTTTATTCTTTGATTTTTCACATATTCTTGGTTTTATTGCTCTCTAATTAGACTTGAAAAAATATGATTTTCTGCTACGATTAATTACTATAGTCAAAGAAGAAAATCGTTACAAATATAAACTAATCATGGCTTCGCAGCGGCTTTTAGCCGTTGTTTCTTCAAGTGTGGTTAAAACAATAGCAACGACCGAAACCATGGCAAATATTTTGGCTATGACTAAAAACCATGACGGATATTATTTTTGCTTTGATTTTATTTAACCGTAGTTAATAGTATTGATTTTATCAAGAATTTTAAACTGTGATTATTTATAGTGTAGCAAAATTCAATTTTTTGACAGTGTGTGGGATCATTCGGGACTAACTCATTCCTATTTTTGTTAAGTCTTACTCAACGGAGTAATTAACACGGCATAAAGATCCATAAAAAGTATGGATCATTCGGAACTAATTAGTCCCATTTCATGTTAAAGTGTAACTCATCAAATACGTTTGCTCGTTGCAAATTATTTATTTAATATGTGATTTTACTATTGAGTGATAATGAGACTATGTGTATGGGCGGGCAAGAAGAAAAAATTCATTGCTACAAAACAATAAGGCACCACAAGAATACAAGAAATGATTGTTGAAACTCTCAAGTTAACATTATTCCTTAAACAACTTTCCTTAATATTGTATTGTGTTAGGGGCTTTATTTCCCAAAAAAAAAAAAAAAAAAAAAATGAGAATTTTCTTTAGGTTAATTACATTTTGTTATTCGAACTATGATCATTTTTACATTTTGACATTTAAATTTTTTTTTTTTTTTGTCAATTTACCATCTCAACTTTACGAAATTTTGCACATTGCCATTTTTCACAAGTTTTTTGTCCAAAAAAATCACATTCAGTGCATATATAATAGGGTTAAAAGCAGACACCCCCCAACCTTTGGGCCGTTTTGCACTTTCCCCCCCAACCGTTTTTTTTTACAAGTCACCTCCCAACCTTTTATTTTTGTAGCACTTTGCCCCCCAATCAATTTTTTTCCGATTTCAAGCGAATCTAATTGGAATATTCCGTTGCGTGAAATGCACACATATTTGGGCGAGTTAGGGCTGGGCAAAATCATAATTTCACATATCAATTTTAAAAAATTAAAAAAAAAAAAAAAACCCAAAAAACTTCCATTGTTCAACTCCTTCACCATCCAAGCCACCGCCTACCTCCTTCATCGTTTCCCACCGACACCCACCTCCGACGGCTACACCACCACCTTCGCAACAGCAAACCTCCTTCACCATTGCAGCCACCCCCTTCACAAATGGGTTTTCTTTATCAGAAAAAAGAAAAAAAAAAAGAAAAAATTCAATATCATCTTCTTCCTCCACCATTGCCGACCACCACCTTCACCGCTGCAACTTATTCATCCACCATTGCAGCCACCCTTATCAGTTGCACAACCATATTCACCCACTTCGCGCCCCCCCCCCCCCCCACCCACCAAAAAAAAAAAGACTTTACCTCCTTTGTCCCTTCAAGTCGCCGCGAACCCCTCCGCCGCTACAGCCATTGCCCACCACCTTCGACCCCCTACAGCCCCACCCACCACCTTTGGCATTTTCCCCTTAGAGCCCCAACCACACCTCTTTTGATTTTTTCAAATTTTCTTGTTTTTGTTTTTAAATTTTGGGGCATGAAAAAATTAGGTCAAGAAATTTTAATTTGGGGAATGAAGAAATTTTGGGAGGATAAGGTGAAATTATTTAAATATCCTTTAAAAAAAGCCTAAAATCGCGTGCATTCCACACAAGGGAATATTCCCCCAAGATTCGCCGAAAAAGAAAAAAAAAAAGTTAAGTGCTATGAAATACAAAGGTTGGGGGGTGACTTGTAAAAAAAAAACGGTTGAGGGGCAAAGTGCAAAACGACCCAAAGGTTGGGGGGTTGTCTGCTTTTAACCCTATATAATATTTAAAGGTTATATGATGTAATACTTTCACACATGCATATCATGTGATGTTTTTCTGATAAAAAAATCAGCAAAAAAATGGTTATATATGGTAAAATGCAAATTTCGCAAAAGTTGAGATGGTAAGTTGACACAAAAAAAAAAAAAAAAAAAAAGTTTAGATGCCAAAGTGTAAAAATGGGCATAATTTGAATGGAAAAATGTAATTTACCCCCTTTTTTTTTTAGGAAAAGTATTTCTTGAAAAATATTCATAAATAATGGTGGTATAAAATGTACTCTTCTACTGTATAATGATCTTGATATCTTCCTTGACTTTTAGCAATACCATGGGCTATATATATATATATCAAATCACCATAATTTTCCATAGAAAGAAGTTTAGTAGGAGGGATAAAAAAGAAAAACAGCATCATGTCATATACCCTTTTGCTTTTCTTATCAAACATCTTTATGTCTTTATCTATCACTATCTTTATTCATTTAAATCTTTATTTTTTTATTTTTTGTTTTCCCCTTCAATGTTGTGACACAAACTTTATTAAAATGGAGAGTAGATACCGGCCTATTTTATTTCTTTATTTACAAATCTACTGTAAAATAGCACTCATAAATAGTCTTAGCTTTCCTCTATTTCATTATTATTGATGAATAAAGAAAAAGTAGTGTATACTTACTCCCTCTTTAGAATTAAGTTAAAAAGGCAAAATTACAGATTTAATCTCATAGAATACTAGTTTAACATTTTTAGTTTTCTATTTTATGGAATTTTTAAAATGATTTCAAAATTAAAAAGACTCGACATGTTTGTGTTCTATACTTTACTGAATTTTTAAAACGATCCCAAAATTAGGAGAAAAAAAAAATTCAACACAATTAGTACCGTAAAAGCCATAAAGCAGATGTCTAAACAAATCGAATTTTTTTAATTTTGGGGCTATTTTGATAATCCCATAAAGTAAGGTACTAAATGTGTTCAGTTTTTTCAGTATTGGAGCCGTGTTAAAAATTCCATAAAATAGAAGGCTAAAAGTGTTAAACTCCCTATTCTATGCGACTAAAAGTGTAATCTTTCCTATGTTTAATTATATCGACACCTCCCGAAATTAATAAAGTAATGACACAAATATTCTCTGACTTATGTGATATTACAGGTACATCTATTCAGGGGGTGTTAGCGTAAATATTTATGTAAAATTACGCCACTAAATAGGTAGTGTATTTCTAATTACAGCTATAACTTCAAAGAGTGCATTTGTAATTTTTCAGAGGACTTCAATGTTTTATGTAATTAAATCTAACCTTAGGAATGTTACTGCAATTTATTCTTAGAATTAATAATATCTCATTTATTTCTACACAGGTTTTGATAAATAAAAAAATTAAATATTTTTAAAATAATTGCCCCTAAAATAGGTGCTGAGAGTCAATAGTATCATATAACATACGACTTTAAATCAAATTATAGTTTTGGAAGCAGCATTCTTGTTTGTGTTTTTATTTTTAATTTTCAGCGTAAAATATGCGTTTTTAATTTTATATAGATTTTCGTATGAAATTATAATATATTTACAGAAAGAGGAAATTAAAGAAAATTAATTATCTTTAATTTTTTATATAATTAAATTTGATGTACTCAATTAAAACTAATATGTCAAAAATATATTGAGTGGTAAGTCAAATTTTTAATCAACCATGATGGTCTTTTTCCCTTCAAAAAGTTAGACAAGTTTGAGTACTTGCATTACCATGATTTTAATATTGCAAATGCCATACATCATAAACTTAACATATTTAAAGAAATAAAAACATTATCTTGAAGAACAATTTCTAAGTGCCTTAGGAACGTTTGACAATTACAACTACGATATTTTTTTGGCTTATTAGTTGAGGTTGAAGTCCCATGAGCTCAAGCTTATAAGTACCAGTCTCAACAGACAGATGAATATTTGTCTCATTTAATGTCATAACACTGTTAAAAATATAACATTTAATTATGGCTAATTATCATGGTTAATAACAAAATAATCGTAGAAAATAGTCATTAATCACGGTCATGCAATGATTGTTGGCTGTGGTATTTGTGATGGTGGCTAAAACATTTAGCTATGGCAAATATTTTTACTATGTCAATTAACTTTTTTGTGGTGAAAAACTTATATTTTGCATCGGTTTTACTTAACCGTGCCCAATAAAAAATATTTACCACGATTTTTAGTCCATAGTTCTTTCAATTGTGGTCAATAGTCATTTTTTTTCCTAGTGTAAATAATTACCTAATTTGATGTGTATTTATTAATCAAATTAATGTATTTGTCAATTTATTGATATTGATACAAATTATGTAATCACCGTTTCAATAAAAAGAAGAAAAAGAAAAAAAAAAAGTACATTTGACATTTACAAAGCAAAACAACTCTTCAACGTTGAAAACAAAAGCTTTTTTGTAATTTCATATGGTGGAAACCTTATTTGTTCAATAAAAGACAACAATTATTGAGTAGTTCAGAATTAAGATTAGGGTAAATTACAATTGACTCTCCTGATATTTGATATAATTATAATACTCTTTCATTGTTTAAAAATTATAAATATGTTTTTAAAATTAATATCTCTCTAACAAATATCCTCTCGTGATAGCTCATTATAGAGTGGTATTTGTCAAACGACTGTTAATTCTAGGAAATAATTTGTAATTTTTAAAACAACGAGAAAGTTTTTTTTGTTTTTTGAAATAGATCGATTATTTGTACAATAATTCCCGTCCACATCAATATCTAACAAAAACTATTGCAATAATCATATCATGCTCAATAACACATACTATTACAGTTGACAACAACTCCTACTATGCAATAGACCAACAACAACTCTTATTATACAGTAGACCAACTCCTGCTATATACCAGACAAATTTCATACACTTGGCGATATTCGAACCCATAACATTTAAAATCATAGGACCATAATGTTACTGCAATTGTAGAAAGCACTTAATTTACCCTTAAGATTATTGCAATTAGACAAATGTAGAGTCCAATCAAACACTTGTTTAACTTCTTTAAAAGTAGTTATTAGCTCCACTCCTGATCGAAGTCACTCGCTCACGTAGCGTACGATTCTTATTTTTATTTGTCATTTCTGCATATTTAACTTATATCATACATTATAAGATTGAATAAAAAGAATAAAAAAATTAGGATAAATTATAATTACCTCCCATGAAATTTAATATAATTATAAATATTTTTTTATTATTTAAAATATTATAAATACCCTCCCCTCCCGATGACAAATAATTATGTAATCTCTAAGCGATGATGTGGATATTACTGGTTATTTTTTATATATTAAAAAAATCAGGGTGGGTAAAATAAATGATCCCTAGAAAATATTAGTCTATAAAAATATTTTAGAAAAAAATTAAAAATATATAAAATTATAATTTATAATCCAACTTGGTTAGTTTACTATAAAAATTGTGAAAACATATCAAAAACACAAATGTTGTGTACGTGTTAAATAGGGAAAATTGCATGTTTCGTCGTATATCTCAGAGTCGGCATGTTTTTCGACCCATCAATTGCGAGAAGCGCGTGCAACAACGACTAGCATCCACATAAAAAGAACTTAATTTCATAGAAAAAATGGCAAAATACAGTATACTTCTCATAGGGTTTGACATAAGTAAAATTCCTTTGTTGTTTGAAAAATTACAAATTCCTTTCTCGAATAAAAAATAATTATGTAGCCCCTAAATGATGATGTGGGCATTACTATTTTACCCTTGCTAAATTTTATTTTTAAAAAAGGTGGATAAAATAAATAATTCATAGGAAATATTAGTCCATAAAATATTTTAAAGTTTTTTTAAAAGTATATAAATTTAGAATTCATAATTCAAAGAGGTATTTTGGTCAGTTCATCGTAAAACTTAAATGAAACCTAACAGATACTAATGGAATAGACTCATCTTTAGACGGACGTTAAAATCAAAAGAATTTTTTTAATTTATATTTGTGATTATATCAAATCTCAACAGAAATATTATTTTACCCCTGAAAAAAAATTGGAAGTAAACATTATTATAAATCCACATTATTGGTGGCCAATAATTGAGGACCCATGGTTTGTAAATGTGATGCGATACACAACAAATTAGTAGCATAAGAATTCTCAACTTGGATTATGATGCCTTGTCCACCTTATAAATAAGATAAGCATACACATGACCCACACAAACTAATAAACTAAACGACATAATTACGTTTACACCGCTTTATTTATGATTTATTTATAAAACTAATTTTTATTTTTTAAAAAATTATACATACATCCATAAAAAATATCAACATTATTTATATAAATCACCCCTATTTTTTTTAAAAAAGTTACACATACACCCCATAAAAATATCAACATTTTATAAATTATACATATTTTTTTACTGTCAGAAATTATTTCTGCAATTGTACAAAAAAATAGGAGTAATTTACAGGGAAAAATGCAATTTACCCCTTATGATTTTATAAATGTGCAAATTATCTCCCTATGAAAAAAAATAGCAATTTAAACCCCCCCTGCTTTTAAAAATATGCAATTTACCCCCTGTATTTTTTTAATATGAAGCAATTTACCTCCCTAGACAGGATCAATTGCTTCACTTTAAAAAATATAAAAAGATAAATCGCTATTTTTTTCATAAAAGGGTAATTTGATCATTTGTAATATTATAGAGATAATTGCATTAAAGTCATAATCTATATATATCATAATAAAAGTGTACATGTAATTATCCCCAAACCAAATAACTTCAATTGTAATTCACTTTGCAAGAAAATGACATTGATTTTAAACCCCCACCCCCCAACCCCCGGCGCGATACCTGGTGAGGAAATGTGTGGTTCCATAAATGAAGAAGAAGTTGATTGTTGGAATTTGTGATATATCTCCAAAGATGTAGGACATCCACAAATTTCATGACTACCCTTTAATGAAATTATCATTTATTTATTTATTTTGGCTAAGAGAAGTTTGTCCGGGCTTGGAACATACATGTGACAGATTATTTGTTTTGTTGTTATTGTTTCTATTTTGGTTCTTGATGAGGTTTTGTGGGATGGAGACAAAGAAAGTTATTGCAAGATCATATGTTGTAATGAAAATTCAATTTTAGTTCTTGATTGGAATTTTAAATGTGGGAATTTTTTGCCTCAAATTTTGGATAGTTCGAGTTTGTTCGTATCGTATAAGTTCAATTATTAAATCATAAGGTGCAATTTAAGTTTAGGTAAATCAAATTTGAATATTTCAGACGAGATCAAAATTAATTAGCAAGTGAATGACAATTGTTTTTCATATTTAATTGAAATTTGAATTACTAATAATGTAAGGCTTGATCAATTTTTTTTATGAAATTATGTAATATCCATGTTTTTACAACACGTTTGTAGCTTACTTTTCTTGTCTATCCTATTTACTTTAAGAAAAATGTCGGGTTATGGCTTTTGTTTTTCCCTAATTGTCAAATGTGACTCCATATGTCATATTACTAATAAGATCTTGTCCAAACTTCTTTATACTAAAATCTCCCAAGCATTATGTGACCTCATTTTTCCATCCCAGAGTGGTTTTGTGCCTGGCAGCTCGTTGCTAACAATATCTTGCTTGCCCAAGAAATGACACATCATCTTGACATGAGACATAGCAAAGGAAATCTTATCTTAAAATTGGATATGTCCAAGGCTAATTATGATAGGGTCAATTGGAAGTTTCTCTATGTGATTCTTAAGAAAATGAGTTTCCCCTCCAAATTTATTGCTCTCATCAACCATGCTATTGAATAGTGTTGGTTTACCATTCTGGTTAATGAAAAACCTTATGGCTTCTTCAAATCCTCACAATGTCTCAGACAAGGTAACCCAATATCACCTGCATTATTCATCATTGCTGCAGAAGCTCTATCCAGAGGATTTAATCACCTTTTCTCATAGAATCCTGATATGTCCTATCAAACAGGCTACAAAACTAGAGTGACTCACCTGGCCTGTGCGGATGACATGCATCATTATTTTTACCAGATGTTAGGAACAATCTTTGAGCAAATTGATGCAATTTCTGGATCTCAATGAGAATCAATCAGGCCAAAAAATTAATCATTCCAAGAGCTTCTTTATCCCTGGTAAGAAGGCCAACCTCATCTACTATTGACTACAAAAACAAATTCATTGGACTAAATGGGCATACATCTGCTATCCTTGTGAAGAGGGGGGCTTGGGTATCAAAAACATTAGGGGTACTGTTACAACCTTCTCCTATAAACTTTGGTGGCGGCTAAGAAAAAATAAGTCTCTATGGGCTAGCTTTACTATCAACAGATATTGCAAAAAGTTCACACTTTCCTCTGCAAATGTTAAACAAAAGGACTCTAACATTTAGAGAAGAATTTGTAGCATCAAATTTGTCTCTCAGGTGAACATTTTTTAGAGCCTTGGGGTTGCCAATGTCTCTTTCTTGTATGATTGTTGGCTCCCTGCGAGCACCCTCCATTCCCTCACACACCCCAACAAAGCCTCAAATGCCCTAGTCAAAACTTCTGGACCAACCACTCATGGATATTGATAAACTAAAAGGAGTTCCTCAACATATTATGGAGCTTATTTTGCAGATCCCCATTAATCCTCAGCATCAAGATTTCATGTATTGGAAACCCTCTCCCCACGGTTCTTTTTCTACAAAATCAGCTTGGGAGATTACTAGAGATCAAAAACCTTCCCTGGCCATCTTAAAAAACTTGTGGTCCCCCTTCATTAAGCTTGCCATTTCAATCTTCATTTGGAAAGTCCTACAATACTGGATACCGATTGACAGCAGACTAAAAAAAAAGTGCATTCATCTCGCCTATAGATGTGTTTGATACTTGAAGGAGAAACACATTTTCTTTCATAAGAAGGTTTCTCTTGAAGTCTAGAACTTCTTTGCCTCCAAGTTTCAACTCAATAGTCCAGTTACGGATAATTTTTTTCATGATCCTTCAAGCCTGGAAAAGCAACATTTCTAATTAGCCTCACATCAGAGATATTCTTCCCCGCTCATCATGTGGAACACTTGGATTTGCAGGAATGCTGCCATATTTGAGGATATCCCTTCAAAGCTAATCGTATTATCTCACAAACTCTCAATTATCTTCATTTTCTGGGTAAAGTCAATCCCATGAGAGCTATTGACTAGAGGGGACAGACCTGTTGCTTCTCTTCTTAAAATTCCTCTCCCCCTACATAAGGTATCATCCAAAATCTCAATGGTTAAATAGATTAAGCCGGAGAGGGGATGGTTCAAATTGAACACGAATGGTTCCTAAAAAGGAAATCCAGGCGTTGCAGGGGCAGGTAGTATAAAAAATCATCTTGGTCAGACTGTCCTTGTATTTCAGGAACATCTTGGCCTCATCTCCAACATAGCAGCAGAACTGAAAACTGTCTATAGAGGTGTTAAATTGTGCATTGATAGCAACATTAGAAAATTTTGGGTGGAAATAGATGCCAACGTCGCCCTCAAACTCATTTTTTATCCCTCCTAAGGGCCTTGGCACCTTCAAAATCAGCTGCAACAAATTATAAATCTTCTATCCCAAACTAAGTTCAAGATATCACACGTGTGTAGAGAGGGTAACCAAGTGGCCGATTATTTTGCTAACCAAGCATGTTTTAATCAATATCTCACCATCCTATTCCCTGATAACATCACAGGTATTCCTAAAGGTTTAATTAGACTTGACGCTTGCTCCTTCCCTGCTATTATAATCAGAAGTACTAGTACCTCTAATTTCAGTTAAAACACTTTCCAGAAAATTAGGGGTACTTCATTACTCATTGGTTCTTTGATGACATTTGTCATGTCTGAGCCTTTTCTGTGTTGTTTATGTGATCTTACCTGAATGGATTCCTTGATGTTACTTATTTCATATGGTTGATGTTGTGCAGAATGGTTCCTTTTGTTTTTATCTGGATACCTTCTGGTTTTGTTACTTCATGATGTGCTCGTTTATCTGGCCTTTGGTATTGTAGTCAATAGTTATTTTGCAGGTTTTATGAACCCCTTCCATGGGTGTTGTGTGATTCACGATGTGGAGGGATAACAAGAACTTTTTGACTCGCCACAATTTTTCTGTTACACCTGCTAGTGTTTTTTGCTGTAAGGGGGTAGTACTCTTCGTTTACGTTTTTTACTATACTCAATGTAAGCGAGTAGTACTTCTTATTTTTCAGTGTTCTATTTGTAAGGGAGTAGTAGTCCTTGTTTATGACTTTTCTAGAAATTCTAGGGAGGTAGCTTTCCCCACTGTAACTATTTTTGTGCATTTTAATATAGAAGGATTGCGGACCTCGAAAAGCTGCCCCTACCTCTAAGTGTTTTTGTCAAAAAAAAAAAAATTAATTCATTGATCAACTGCATATATCCTAAACAGGAAAAAGAAAAAATAACACTTGATTTTTTTTGCTTTAATATAAAAATGGTGATTACATCAATATCAGTAAATTACGAAATATACCCTTGTGATCAATAAACTCACATTATAGCCAATGGGGTCTAACTCAGTTGGCGAAGTTGAGGCTCCATGATTTTAGAGGTCTTGAGTTCGAACCCCGCTAGGTGGGTGGGATGTTGTCCGTTGTATAGCAGGAATTGTTGTCTAATGTAATAGTAGGTATTATTGAGCAGGATATAATTATTGTAATAGTCTTTGTTCGATATTGATGTTGATAGGACTGATTGTGCTTGTAATCGATTTATTTCAATTAATAATAATCCATCGCTCTTACCTCAAAAAATAAAAATAAACTCATATTATAATAAATTAATATTATAATACATTCATATTTAGTGAGATAAATACCCCTCAATAATTCAAATTAAGTGAAATAAAAATCCACGCATTTGGTGAGATTCAAATCTATAATTTCGAATTTATTTATACGAGCTCAGCCTTAAATATTAAAGTAAATATCATTGATTAAAAAAATAGAAAAAAACAACCCACAGCACTTGCTTGAGCTAGCAAATCCATGTAAAAAGTAAGATGAATTTACATATATAAAAAGCTGAAATTATGGTGAAAAGATAGAAAGAAAGCCACAAAAATTCAAGATTTTTACAACACTAGAAAAAAAAAATCTACTATTGTTTACAGTTTTATTGGTTATAAACTAAAGTCATGAAAAATAACTATTATCTATTATACTTAAGTAAAAATTAATGTAAAAATTTAGCTTATCCACTAGAAAAACTATTTTAATTTTACTATAAGTCATTAGTCATAACAAATATTTTAGTTGTGGTCACAAAAATCATGGCCAATATTTATTTACTATAACTATTTATTTTTAAATATAATAATTAGTTATAATTAAATATTATATATTTTCTCATGCAAAATGAAAAGATGATTCTAAGTCTCACAAGTCATTTTTCATCCAAATTAAACTCCTTTGCAACTTTTACTATTTGACTTATAAAATCACAGGGAAAAGCCCTAAATATTAAACTAAATAAATTGTTTCTTCTTATCTAGGATTTTAAACTATTATAAACTACTACGTTTTAAAAACTATGGTAAATCAATAAGTTAATAATAAGTCATTTGAGAGTAAATATTATTTTTCATTCAATATTTTTATTAATATCAACAAATTCAGTAAATTTTGACTAACGGATGGACCTATTAGTGAGACGAAAGCAAACTTCAAGAGTATGTAATTTTCAGACCACTGAAGGTCTACTTATAATTACACCAAACTTCAGTAGAAGAGAATATAATTATTCTTAATAATTAATCATCACAGAAAGTTATATTTCCTTGAGTGAATAGATCAAACGTTCAACGAGAGAAAAAATAATTAAAAGATAGTTGAATTGTAAACATAAGTTTTTCTATTTTTTTAAAAAAAAAGAGGGGTTAATTACTGCAATCTTATTTAGTACACGATTTTGCCCCATTCATTTTTTATTTATTATTTTCTTTCACAAAATTAATTAATCCAAATGCAAGACATGTATTAATTAACTTCTAGGAAGTAATTATAATATAGTAGGGCCTTTTTATGCAAAATTTCTGGTAAAAGTCTAACTTTTATCTAAGTAGACACACAAACCCTACAACAAAGTAAATAAAAGGAAAATTAATTAATAATCCCATGTTCCAAAGTCTCCAAAAAAGATAAATAATGAGCACTTAATATATTCAATAATTTCAAGACATCATCAAAGCTAAAATAATATATAAGCACAGAAAACAACACAAAATTAATTATCCATAACTTATTTGAAATTTTCATGACAATGTTATGTTCAACTTAATAACGTTGAAATTTAGAGAGAATTTCATCATGAATTTATGATACAAGAATTTCCAAAAATAGGAGAAAAATGCTTTTATTGTTTATACATATGTATTTCAAATTTTAGGGTTGTGAATCTAAAATTTAATGCTCGGTTCACAATAGATTTAATTAGTTAGGCACGACGATGATTCACTAGAAACAATGAATTATTATCTACACTATAAATTACAACAGTTTGAAAACAACGGCAAGTCTATATTATCTATCATGAGTCAAACAAAATTGTTCAAGAATTTAAGTTTCGATCATGGTTAATTAATATTTGTATTGGTTACCTATAGTCAAAACATCTGCAATAATTTTTAGCCGTAGCTAATATTTTAATCTTGCTTGCAGAAATTACAATTAGGTACTGCAATGATTTATGAACTTCTAAGAAAACTTCACATCTGAGTTTTTTTTTTTTTTTTTTTTTTTTTGTTCTTTTGTTCAAGGAGGAACAGTGTTGGTTCCCCAACTATCCTCCAAACGACTCGAACCCATGATCAAAGTCATAAGTACAAGGTACTCTTGCCAATAGGCTACCTTATCTTGTCTAAACTTCACATCTGAGTTAACTCTACAAAAATATATATAATTTTCTCTTATTTCAATATATATATAAACATCTTTGTACGTACTCTTATTAATATAACACAAGAGATATATTGATTCTAGCTACATTAAATTGTCCAAAATAAGGTGTTTGGTTAAGTTTATCAAAATATCTTATAAACTTCTACATCTTATAAAATATTTTAAAATTTTAAAATGTTAAAATTTTATTTAAGAAATAAGTTATTAATTTTTGTTTGGATAAATAAGATGTCAGAGCTTATAAAATGTTAGAGTATTTGGCATAACAAAGTTTTTTATATGGTAATAATGATAAAAAAACTATAAAATTATAGAATTGAAGTTATATAAATAGATATTTTGGCTTTGGGAGGAAAAATGTCAGTTACATGAAAGCTAAAAGCACAATACTAACAAAACTATGAGAAATTTTTTTTGTCTATTAGATGTAAACATTAAAGAGTTTCAGAGATCTTATACAATAAGACGGGTTGAACTTATTATTTTTAAAGAGATAATATTTATTTTGAAATTTTATAAATTATTTAAGAAAATGGATAAATCACAATAGGCTTTTTTCACTTTTGTTATAATTACAAATACTTCTTCGTTGTTTAAAAAATTATAAAAAAATTAGAATTAACGATTGTCTAACAAATACCCCTACAAGGGATTGTCACAAGGGTATTTGTTGGATGACCATTAATTTCAAGGGGCATTTATAATTTTTAAAATAATATAAAAATTTATTATTACGACAAATTTTAAAAGAGCCCGTTTATCAAAAAAATTGCCAAATAATTTTATAAAACCTAATTATAAATTCTCAAATATTTTAAAATATTATGAAAAACTTATAAGTTAAACCAAACACCCTTACGTAGTCATCATACACGAAACATTTTTATAGAAATCAAAACGTTGTATGTGTCGAATAAAGATTAGTAATATATCAACCTCATCAATAATGTTCTATTGGAAGATTCATCAAGATAAGGTTCTCCAATTTAGAAGATTATTTATCTTGTTCAAGATTATTATCAAGCTAATTGATTTATGTATAATCATGAGTCAACACGTACATTACTAATATCAAATATGTATAGCGTATTAAATTCGAGTAACTAAATTCATGTACTTGCTAATAAAAAAATTAGCAACATGTCCGATCGAATTAATTCTTTTAGGAAATTTGACTAAGTCCTGAATCCTACAAGGTTTTAATATTTTTATTTCTTAAAATAAAAAAAAATATTTTTAAATTTCCCGTTTAAAATAATAACATGACATAACTAATCATCAACTTCTATTCTTTTAAAGATAATAACAATATATGAAAAATTAGAATTTTTTTAGAGGAAAATTTGTAATTTTTCAATCATAATCTAAATGCTTGACAAGCTATTAGAAGAAAAAATAAAAATATAAAAAGTGGTGAAAACACTACAAAAACATAAATTATTCCCCACATTATAGATCACTACGACTTAAAAACCATAACAAATCCATACTATGTAACATGCTTAGACAGAATCGATATGGAATTGTAAGTTTTGACCACAACAAATTAACATTCATTACAGTTTTATCTATGGTCAAAATATTTCACAGTTTTTAGTTGTACTAAATATTTTGGCCCCACTTACAGAAACGATGGCTAATAATTATTGCAAAAATTGTGATTAATTAGTGTCCACGATAATTTTTTACTTTTAATCATGGTAATTAACCATAGCATAAAATCATATTTATTTTAGTGAAAATAAATTTACCTTAGTCTAGTAAGGGTCTATTTACAAGGCCAGGTTTATTACATGAAATAGCGGTCTGCTAATAATTCATTCCCTAAGGTTTGGTATAATTATATGTAAATTATTTGTAGTTCGAAAAAATATGTTTCTCCATTAGTCAAAATTCACTAAATTTGTTGATACAAGAAAGACTAAATAAAATTCGATCTTTACCCTCGATTGACTTATAATGACTTATTACAGGTCAAATAATTATTTTTTTTTTACTAAACTATCCTTATAATGTTAAAATATCACTTTCTCGTATGCATTAATGTATGAAATATGACCTTCAATAAATCAGTAATAAGGCAATCAATGAAGAATATGAGTTTTAATTCGATTTTTTTGGTTAATATCATCAAATTAAATGAATTTTGACTAACGACGAGATTTATTGTTAGACGAAAGTAAACTTCAGGGGTACTAGATGTAATTTATTTAGACCATACGGGGTTTACGTGTAATTGCACCAAACCTCCAGGAGGAAAGGTGTAATTTATCCCTACAAAAATATTCATCAAAATAAGTATTATTCATTTATTCTGAACTATTCGATTTAAATAAAAAAAAAGTACTACCAATTCTCTCAAATAAAGAAATTAAATTCAAAATATCATCATTTTTGTTGGTGATTTAGTTTTTTTAAAAAAGAATATGTACAGTATTATCACCGAAAATGAGACAAAAAAAATTAGAGAAAATTTATGTGTATAGGTAATAGAGTGAATAAAAATAAAATATATATACTATTTTATCTTTTCAGCCTTATACGTTCACTTTTTCGTTCAATTTTGAACGAAAACAAAATTGAACAATTTCATATATATCCAGTTTTACTTCTCCTCCATTTGTTCTCCTTAACCAAACACCAAACTTATTTTTATACATATTTTTAATTTCACTTATATTTTCATCTGAATCAAACAAACCCTTGATCCATATCCCACATTTATCTAACTTAATCCTATCAGCCATTTATCCCATACAGAAAAAATAAATGACCCTTGTGGAAATTGCAGTGATGCCAAGATGTTTGGTCAAATTTCTTGGAGCCTTCTCATTGACTACTACAGAGGTCCCCTACTATTCAAATTCAAGTAATTATTGGGGGGTAGGAGGTAGGGGGTAGGGGTTGGGGACCTATTTATTTGTACACAATTTTATTTAATTTCCAACAACTTTTTTTTTTTTTTTTGTTTTTGGATAAAATTTCATTTCCAACAACTTTATAATTGTCTTTCATTTATATATGTTCATTCATGTGTACTATGGTCAAATAAAATTATTGCAGCCTATATATGCTCCCAATTCTTATCTTATTAATTGGAAATTATGACATTTCATGCAAAAGATCATGAGACACAAGTTGTTGAGGATCACACAACATTCTTTTATTTATTTATATATTTTAATTATTATAGTTTAACGTAAAAATTAAATCACAGCAAACACTAATTAACGATATAATTATTAGTTGTTGGTTATCTACAACTAAGGTCAAAATTATAACCTTGAACAAAAATTATAGTAAATACTGATTAATCGCGACAGATATTTAAGTTGTTGCATTAGTTTTGTTTCATCGTGGTAGAAACTAATGAAGGGAGGTTGCGTTTTCATCCTGTATTTTAGGGCCAATATACTTGTTGTTCCATTGGTTACATAATTCTCATTAATGGTCTCATAAGTTACAAAAATTCTAACTTTTTGTTTTTCGTCATATTTTCGTAGTATTTTGACAAAAAAAAAAGAAAAAAGGCATGTGCTAAGTACGTGGTCGTTATTCAGAATACTAACTGACTCTGACTTATGGGGGCCATTAATGAGAATCTCATAACTAATGAAAAAGTGCTAAGCATGTGATTAAAAGTGGCTGAAAAAGTTAATAAAAATATGCTTAGCACATGTATTTTTTTCTCAAAATACTTTATGTATTTTGATTGAAAAAATCGTATTTTTTGTCCCATATGTTAGGTCCATTTTTAATTTTATCTAAATTGTTACAATTTTTCATATTACATTCCGTAAGTTGAAATTTTTCTCAATATTAGTCCGTACATTCATTTTCTCTGCAATAACTAACGGAGATATTAGGAATATCACGTGTATTTTCATATATTTTTTAGTAATTATTGGACAAAAAACGCTCGTTATGACTAAAATTGTGAAAATTTTCAAATTATGGGATTATGCAATATAAAAACTCGTAAATAAATAAAATTAAATTGAAAAAAACCCTAAGAAATGGAACAAAAATGTGATTAGTATTTTGACTTATATAATTCATGCATGAGACTTGGGAGAAGATAATCCATCCACGCAAACACACCGTAGTGGAGGAGTTTTGATAGCCCTTTTATCTTTGTGATGTTTTTGGAAGTATATATGCAACAAAAGAACATTTCTTAGAGTCCACAAAAGTGCCATTCGGACCATTCTAAGTGAACCTTATAGTTACAACTCTTGTTCCTTAACAAGAATTGGAGCATTCTTATGTTTTTGTGGTAATAATTTATCCTCTATCTACATGGTCATAGTGAAAGCAAGTGGCACATTAATGTCATATTTCAATCATAATACCATGGTAACCAAACAAAAAAAATAAAAAAAAATAAGAAAAATATGTCGTAAACGATAAGTTCTTATCCGTTAAGTGAAGAAATGAAGAACCAAAAGAGTTAGTAGTATAGTACATACGACGTTGTACAACTTATGGACATTTGTAGAATGAAAAGTGTTGATAGATTGAGTTTCAGACATTGCTAACCCCCCCTCCCCCCCCCCCCCCCCCCCACCACCCAAACAGAGTTTGAAAGTATAAGGGGGTGTTTGTAACAGTTTAATAAAGGGATAATTATACTGCTCTTTTTCTAGATATAATATAATTATACGTATACTCTTGTGATTTGAAAAATCACATCTTGTATTTTTTATGCTTGTTTTTATCTAACAAATAAATTCCTTTATTAGTCAAAATTCATCGAATTTGTTGATTTCTGCAAAAAAAAGTTGAATGATAATCCATAGTTTTCCCTAATTGACTTATTACTAACCTATTATATCCCAAACAAATCTTTTTTGACTAAATCACATATATGCATCTGTACACGCTAATGCATGTGAGAAAATACATCTTCATCCTTACAAGGGAATTTTTTGTCAGAAAAGATTTATTTGTATAGAAACAATCGGGAGTAAATATGAATTTTTATTCAATTTTTTTGCTAATATAAATAAATTTAGTGAATTTTGACCAATTGAGGGATCTATTTACTAGACAAAAACAAACTTCAAGGATAGTAATGTAATTTCTCACTTAATAGAGAATCTATATGTAATTATATCAAATTTCAGTTAAAGAGCGGTGTAATTATCCTTTTAATTTAAGTATTTCTTAACCTTTTATTAAAAATAAATTGAAAAGAGTATTATTAATTTACAAGTTTGTTTTGATGGAATCATTAAATTAAGTTAATTTAAACTAAAAGTTATATGTTTTCCAGATCAACTGTTGTAATGTATTGATCAAACTGTGTACAATAAACTTTTTTTCGCGCTCAGTTGGCGAAACTGAGGCTCCATGATCTTAGAGGTCATGGGTTCGAATCCCACCAGGTGCGTGGGATGTTGTCTGCTCTATAACAGGAGTTAGTCTACTGCATAGTAGAAGTTGTTGTCTATTGTAATAGTCAGTGTTATTGATCAGGATATGATTATTATAATAATCTTTGTTTCAATATTGAAGTTGACAGAATGATTGTACTTGTACTCGATTTATTTCAATTCATAAAAATTCATCGCTCTTACCTCAAAAAATAAACTTTTTCTGCAAACAGTTCAACTTTAATTTTTTTCATATTTTTTTTACATTTTACTTTTATTTTCAACAACTTTCACTACAAATAAAATTTGCAACTTTCTCTACAATTATTTCCACCATAGAAGTAAAAAGCGAGTGTCAATGTGATTTATCTCAGCTGACGTTGGTTAAAAATATTTGGCTCAAAGACGGTGCTCATTTAAATCACAATTATAATATTAAGGGTGTACTTATAATTTTACTATGAAAGAAAATATTGTATAATTAGACCTAATCTTAGAACGTGTAGATGTAACTCATTCTATCTTTAACTACCGTATACAACTATCTAAATCTTGAACATTTGTTTTTCAATTAAGAGCAAATCACATTGACCCTCCCGATTTTAGGTCTAATTACACAAACACCTTATGCATTTTACAAAATTATTTGTTTATTTTTGAGGGAGTATAGATGTAATTATTTCAGAAGGTGTGTGAATTACTTGTAATTTTGCAAAAGAGGAATAGTATTTATGTAATTAAACATAGCTATAAGGAGTATCGATGTAATTACCCTTCAACTAATTCAATTTTCAATCTACAGTAATTTACCTTAAAAGGTGTGTAATTACAATTACAATCTCATATGGTTCATTTGCAATCTTGTAAAAAAAATATAGAAAATATTTGTGTAATTAGATTTAGCTTCAACGAATATAGATATAATTTACCCTTCAAATTAATTCAATTTTCAGTTGTCGTCATATTGCGCAAAGTATTATCACTCTGACTTCATATAAGTCTCATGATTTTATTTTGTAAAGACGTCTCACTGGGCATTGTGCTCTATATAAGCTATCCAAATCCCTCTTTTGTAGCTGATGTTACATGCTTACCACATCATCAACTCCAGACGGGGTTTGGGACGAGCAAATGGCTTTATTCTTACAAATGAAGCCAAATAATATGGTTTGCGACTCGATCAGTGGATCATTGTATAAGGTACTGTTAATGTGAGCTTCACATAAACTTCACAGTTTTATCCTACAAAGATTGTCTTGCTATGGAAAGAAGGCATTAGGATTTCAAATCATCAAGGTCTTTGGCCTGCGATCGATACGAAACCCTTATCTAGGTCATACATCAAATGTGATCTGTTTACGAAAAAGTAAAGATGAAAAGAATATATTTCTTATCATGCTTGAACCGAGAAACTTATCCTGAATTGTTTTTCATGTTATTTTAGTGAAACATAAGTTTTTAAGCTAATAGATAATTTTCAAAGTTGGAGTCTGTCTAATTTTAGAGACTTTCAAAGAGAAGAAATTATTATATTTTGAATTTTGTATGTTTGAAATTTGCATTTTGGAGCTATTTAGTTAGTTTCTTGATAAACATAATATTTTTTATGGTCAATATGGTAAATTTATTGCGTAAAGAAGTATGAGACATATGATAATTTAAAAAAAAACTAAAAATCAATGCAAATATTTTAATTTCATTATTAAATTTAGAAATGAAGTTATTTTTTGAATTTACTTATACAATCTACATTGTATAATTAATTAGAAGATTATGATTTTCTTATAGGTATAAGATTATGAATTTAAATAACAGAATTAATTTAATCTAAAATAAATTGCTCCAAAATTAATTATTTTTATAATCAATTAATTAGAAAAAATAGATTGTTCACTATAATCAATTATCATGGTTAAAGTTAAAAACATACTGTGGATACTAATTAATTATGATTACGCAATGATTATTAGCCGTTGTTTCTTCAAGTAGAGCTAAAATATTTATTACATCTAAAACTTGTGGTAAATATTTTGGCCATAGGTAAGTCAATAGTAAATGTTGATTAACTGAGCCCGTTTGTTTCTGTTTTTATTTTTAATTTTCATATTTTGAAACAATAATTAAAGTGAAAGCATACTTATTTATATGTAATCTCATTAGAAATATATTGATTTTATACTACAGTTCAATATAAAAATACAATCTCATTAACTACTCCAAACTTATTAACATTTCAAACGAAAACCTATACAAAATTGAAAAAAATATATTTTTCACTGAAAATTAAAATTAAAAACACAAACAATACAACAATTTTATTTTATCGTGATAGATATTATTGATTTAATATGATTTTAAAATTGTAGTGATTTATAATGTAAACAATAATAAACTTTTTGGTAGTATCTATGCAACCACATGAAACTAGACTATAAAACGAGCACTAGAAAAAAAATCACTATTTGCTATAATTATAATAGTTATGGATTAAAAATCGTAGTAAATAATTTTTATTAATCATGATCAAATAAAATCGATACAAAAATATAGATTTTCCACCACGAAAAAGTTATCTGTCATGGCTAAGAGCCATGGTAGAAATATTTATCAGGGCTTTTAGCCGTGATAAATACTTTTAGCCACCCTAGCAGATACCACGATTACAACCGTTACATGGCCTTATTAATGACTATTTGCTATGACTTTTTTATTGTTAACCATGATAATTAGCCATAGTTAAATGTTGTTGTTTTTGTAATGGAGGATGCATTTCTTTTCCTTATTTTTTTGTGCTCATAGAAATTCAAAATTCAATCAATATCTACACTATTATTAAAGAAATTTTTTCGTCCCGTCAATTTTTAAATAACCAAATTTATTCTTTAATTTATTTCTTTCCTTAAGAGAAAAAATTGATTAGAATGATAATTCCAATATATTTTTACTAATACCATAATTACAAAAAAAAAAAAAAGTTTCTCTCAATCTGCCGTTCTATATATGTTTCTCTCCCACCTTATAATTTTATTTTTTTTTTCTCGCAACATTTTTTATAAAATCAAAATTACAATTATCCTCTCACCTCAGTATATATATATTTTTATTCTCACTGACTTTTTTTTTCTCATCCCCTCACACAATAATTATTTTATTAATAATTTTTTTCTCTTTATCTCAACTCGTACTTTTTTTTTTATATGTTTGTAGGATTGTGTGCAGCAATAATTAGTATTATTTTATGAGAATAAGTTAATTTAAATATCCAAAATAGTTATCTAAAAATTAAAATTTAAAAAAGAAGTTAAAATGAATAAGAAGTCATCCATGAGAGTATCATGACTAATCTTCATGTGACAGATGGTACGTGTTCAGATCACATGGCAGGACCATCAGAAATATATGACGCGCCATTACACTAGATCATGCCCCGGAGCACAGGGCAATCCACGAGACGTGAGACTCCACGTGGCACTCATGAAAAGCCCCACTTTGCTATATAATTCCCACACACTCACTCGCTTCTTTAGCTCAAATTTGAAAAAGAAAATAAAAAAATCAATCTACTGAAAAAACGTAGACTTCACACAGCGAAACCACTCACATAGTTGTATCTCACCTCCGGCAACTGTGGCCTCGCCGGAAAATGAGAAATCCGGCGTATGGATTCGGTTTCTCCCCATACGAATGCAGTGCTCGTGTCTCCTTTCACTATAGTCATGTTTTCCATGAAAAACCCTAACTGAAGTTTTTTTTTTGTTTTTCCCGTTTCTGGAGAGTAAGTGTTGGTGTGGAGTATTTTTGTGACCATTTTGGTGGTTGTGTGGAGACGATGGTGATCGGATGATTTGACTTTTGGTTTGCGGGAGAAAGGAGGCTGAATTTGAGGCGTTTGGTGTTGGGTGCTGTGTTTAGTTTACTGACATTGAGTTTTTTGAAGGAATTGTTGGTAGAGTTTTGAAGTAGTTGTTGTTTATAGGTGTCTACAGTTTTTGGTTTGGAGGAAAAAATGCCTTTTCCTATGAGAATCCAGCCGATCGATGCGATCCGTAACGACGTCGTTAAGCCACCGGTGTCGAAATCACGGCTGAGGCGGCTTTTTGACCGACCTTTTAACAGTGTTCTGAGGATTTCATCAGCAGATAAGCAGGTTGCCGGAGGAGATAAGGACGGCGGTGTGGCGCCGGCTGTACCTGATTTTGAGCCGAGCTCGGTTTATTTAGATAAGATGGTTCAAAATTTCATCGAAGACAACAACGACAAACAATCCTCTGCCGTTGCGGCGAAATGCGGCCGCTGCAATTGCTTTAATGGCAACAGCAACGACAGCTCCGACGACGAGTTTGGTTTCTTCTCGGACTCATTTACGGCAAATTCTTCTTTTAGTGACCCCTCCGATACTCTCAAGGTACCGATTTTTCGATTTTTGGCTTTCGCGGATAAGACTTTCCTTTTTTTGTCTGTCCAATTGGTTTTTACTTTTCCCATTTTTCGGTTGTAGAGTTTGATACCCTGCGCGAGTGTGGCGGAGAGAAATCTATTGGCTGACAGTTCAAAAATCGTTGAAAAGAACAGCAAAACTTGCAAGAGAAAAGACGATTTGAGGAAAATCGTCTCCGATGGTCTAATTGCTCTTGGTTATAACGCCTCTGTTTGTAAATCCAAATGGGACAAATCTTCTTCTATTCCAGCTGGTAAACTCTCGAAATTTGCCTACCACTTTTGTGTTTATTCTTTTCCAAATTTCTTTCCATAGTCATCTCTTGAATCCTTATTCATGTTAATCCCTGTTCACTTGATTGAATAATGGTTTCGAAATATTAGACACCAATTTTGTAAAACTTGACGGATTTCCGCTTTCGAGTTCTGAATTCTTTGTCTGATTTTGAAATAATCTAAAATGAAGGTGGTAATCTCAGATATGTAGCAAAATCCTTGTCTTTCAGGTGGAGAATTAATTATTAAACCAATAGAAATTAATACTGATCAAGGAAAAGCCGATAGAAAATGCACCCAGCAAAATTCCTTTCTAAAATTCAAATTCTTCCTTCCATGTTTGGCTGAGTGATTCATCATCCGGCAACTGATGTTTTCCTTCGTGGCTTTGCCAATCTATAGGTGAATATGAGTACATTGATGTGATAATGGAAGGCGAGAGGGTGATAGTCGATGTTGATTTCCGATCAGAGTTCGAAATAGCTCGATCCACGAGCAACTACAAGGCAATTTTACAATGTTTGCCGTGCATTTTCGTCGGAAAAACCGACCGGCTTCTGCAGATCCTCTCGATCGTCTCGGAGGCCGCCCGGCAGAGCCTAAAGAAAAAAGGCATGCACATCGCGCCGTGGCGTAAAGCCGAATACATGAAATCTAAATGGCTCAGCCCCCACACACGCACCACGCATCCAAAATCAACAAGCCCACCTGAAAATGACGCCGTTGAGAAACCCACCGGACCCCAACCCCAACCCGAGGTTCTGGAGTCACCAAGTGACAGTGGAGAATTAGATCTGATTTTCGGAGAGGAAACAACGTCTTCATTTCAATCTGAACCTGGTCTAGAGGAACCCAAGTCAGTGGTGAAGGTTTCCGGCGAGGCGACACCGTCGACGACGTGGCAGCTACCGGCGGTGAAGCCGAAGAGTCTAGAGAGGGGGCATAATAATAAGGTGGTGGTCACAGGCTTAGCTTCTCTCCTCAGCGAACCACTATGAAAAAAATAAAAAGATAAGTTTTGTTTTCTTTTCCAGAAGTTTCTCTCTCTCTCTTTAACTTCTTTCTCTTTTGGCAAAATATATTCTCCCTAAAAAAGTGGATAAAAAAGAATATTATATATACATCTCCTTATCCTTATGTCTATAAATCGGAGTCGGAAGAGGGATCTTGTTTCCTATTTTCAATTTCTCTTTCCTTTTTCTTTTTTGTTGTCCCTTCTTTTTTATGCAGAACGGTTATGTAAAATTAAAAAAAAAAAAAAGGAGAGCAGCTGTAAAAACAATCATCATTTTGTAATAATATTAAGTACAAATTTAATAAATCTTGGGTGATTGTAATGTTTTGTAATTTTGGAAAACAGATGTGTGTTATGTATTTCAAAAATCATTTTCTTTTCTTTTTATTATTTTACGCAAAAAATTGTTGAGGATATAAATATTAGTTCTTCACAAAAGATATGCAAATCTAAAGTAAGATAATAGTGATAAGATGTGGAAAATAATACAACACATTCCTTAAATTTGATCAATGGATTAATCTTTCGATACTCTGAGCAATTAATAACAGTCGGGTTGGGTTGGGTTGAATCGAATTTGATTTCAAACATAATTTACATTAATTGTGGTAATCGAAATTGATTGGGTTACCCCACAAATTTGTCGAGAAGAATCGCGAATATACATTTTAAGGAAAAATATAATTTCAGTTCTATAGTTTAGGAATTTTAATTTATTTTTATATGAATTAATTTTTTCAATTTAAATCTACAACATTAATTTTTTTTATAATATTAGTCTTTCTTTGGTTAATTGATCGAAAAATTGAATGTAACTTTGCACATAATTAAATTAAATAAAATTGCAATTTAAATTCTGTAATTTAGGAGAGGCTGACATTTTTAATTATGCAACTCAGAGAGATTACATTTTTTGTTCTATGCGAATTGATTTATAGGATTAAAATTACAATTTAATTTGGTCATGCGCAAGTTATATGTAATTTTCGATCAAATTGGTCAAAAAAAGAACTAAATTGCCAAAATTTTAGAATTACATAATTAAATTGCGAAGTGAATTTATATATAATCAAATTTGTCAATCTCATAAATTATAGGACTAAAACTACAATTTTTCCTATTCTTTGTGCAAATAGGATTCTAATAACAAATTTACTACCAGTAATAATCAAAGTCTAACTATATAAAAACTTATAGGGATCATTATATTTACACTCCCTCACCTATGGTCTATTACACAAACCATCCATCTCTTTTGTATAATTATAGAAACTACCATTGGCAACCAAAAGATAGGGGTAGTTTGTGTAATGATGCTAACATTTTTAGGGGGGTGTGTGTAATTTTTATAAAAAGTAAGAGGTGGTTTATATAAGTTCTAATAATATTTTGATGAATGTATGCTTAGTTATCTAAAAAATATGAGTGATTTGTCTAAATATGCCATAAATCAAGCGGTGTAACTGTAATTATCCCAAATTTATATATAAGCCATATTGTATATTTAACTCCATCAAATATCTTAACAAAGATTCAAACATATATGATACAACAAATCTCGACTTTAAGCACTAAACTACATGGATTGGTGATTGTTCATCGTGCTGTAAGTAGGAATCATAATTTTTAGATTAAAAAGAAAAAACAATGTTTAAAGTAAAAGGGGAAAATGCTTTAATTTTTCAGAATTAAAACCTAATAAAAATAATTAATTTTGGTATACCATATATATTAAGGGTGGCAGATGTAGTCTATCAAAATTTAATCAATTGATTTAAATAAATATTAAATTCAACAAAATTTTAAATTAGTACATAATTGCTGATAGAAAGTATTCGTTTGACCATGTGATTGAGCAAGTCAAACTTACGATTTGAGTATAAATATATTTTACAGAATTTATGAAATTAAATATATTAAGTTTTTTCGATTTTGGGATCATTTTGAAAATTTTGTAAAGCATAATACTATATGTGTTAAATTTTCTCAATTTTAAGACTATTTTGAATATTACGCAAAAAAATGACTAAAAATATTGAATCTCCTATCATATAGGACTAAGATGCTCTAAACGCTTCAATCATTTCTTCTAACATCAATTATTCCAAATTAATTTTATCAGAATAAAATATTTTATAATTAATTATACAATTACCAAACCAAGTTATTTTAAAATACAATTAATTCTTACAATTATGATTTGACAATCAAAAGGCCGCAAAGGTCTCAGTATAATTAAATATACAATTGCCAAACCAACATTGTTCGACGTTGTTCAGGAATTTTTGCAATTAGAAACTATTTTTCCATATTATTTTCAAAAAAACAATGCGATGTTCAAATTAAATTACTTATTAACTACAACTAAATTAAATTACTTATTAACTACAACTAATTCATCGACATTAACTAATGCTCTATAATACTTGAAGCTAAGCCCTGTCGGCCGCCGGGGCTCGACAAGACTTAGCTTCGCCTCCGGGCAAATGGGTGAATTGGGTCAGATTTATATTGAGTCTAAACGGTTTGGGTTTAATATGGACTGGGTTCAAAATAAACTTGAATTAACGAATTAAAAATGAATTGGGTTGCAAATGGATTAGGTTGGGCCGATGATACTTATTTCTTTATATTTAATGTTTACAAAATTCAGATTTTTAGATAAGAATAAGATGATAAAATTTTAATGCAACTTCTAATATAATATAATTAAATTTGTATTATTTATTATTTATGAAAAGTAATCATATTACATTAAAGATTCATTTATTAAGTATAAAATGAAAAGCTCCTAAAGTATTACAAAATATTGCATTTTTGAAATAAATAATGAGATGATAGCTGCTTGTTAGTTTATTATGAATTGTTGATTTTCGCAGTAATAAAAATTGCTTGTTAGTTTATTATAAATTAGTATTAGATATTAATATTTGATATTATGAATGAAATTTATAATATAATTGTATAATGTGAATTTATCCCCCCAACCCGCCAAAAAAAAAAAAAAAGAAATTTTAAATGATCACATATGAATCCCAAGTTTTGCCTATTTTATAAAATTCTTCAATTTCATTTAATTTGTTTCTCATTAATTTGAAAAATGACAATTTACTTAATATATTTTGAAAATTTTGTTTTTGTCATATAAAATATGCAAAGTAGAAATGTAAAAGTATTTAGTGATATATAGTATAAATTAAATCAATAATGAATTTAAGCAAATAAATAGTGGGTTGGACGTTTTTAAGACCTATCACCAACCTATATAAAATTCATGGTGCAACATATTTTATTAAGTTAATATAAAACATGCTTAATATGATTTGGTAAAGTTATTTCTAACAAAAAATGTGAAAAGAATTTGAACATATGAATGTAGTTATATGTAGTCAACTTGATCAATAATAATTCTAATTAATTAAACTACGGGGTTAGACCCAATTAGACCTATAACCAATCAATATATAACTCATTCCAATCCACTTAAAACCTAAATAAAATTCATCGACCCACTTAAAATTCACCGCCAACTCATATAAGATTCATAATGAACTCATGATTATAATTTATACTAATATCTTTTATCAATTTTATTATATTACTAAAATAACTTTTGATGAATTAATAAAAAAATTAAACATAAAAATACCCGAATGGAATTCATTATAATTCGTATAGGACCCATAATATATTTAAATTTATTTAAACAAAATCATAATGGGCCGATATTAAAAAATATTAAAGCTAATCCAATCTAACCCTACCCAACTCAACCTCAAATTAGATGAGTTGGGTTTGAACCACGAGACTCCACTTTCCACCCATATTGCCACACTATATCTGTATATATATATAATACACGTGTATTTTGAGTATGAGATAAGAGAAGAGATGATTGCAATTTTGGTACTGTAGTTTATAGAGCTTTGCAAAACAGGTACCATTATTTACAAAATCACAACTTCAATACCATACTTTACAGAGACTTGCAATTTTGGTACCACCTTTGCTTTTGGCCTTTAAAACTTTCAAAAAGTATCAATTCAGTCCCTAAATTTTTTTTTTTCGCAGAACTCATTCCCTTCACTATTCAATTTATCAGGCCCAACATGCTTCCGAAATAAAATTAAGCCTCTATAAATTCATACTTTTTTGACCGCGTTGTTGCCGGGTATTCCAAGTCCTCGATTTTACGGACTTCTTCCAACCACACTACCGCAGCAGATGGTTCGCAGGTCCTTAGCTCCTTCAGCAACAAACAGCACAGCCCTATTTCGTTTCCTACCTTGGGGCGTAGAGATATTTCCAATATAGAGACTTGATAAAATTTTGGTTTGACAGGTTGAACAAAAGCCTTTCTTTTATTGAAGAAATATAGGAAATATTACATAGATACTATTTCCTCCGTTGGAGGAGACAACTGTTTAGCCTCTCATGGTGTTGAGGGCTGAACTCTTTGGGGAAACCCCATAAACTAAAAACTTGAAAATTTACAAAGATAGAGACTTTGGAAGTTATGCTTTGAAGAGTAGGGGAAAAAATTTGATGATCCCATTCTGCTTCTCGGCTTCCTTATTTATAGCCATCCGCGGACTTCAAATGCGGACTTCAACTTGTTTTGATGACGTCCTTGCGTTCGTCATCTGGATGACGTCATTGCTTCCGTCATCGTCCTTTCCAGTTGTATTCCATAATGGCTTGTCGGCCATTCAATTGCTAGCTGGCTCTGACTGTTGGCTTTTGGCGTCTTCTACCGACAGTCTTCTTTTTGAATTTTTACATCCTTCGATTTTTACTTGTTCTTGTAAAAATTCTTCCTTTTACCTTTGTCCGGGTTCGGTTCGGGTTTCTTTTGGGTCACCTGTATCTTTGTGCCGAACAGTGGTTTTTCCTGTTTCTCACAGCAAGGGCAAACATGGTTATGCCATTGCCCAACATGCAACATGTTGCATGCCTTCATCCTTGTTGACTCGGTTGCAGGCAGCTTGTTCTCCCATATAAGCATTCTTTTCTTTTTCGAACATGCTTTCTGCAAACTCAGTGCTCTTTCCTGTCATGGAGTTTAACAGGAACGATCCATTCACCTTGTTGGAGAAGATTTTGAATGGATACTTGACTTTGTCCATCTCGGTGAGACAGACCCATAGACCCCAAGCTCTTCTGGTGGAAATATCGTCTTCGTTAATAGCTGACACCAGTGGAGCTTCTTCTGTGGTAGCTTTGATTCTGTTGAAAGCCACCATGTCTGGTCTCTACAGCTTGATGAAATGAAACGCTGGATGAGACCCTTTTCCTGTCATCTCTGGAGCTACTAAAATGAATTTTAGCTCCAAGATATCTCCTCTCTTTAAGTGGGGATTGTTCTGCCATGAATCGTAAACCGCCCCACTAATCCATTCCGGTAATTTGGAGATTTCCGGAAAACTTGGTGACATAGTATGAACTGAAGCCAGAGCTCCAAACTCATACCATTCTCGAACTTCTTCAGGTTTTGATCCTTCCATCATCCAGACCCTATTGTATTTTCCAGTGGTCTCGATAATGGTCTTGCTTGGGTTGACACCTTTGCGGGAAATTAATTTTTCCCACATCCTTTGATAAACCTGCCAAGCAGAAAAAGATGAAGAAGATAATTCATTAGTATTAGTCTTAGAAGTGCCTGTCATTGGCCTAAGACTAATCTCTCCCTCTTTAACCCCATAGGTGCTGGGTTGACTCGAATCATCAGAGGTTTTCACTCCCTGTGACTCGTCCGTTGCCGTTTCACCAGAATCTGATGATGGCCTTGTGCAAGCAGTACTTGAATCTGCCGCTACAGGTTTAGAGTCCTGTACTCTAAGTGCAGGTTTAGAGCCCTGCTCTCTCAACTCGCGAGTCATCACCGAGGGCGATGCCTTTCGAATTGGTTCTAGTAGAGCGTTCCATAGCGCCGTTGAAGCTACCAAGGAACTCCTGATATCTGTCTGGACTTTATCCAGATCAGCTCGTTGGACTTGTCCGGCTATTTGGGCTTTAACCGCTAGCCGTCCAAATTCTCGGTCAAGCTCCTCGAGGTTCTCTCTGAGGTGCCTGAGTCTCAGCATAACGGAGTTTGCTTCAGCTCCCTCCATCTCTTGTCAAGAAATCTGCAAGAACATTTTCATGAGATTTAATAACGACAATATTATAACAATAATATTGGCATTCAGCTTGCCATCTGATAATACGAGCTTTCTCTATTTTTGATTCCAGTTTATTTTTCAGGAAAGCTTTAACATTAGTATTATCAACTTTCAATGTAAATTCTTTAGCAAGTAAGAACAAAGGCCATTTCTTAAAAGCCTTCCAAACTGCAAAGAATTCCTTCTCATTGATGTGCCACACTTGGGCTTGTTGTTCGGTGAACAACCCTCCTGTGTATCTACAAGGTTTCTCCCCTGTAGTAGTCTTCTTCATGAGCACTGCTGCCCATCTGTAATCATTGGCGTCTGTGTAGACTACCAATTCATTCTCGTCCTGCGGTATTGCAAGCTTTGGCAGATTATTGCAAACCTGCTTTAGCTCACGAACCCTTCGTGTGTGGATTTCCTCCCATTTCCACTTTGCACTTTCTGTTTCTTTCAAAAGTGGACGAAAATCCTTTCTGTATTTTGCAAGATCCTTTATAAAGATACCTGCAAAATTCACTACTCCTAAGAAGCTCTGTAGTTGCTTCTTATCTTTGAGTACATCTGGAAAATTGCGGATTTTTTCCACAATATGTTCCTGCAACTCAATACCTGCTTCGTTAATAAGAATTCCTACAAATTCAATTTTATTGACTGCAATAGTAGCTTTCTTTTCAGAAAGTACTAAACCCTCTTATGACATGCATCAGAAAATATTTCTAAATGTTTAATATGATCTTTCATATTTTTAGATGCAATCAAGATGTCGTCAATATAGACAAACATGAACTCAAAATAATCTTTAAAAAGATTATCCATTTTTCTTTGAAATATCTGGGGTGCATTAGCCAAACCCATTGGCACACATTCCAGATATATTGACCTTGTGGCGTGGAGAATGCAGTAAACTTCTTTGATTCACTCTCCATTTTAATCTGATAAAAACCAGATTTGCAATCAAATTTAGAAAACACTTTTGCACCTTTAATGCAATCAATTAAGTGCTCTCTACTCGGGATGTAATAACCATCAAATTTAAGTATTTTATTAATACCTTGATAGTTAATTACTAACCTGGGTTTACCTCGCTTTATCTCGCCATGGTTTCTTACCAAAAATCCAGGGCTACTGTAGGCAGAGATTCCAGGCTCAATGAGTCCAAGGCTGATATGCTCCTTGATAATGGTCTGCATATCCTTCTTGTCCTCCATGTTCATTTGAATAGGCTTGTATCAAACATACTCGTATTTGCACTCTTCTTTAATCTTTAGAGTAACTTCGATCTTGTTCCTATCCCACCATGCCAGAGGATTTTCACTGAAATTTCTCTGGATGAGTCACTTGACATTTTCGAGAGAAAGAATGCTTTCTTCGCTTATGTCCATCGTCTTTAGCTCTACCAGGGCTTCCCTGAGGTTCTTGATTTCTTCCTCAGATTTCTCGTAAAAGCTATCGCTATCGATGAGTCCCTGTTGCCTGAAAGACAAGAAAACTTTTCCAAATTTCCTTTTATCCTGCATTTTTGGATTAGTCAATTTGGCATCGAAATCACCACGCTTGCTGCGAAAATTTATAGGCATTATTCTGTTAAATGCCTTTTCTCTTCGCAGAACCTGTATCTCATTACCACAGTTAGTAGTAAAGATTAACAGATTTCTCTGATTATCCTGCATATATCTTGCAAATGTTTGAATAAAATTATTACCCAGCAAGATATCAGCACCTGTATCATGAAAGTAAATGCGAGGTGTTTTTACCCTGAACCAGGGCGTTCCAAATGCTCCCCCGATCATGATTTTTACTTCTCTGATTCCTGTATTGAGTATTAGGATTTTTTGTGAAAAATCCCTTCCTGCAATAACAGGTAAAGTTTCCCTTGCTTCTTTAGGGAAAACTCCAGGTTTTGCTGTGCAAATCCCTGATCCTGAGTCAATATAAGCTGCAAAATATTCTGTCTTATATTGATCATACAACATACCAACAGATATGTATATAGAAAAGGGGCTTGTCATTCAATCCTTATGGTCACACCATCAAGACTGAACTCCATACCGTTACCTTTTCTTCCCCATGGTTTATGATCCTCGAGGAAACTTATCCCCAAAGTCATACACCCATTTTCTCTTCCTGCGACACCTGCAACTAAAAATTCATGGCCTGCTATTTCTAACATGCCTTCAAATCTACCAATAACAGGTTGCTGCAAATGATATAAGTCATCACAAGGGAAAAAGTTTTCATTCTTAGTGATGTCAAATATAACTTGTATTTCTTTCCATCCTTCAGGGCATTTAAGTTTTACGTTATCTACCCTAATCTCTTGAGGAGTTAAGACTCTTGCTAAGTCTTTCTCTTTTCCTTTGTAGCCTGTTATCCTATCTTCCGAGAAGGACATCCTGCTACCAAACTCAATCCTAGAACTCATTGTTCTGTCTAAGACTGGGTGATCTTTTATAACGATATCGACACCACCTATTTTAGGTATCCGAATTGGATCTGGTGCCATTACCTTAGCAAATTCCTTGAAAATTCTAGGAATCTCAATATACTCTTTCCTAAGGAATAAATCCGAATGATGTGTATTGGAAAGGGCATAAGCAATTCTATAAGTTATAGAATATGGTCTATTTCCTTCTTTCATTAGATCTTTTCTTTTAAAATCCTGATGAAGGGTTAAGACTCTACTGAAATCTTGGTCCGCTAGGTTGTATGCATCCTAGGATGAATATCAAACATCAATTTTCCTGCATACAAATTACCTATCATTGTCCCAAGACAACCATCTCTCAAGTTATTGATTCTTCTATCCATTATTGATAAATGTATCTTTGAATCAATACCTTCCTTAAAAGTTGCTTTTATTACTACTTCAATAGTTCCTATGTGGATCCATTTCATAGTAACTGCTACTTCTTCTCTGAGCCTACTTAATTCTTCAAGAATTTCTTCTTTATGAATAAGCTGCATTTCCATCACATTACAAGTAAATTCTATGGGAATAGCGAACTCACCTGAACTTACTTTGTAGATTATGTGATGTTTCCTTTGGTTTAGTCCTATCTGGTTGAGGACTTTACCAATTCCTCCAATTCTGAATCCATCATATGGACTGAGGTTGGAATCTTGACGCATGATTCTTTCCATGGTTTTGTTTGACACCGTCATTCTGGAAAAGAATCCTGACAGGCTTTCAGAGGTTTGAAGCCTATCTCCCTCATCGTGACTATTCTGACTCGGTTGAAGATCCATCCGACTCAGTCACCATTTCCTCCTCATAGACACTTTCGTCTGAAGGAAGATCTTCAAATTGGTATATTGGTACCAATTCACCATAGTAGACCGCGTCTAATATGTCATCCGTGGCTTCGAATTTTCTGATTTCACCACGTTTTTGCGGGCAGTCTGGAGCGATATGTCCTCTTGCTCCACATGTCCAGCAGTTGCAATCCTTGAAACTTTCATTAGTTCGGGTATGGGCCCGTCTGAAAGTTCTCTTCATAGGGGTTCGTCCGGTGGATCTTATATCTGTTCATCTAGATCCTTGGGATGAAGCCCTTGTTGGTCCACTCCGTTGCCCAGATTTGTATGTTCTGGCTTTGGTTTTGGACCACCATGCTCTACGCCTGAAAGGAGTTCTTCTAGGATTCCTGGAGTATAGATCACTCCTGTGTTTCCTCCTTTTCCTCGGCTCACCTGATTCTCCTATAATAGTAGGAAAATCGTTATTATCACAACAGAGAGGGGTTCGTTTGATCGTACCTCTCAGTCTTTTCATGTTTTTCTAGATGGATGCCTGATAACACCAATCCTTCAACTTGTCTTTGAGGAAAGACATTCTCCTTGCTACTGAATCCATCTGTCCCTCCGGTACTTTGTACGATTGTATCAACATTTCCCTCCATGGACTACAGATTTTAGCAAAGAACATTGGAGCTGCAACATCCACTGCTACTCCACTCTGAAAGAAATATTTACGAAACCAATAGATATATTCATCTACTGCGCAAATACTCCTTAGTTCAAGGCTGAAAAGAGCTTGTGCATTTTCTCTAGCCTTTTCTGTTCTACTTTCTTCGAAGTACCCGTCTCCGATGAAGTAAATCTTAATAAGCCTTCCTAGCCTATCCGCAATTGCACTCTTGGAATCTCCGGCAAGGATACTGGCTTTAGTATCAGCTGGGGTATTATCCCATCCGATCTTCACAGAACCCTCTAAGCTTAACTCCACTAATTTGATGAAGTTTTCTTTGTCGAGTTCTAAGGTAGTTGCCGCAATCTTTATGGCTGCTACCCATTCATCTATCAGCTTCTCCATGTTTCGGAAGTCGATAACATCCAGATTTAGAACAGCACCATATGGATGCAAGGGCTGAAGCATCGTTCGTGCCCAAGGTGTATTTTCCGGTGCTCTCCTAGGATTTCTCCCTGGATTCTCTCGGAGTCTGGTTCCCACAAACGTCGGTGTTGTGTTTGTGTGGAAATCTGCGCTTTCCCTCATCGGTTGATCTTGTGGAGCTTCGTTTGAACAGGTGCTCCCCTCCGGCGGTGGTAGTGCTGGAGTAACTTCGTTGGTTTGGATATTGACTAAATCCACAATCCCTAGTTGGGAAAACGATTCAGCCAATTCTTGTAGATCCGATAGATCCGCTCTGGTTACCTCCATTATTTTATGGAGTTAAGGATCTCCTGGATCTGTTCATCCCGAGTCTTTGGCTTCGGGATCTCCTTCGCCTTCCCCTTCTGGTGTAGAAGAGGCACTGTCCCAAGGGCATCCCTGATCCTTTCTTGTCTGGATATTGATGATTCAGGTTTATCCCTTTGGTTTCTTTTCAGATCTGCAACTTCGGTCTTCAGATCTGTAAGATTCTTGTGTAGATCTGGGAGGATCTTAAGAATCTCGTCCATCTTGTGGCACAAATAGTCTACTTTCATAGGTACGTTGGATAACCTATGTCCATAGTCTTGAACCGTCTTCTGGATTTCCCTCAGATCTTGAGAGATTTTCGAGGTATCGGCCTCGATTTCCTTCCAATTAGCACCTCTAATCATAATTTTTAGAGAGATATTGGTGTAGGTATTGACCTTTTCCGTTCCTCCGGGCTGGAATTGGTCCGTTGATCTCAGTGGTCTGCAAACGCTTCACCACCTGTCCTGGAACTTCCAGTAGGACTCGGAGATGTCTGGGTCCTGGGTTTATCTCTATTGGATCCCCGTTTTGTGGTTCCTCGGGAGTCCGAGGAGCTGCTTTCATCTTACATGGACCTTTGTATGGACCATGGTCACATTTGTACAGAATTTCCCGAAGGACATCCTTTCTCTGTTTTTCCATAATCTGAAAATATTCCCTGTTGTCATTGTAACTCGAACTTTCGTTCGGTTCCATTTTCTCTTGGAAGGTCTCCTCCGTTAGTGGAAAAATATCTAAATATAATATTAACCATATATTTCTTCAATAAACCTAGGCTCTGATACCATTTTCAAGCGTGGGTGAAGGTAAAGCTCATTTAGATACGTTGGCGTTGTATCCTCTTCGATCTCAGATCTAAGAATTCCTTTTCAGGATGAACTTAGTAACTGATTAGATCGTAAGGTCTTCCAGCCTAATATATCTGTTTAGAGTTTCACAATCAAGGGGACTAGATCTGCGAAAAACAAACCTTTTTGGGGCTAAAATGAAATTTTTAAAAGATAAGCCATGATAAGAGATTTCAAACATGAGCTGTGGTATCAAATCTGCAATTTTTCATAACTTATGGTATGAAATCTGCTATTTTGAAAGGTATGGTACCTAAATCGCAAAGTTGCCCAAACTATAGTACCTCTTTCGCATTTTATCTCGATAAGAGAAAGATGCGTGCATATCCAATTGTATCTCAGCAGGGAAACATTAGGGACATATATTTTATTACCTCTTCCTGTTCGGAAAAGTCCAAAATTCTTACTGACATTTGTGGAGAACCAGAATGAGAGCGTGGGGGTGAGAAGGTCAAAGAGGCTCCTGTATTAATTTTTTGACTATTTAAAAGAAATGTAATTTACCCCTTTATTATGGAAAATTAGCAATTTATTTTCATAAAAACTAAGAAAGTAATTCATCCTTTTATATTATAAAAAATAGAGTAAAATAATCCGTCAGCCCAGTGGTGCATTACACGCGCCCAGTGAGCGTTTGTGTATATTTTTTAATCAATAAAATAATAATTTATTTATATATATTTAATTTAATATAATATTTATATAAATAATATTTAATATATTAATATATTAATATTATATATTAGTATATAAAAATGATATATGTATATATATGAACAGTCCTTTTTTCTTCGTCCCCAAATCGCCGGACCGCTGCCGCCGCAGCCACCATCTCTCCCCCACCCCTCGCGTCGTCGTTGACCCCAGCCCCCTTTCCCTCGCCCGGCCGCGACCCCTTCCTCCCCCTTACCTCCTCCTCACGCTGCCATCGCCCCTGCCACCTTCTCCTAGGAGTGTACACGAGCCGAGCTCGGTCAAAATTTCAAGCTTGAGCACCCCATTGTGAGCTCAAGCTTGACGATCCTACTATAAACAGGCTTGAGATCGAGCTTGAGCTCGTATTTCTCCTACATTTTTTGAAGTTTTTAGTTCTTTGTTACAATATTTTAATCTAATGTAATGAATTTATGACTTCATAATATTTTTATCGCATATCTAATATTAGTATAACAGTAACATAATTAGTAAAAGTATAATAGAAAATATACATCAAATTATCTAAATACTTACACATAATTTTTCATATTTATCTATATACATCAAATTAAAAAAATATTAATACATTCTTAAAAGAATCCAATAATACTTATAGTATGCGATTTAACGATATATTTGTCCAAAACAATTTTTTTAATATATTAATTTAGATAAACATAAGCTCTTTTTTAAAAGTAAAATTAGAGTGAATGGTCATGAAAATATATTTTTAAAATATAATGATGGAAATTTAAATTTTATATCTTTCAATTCTAAAAAAAGAGTTTAAACTAAGTAGTGATTGATCTCATTATATATATGTATATATATATATATATATATATATATATATATATTATTTGAACTTGTAAATTTATAAAAATACAAGAGGTACAAATTGATATTCAAGAGGCAAAGGATCAAGCACTACCTCAAGGGGACACCACTTCCTGTGGAGCCTCCCCTCCTACTTTCACATCCTTCAGGGTCTCATCGTCAAGCTAATGACGTTAAAAAAGCGCTCTGTGGGAGGCAACCCATGCTCTCTTCAATTTTTTTTATTTGTTTTATTTTCTGTTTTGTGCACTCTCAATAGTCCGTGACTCACAGGTTACGCAGTAGGGGTCACTACTCAAGATTCTGATTCGTGCACCTGTGTTAACCCATGCCTACAGGCTATTTCCATAGCAATATTTTTTATTTTTTTTATTTTTTTATTATATATCTTCAAAAAAAAGTAAAAAAAATTCAAAAAAAATTAAAAAAAAATCAGCATCGAAAATCAAATTGGGACTTTCCCTTATTCTCATTTTGAATTCTCTCTCCCTTTTGAACTCAGATGGAGTCTACTGATTCTTCTCGCTCGCGGTGCCGACTCAGCAAAATTGCAGCTCCAATCGCACCCCTATCCACTCAGGGAAGTTTTCTATACCTTTATTTTTATTATTGTCCCTCGGATATATGACATTGAGGGCAATGTCATTCTTAAGTGTGGGGGGGAGGGATTTATGCCTTCATGATATGATTGGTTGACATAATGTGGTTTGCAAAGATGAATCTTGTTCTGTTACATCCCATTTTGACCCTTGTTGACATGATTAATGAATGCATTATTACGGTTGCAAGAGATAATGGACATAAATAGGAAAGAATTCAAACTTGCCACACTTGTTTTGATTATCTTGATAATTGTTTTTAAATGATAAGTGATTTTGAGTATCACACATAAGCCAATTTTTGTGAGCTTTTGAGCCTAATGGGCACATCTCATTGTTTTTTGTGAGCTTTTGACCCTTATGAGCACATCTCATTGTTTTTTGTGAGCTTTTGAGCCTTATGAGCACATCTCATTGCTCTACTATATTTGTTTGGCTGTGTGATGTCATCTCTGGTTTGAATTTTCTAGAACTTGCTCGGTTATGCATATCGAGGCTGCATTTGTTGATTTGAGTGTGGTGAAAGTGATAAGGGCATTAGGACTTAACCAAAATATTTTGTTAAACCTACATAAATAACAACACTTAGTAGCCTTATTGAGCCTCGGCCTAATTTCGTTGTCAATTTAGCCACTATACAAGCCTATTATAACCACTTTGTTCACTAGACCTTGGCACCTCATTTTTAAAGATTAGAATGATAGCTTGTGGATTGCTTTCTCTCATCAATAGATGGTTCAAATGTACAATATCCACCCCCTTTCAAAAAAACAAAAATAGTTTCTGGAAGTTGAGAAAAAATCTCCAGTCAAAAGAACTCCATAAACAAATGATAAAAAGGAGAAAACTTCAAAAAAAAAAAAAAAAAAAAAAAAAAAGAAAAAAGAGAGAAAGTCAAGAAAAGAAGGGGTGTGCACTCAACATTGAACCAATAGAATTCGTAAGAATGGCATGTTATGCAAGTAGTGTAATGTAATTCCTTTAACCCAAAATAAACCCTTCGTATTTCTATATTTTTTCTTCATTCCAACCCCCCAAACCTAAACCCCCATTACAACTTGAAAAAGACCCTTTGATTCCTACACCTAATTCACTATTAAGCAGTGAAGATGTGATATAAGAGTAAGCATATGGTAAAATCTTGCCACGACATGACCTGAGAGTTGGTTATTTCTTATTTCACCCTTAAACACTTTGAGCGTCTAGAGTGAATCTTAAGTGAGGGTGTTAACTCACTCTGCATTTTGATTTTGAAACGATTGTCGAAGTAATTGATTCACAGTGTGGCTTGTGTGAATGTGTACCATGAAGTTTGTTGTCTCTTATACCTTGACAAATAAGTTCATTTTGAATGTTGACATAAGCCAAAGTTGGGTGTAAGGAATGAGATTATCTTTGAAAGGTGAATGATCGAATAGTTACATGCTTTAGGACAAGCATGGGTTAAGTGTGGGGGAATTTGATTAGTGGAAATTACATGATATATTTTGCTGTTAATTTCTTTATATTCTTGTGGTATGATGTTTGTTCTTGAGTTTATTTTGTGATTTTAGGTGCTTTCATGGAAAAAGAACAAGTTGCAAGACAATAGTTCAAAATGCAAGGAAAGTCAAAATGTAGCAAAAATGTATCAAGGATAACCCGTGACTCACGGGTTATTAGGAATCCACAAAGTAGAGACACGGAATTGGCATAACCCGTGACTCATGGGTTATCAGACAAACATGATGCATAACTTAAAGAGTCCCCAACATGCCGCTTCATCAAATTAACAGATTCCAGCAGCTCACTTTTATAGTAATTATGTTAGGAAGTTTAGTTACAATAGGATTATGAAAGAAAGAAGGGGAATTAGACTAGACTTAGAACTATTTGGAATTATTATAAATAGGAGGAAGAGAATAAGACCAAAGGAGGCTTTTTGGCTGAAAATTCAGAGACACACATCAAAGCAGAGGTGGAGAATTGACACAATTTGATCCAAAAATTGAGAGAACTTTCCATCGACAGAGAAACACCATTGAAAGAGGAGAGACCAATGAAAATTCTGACACCGAAGAGCACTTAGCAATCATTGAGCCAACCATGGACCACGTGGGAGCCGTAGAAAGGCTTATGATGGAGTCTTCATTCCCATCAGTTGATGGGACGATCTCTAGGATTGCTTGCCTACTTTTCTAGCCAACAATTTTGAGATTAAACCTTCCATGATCTAGATCATCCGATCAAGTGTGCAATTTTCTAGTTTGCCTGAAGAGGACCCTAATAAGCATCTCTCTACCTTTCTTGAAATATGTGATACCTTTAAGTTTAATGGTGTTAGTGATGATGCTGTTATGCTTATGATTTTCCCATTTTCATTATGTGATACTGCAAATGATTGGTTTCAATCCTTGCCTACTGGTAGTATCACTACATGGGACTCATTAACTCAAAAGTTCCTTGCTAAATACTTTCCTCCTGCTAAAACTGCTAAGATGCTAAATGACATTACTTCCTTTGTGCAGTTAGATAGAGAATCATTATATGATGCATGGGAACGTTTCAAAGGCATGCTTTAAGATGTCCTCATCATGAGCTACTCGTGTGGTGGCAGGTACAAACTTTTTATAATTGTGTCACTTTGGCTAATCGAGCTACTATTGATGCAACTGCAGGTGGCACTATCATGAAGAAATTGCCGTCTGAAGCATTCAATATCATTGATGAGATAGCCACCAATTTATACTCATATGGGCTAGAGAGGACTAATAAAAGAGTAGCCGACATTCACAATGTCGATGCAATAACCACATTATCTGCTCAAATGGCTACGCTGACACAAAAAGTGGATAACCTTGGGGCTGCTATATGGAATGGTGCACCCGTAGGACCTTGTGGAGCATGTGGTCAAATGGGACATCTAAGTCAAGACTGTAAGGTAGGAAGTCAATTTTCCAATCATGAAGATGCTAATTTTGTTTCTCATGGTAGCAGGTCTAATTTCAACCCATACTCCAACACATAAAATCCGGGATGGTATAGCCACCCCAATTTCTAATGGAGTAATAATCAACAACAAGGACCACCAGGAAATCATCAACCATAACATCAAGCCTCGCAAGAAAAGAAGAGCAATCTAGAAGACATGCTTTCCAATTTCATCACAGCAGCAAACACCCGATTCCAAAATCAAGATGCATCAATCTGAAATTTAGAGGTTCAAATAGGACAATTGGTAAGCATAGTCTCCGATAGAAAAGAGGGTCAACTCCCAAGTGATACTGAGAAAAGTCCAAGGGAGCAAGTCAATGAAATCATCCTCAAAAGTGGAAAAATCATTAGAGATGAGCCGTCAAAGGAACAAGTGGGGAAAACACAACCTCAAGAAGAGGAGGAACCTCAAGAGGAAATCAAAGGGAGTCCTCCTAAACTTAATCTAGATGCTATTCCCCCATATATCCCCTATCATTCAAGAATTTTGAAATCTAACTTGGATAAACAATTTGAGAAGTTTTTAGAGGTATTTAAAAAGATTCACATTAACATCCCTCTAATTGATGCTCTTTCACAGATGCCAAGTTATGTGAAATTTTTGAAGGAGGTGATCTCCAACAAGAGAAAGTGGGAAGGAGGGGAAATGGTGAAGCTTAATGAAGAACGCTTGGCAATCTCCAAAACAAGCTACCACGAGAGTTCTTACTCTATATCACTTTGCTACCTATATGAAAATATCAATTTTGATGACATGATATGATACTTTAATGTGTTCAAACCCATGAAATATCTGCACAAGAATGAGCATGACATATGTGCAATTGATAGCAATAATACCCCTCAAACTGACAGTGCAGATTTAGCCAAGTGTAAAATTCTCAAAGAAAAATTTTATCGAAAATTCTGATGGGAATAATTCAAAGGTCATGAAAAAAAGCATAAAGAGGTTACAATTTTTTTAGATAGAAGGCATGAACCTAATAGGAAGAAGAGATGGAAGAACCAAGCCTATGAGAATGGTGGATTGCACAAAGACCATACCAAGGCAACGGGATGAATCTCACATGAAAAAGAAAAAATTCAAGAATGGTGACAAGTGGCAACACAAAGACAAGGGCCCCATTAAAGTGGATTGGCAAAGGATCATGCACTACCTTGAGGGAACACCACTTCCTGTGGAACCTCCCTTCCTACTTTCACATCTTGAGGATCCCACGGGCTATTTCCAGAGCAATTTTTTGTTTCTAATTATTTTTTCTAATATATTTTAAAAAAATAAAAAAAATTAAAAAAAAAGATAAGCATCGAGAATCAAATTAGGACTTCCCCTTATTTTAATTTTGAATTTTCTCTCCCTTTTGAACACAGATGGAGTCCGCTGGTCCTTCTCGCTCGGCGGTGCCAGCTCAGCAAAATCACAGCTCCAATCGTACCCCGTCCATTTAGGGAAGTTTTCTATTCCCTTTATTTTCATTATTGTCCCTAGGATATATGACCTTAAGGGCAATATCATTCTTATGTGTGGGGGGGAATTTTATGCCTTCATGATATGCTTGGTTGACATAATGTGGTTTGCAAAGATGAATCTTGTTCCATTACATCCCATTTTGACCCTTGTTGACATGATTGATGAATGCATTATTAGGGTTGCAAGAGATAATGGACATAAATAGGAAAGAATTCAAACTTGCCACACCTGTTTGATTATCTTGATAATTGTTTTAAATGATAAGTGATTTTGAGTACCACATATAAGCCAATTTTTGTGAGCTTTTGAGCCTTATGAGCACATCTAGTTTTTTGTGAGCTTCTGAGACTTATGAGCACATCTCATTGCTCTACTGTTTTGTTGGCTGTGTGATGTCATCTCTAGTTTGAATTTTCTAGAACTTGCTCAGTTATGAATATCGAGGTTGCATTTGTTGATTTGGGTATGGTGAAAGTGATAAGGACATTAGGACTTAACCAAAATATTTTGTCAAGCCTACATAAATAACCACCCTTAGTAGCCTTATTGAGCTCGGGCGAATTTCATTGTCAATTTAACCACAATACAAGCCTATTATAACCACTTTGCTCACTAGATCTTTGAACCGCATTTTTGAAGAATTAGAATGACAGCCTGTGCACTGCTTTCTCTCATCAATAGATGGTTCAAATGTACAATATCCACTCCTTTTAAAAAAAAAAAAATAGTTTGTGGAAGTTGAGAAAAAATATCCAGCCAAAGAACTCCATAAAAAATGAAAAAAGAAGAAAACTCAAAAAAAAAAAAAAAAAAAAAAAAAAGAGAGAAAGTCAAGAAAAGAAGGGGTGTGCACTCAACAAAGTGTGAAATTGAACCGATAGAATTCGTGGCATGTTGTGCAAGTAGTGTAATGTAATTCCTTTAACCCAAAATAAACCCTTCATATTTCTATATTTTTTCTTCATTCCAACCCGCAAACCTAAAGCCCCATTACAACCTGGAAAAAACTCTTTGATTCCTACAGCTAATTCACTATTAAGCACTGGAGATGTGATATAAGAGCAAGCATATGGTAAAATCTTGCCACGACATGACCTGAGAGTTGGTTATTTCTTATTTAACCCTTTAAACACTTTGAGTGTCTAGAGTGAATCTTAAGTGAGGGTGTTAACTCACTCTGTATTTTGATTTTGAAATGATTGTCGAAGTAATTGATTCACTGTGTGGCTTGTGTGAATGTGTACTATGAATTTTGTTGTTTCTTATACCTTGACAAGTAAATTCATTTTGAATGTTGACATAAGTCAAAGTTGGTGTAAGGAATGTGATTATCTTTAAAAGGTGATGATCGAATAGTTACATGCTTCAGGACAAGCATGGGTTAAGTGTGGGGGACTTTGATTAGTGAAAATTGCATGATATATTTTGTTATTAATATCTTTATATTTGTGATATGATACTTAGTTTTGGGTTTATTTGTGATATTTTAGGTGCTTTCAAAATGCAAGAAAAGTCCAAAATGCAGCAAAATTGTATCAAGGATAACCCGTGACTCACGGTTTATCAGGAATCCACAAAGCAAAGACATGAAATTGGCATAACCCGTTACTCGCAGGTTATCAAACAGACACGATGCAGAATTAAAGAGTCCCCAACATGCCCGCTTCATCAAATTAACAGATTTCAGCAGCTCACTTTATTGTATTTATGTTGGAAAGTTTAGTTACAATAGGATTAAAAGAAAGAAGGGAATTAGTCTAGACTTAGAACTCTTTTGGAATTATTATAAATAGGAGGAAGAGAAAAAGACTAAAGAGGCTTTTTGGTTTAAATTTCAGATACACACATCAAAGCAGAAGTGGAGAAGTTGATCCGGCGCGGGAGTGACAGAACGATTCACGCCCGATTTCCATCATCATGATTTCTATTTTCTTTTCTTTGTTTTCTACTTAGTTAGTATGAACCAATTTCCTTTTGCTAGGGCTTTTGAAACCTAATTAAGATAATGATTTGAGTTTTTATCATATTAATCTATAGCTTTGCTTTCATATATCCATATCTTACTGTGCTTGTCTTTATAATTTGAGAGCCTGATCAACTCTTAGATTTATTTAATTATGTTGATGAATCGGAAGGGAATTTTTAACATAGTGGAAAAGGTAATTCATGGTGTAAATTGAACGATATGTAGGTATACATAGACGTGATCATCTGATTCCACAGGTCTTTTAGATCTTAATGCATTATTGTCACGAGTTTTAGATGGAGGAATCCACTATTTCCTTAATAATAATAGATTTTGATATAACTCGAGAGAGTATATTGAATTAACTTGGGAGAAACTTCAGTGTATGAAAATATTGATTGCTTGATTAATTTGTGATTTCTACATTTATTGGATCAATTAGGTGGATCAATTTCCTTAGCATCTTTTCATCTTTGAATCTTCTCCAAAACTCTCGTTTGTTTTATTTTAGTTAGTAATTATTTTTAGTAGTAGTATTAGATAATCTATCACTTGATTCACGATCATCCAAATAATCGTAGATTAGTCATAGCTTTGGTAATTATTTTCATTTAATCCTCATGGAACGATATTTATTATATACTACTTGATAGTGTGCACTTGCTAGTGAATCCACACACACACACACACACACACAACCCACACACACACACACACATATATATATATATTATATATATATATATATATATATATGGCAATCAATTACATATCCATTCTTTTCTTACTTGATACCAATAATTCATATTCTGCAAATGATTTATAAGTGATGATGAAGAGTAGAAAAATCAAAACAAGAAGGTCCAAAGGCTAGCGATAGCTGGACTATTGCTGAAGACTGGACTTACTTAGGCATAGTGGTGATCATATTAGGATAGTGTTTATATATTATAGCATGATCAAAATAGTATTTTTAATTATTGTTAGGCAATTTTGATAACATATTTTGATCAATAAATTTTTTATTTGACATTAAATGGAATTCGTGTCTGTTTGGTGAAACGTAAAACTCATACTATCTCATAATTAGATTATGCATACTAAATAGAGAATAAAATAATAATCAAGAACCAAACTTACAGTTCTGGTTGGACAATCCCTTCTAGTTGAGGATGAGAAAGAATGATGTATTCAAAGAGCACTAAAAATAGGCGATTTTGGATCCATTAGCTTTCAAAACCTTTTCTAAGAAGGAGAAATGCTGTAAAAGCTCTTTTGTGGAACAAAATGAGCTTACCAGTTACACGTTAGATTGGATCCAGTGTATATCTGTGGGTCATCTAATTACATAAAGACCGGTATGGGTTCAAAAGTCTAATTCGTTTGATAAGGTTCAAAGAATTAGACTAGGAATAGTGAACCAAATTGATTATTTTTTTATGGGATTGAGAAGATATGTATTTAGTGAGAATTTTTGAATATCGAAAATAAAAATAATTCTCACTTGGTGAAGTTCCTCCTGAAAGGACCAAGGTTAACTGGTCTCTGATAAGGAGAAATCAAACTAAGTTGAACTTGATTTGATCGGTGTTCCATTGAAATAATTTGGTCCTATTGTATGACAAATCTCATCTTACAAAGTACTTGAGTTAATAGGAAGTTCCTATATACTCCAAGAAAATAGTGGAGTAGGGTTTTCATACAACTTCTCAAAGGCATAATTCATAATTGAATATTATCTCTAACTAACCATATCTAGTCCTTGTTTGTCCGTGGGATTGGATTATAATCCAATAGACTATAAGGAGGAGCGAAGTCAGACATCATTTCAGAATAAATGCTTTGAACCCTAAGGATTCATTATGAAGTTCAAACTGGATTTGAGACTTCACGTAACTATATATTCGATTTGTCAAAAGATCATACTAGGTATGATTTGATAAATTGAGCCAATGGTAAGTGGAGTTGGGTTCAGTTCCAATATGTTAGTGTGTAAACATCTTATTTATTTAGAATGAGGTCAAGATGTTTGGAAAATAATAAAATACCAAAAAAATTTGCACGACATTCTCCATAAAAAGAATTAGATACCTATATTAAGGATGAGCTGTTCAAGAAGCAGTCGCATGAGACTGATGAGAAAGCTGAGCTGTTTGAGACTAAGTCATGGTTGACTGATGAGAAAACTTAATCTTTTCAAGATTCAATTGCTTCTAATTGATGAGAAAGCTCAGATGGTTTGGACATCCCCTACGTCTGTGCTGTAGATAGCACGAAAGTGTTGATTTGGTGTATTGGACCTGACTTGTGTGATGCTTTGGGCATGACATGATGGATATCAGGAATACATCGGTGTAGTAATAGACAACTGTCAAGAGTAGTCTTTAATACCTAAATAAGGATTAAAGAAATGATTCTGGTACATAATTTATTGAGAGTTGGTTCTGGAAGGCTAAGCAATACTAGCTTCTAGATTCATGTGAACAATGGATAAGTTCTCAAAGTATAGACACGTTTGGACTTGATGGTAGACATGGTGGCTTGAAAGAATTGCAAGCAAGATGTCCCATCTTAAAATTTAAATATGAGATGACTTCAGCTAGTCGGTCTTGGAAAGTAGTTTGGATTGAAAATTGCATATATTGGATGAATGTGGTGCCTAGCACAATCTAGCCAGTTGGAGCGTTGAAGAAAAATGACAAGGCTAGGGCGAAAGCCTTTAGGCCCGACATCTCATCACAAGATCCGCAAAAATTCTTAGATAACAACCATTCACAGGTAGCTATGGTGAAGAAATACATGGTTGGACTATATAGACTAACGAAACTAAGCCAGTATCGTAGATTGCTCATGCTCAAAAGGTTTTGAGTGACATAGGTAATCGACTTAATGGGGAAATGGGAAAATTGTTGGAATGGGTGACTAAAAGCTAATTAGATTGATTGTATTCATGAATACGATAAGAATTCATCAAGTTCGAAGCGTGTTTCGTTGTGCTTAGTACTGATATTGAATGGGATTTTCAATGTCACAACGAAGTGTCTGCAGACTGAAAGGTGAAACCAGTAGAGTTGGGTTACATACAGATTTCGAAGCTATAAAACCAACTCCTGAGGGTCGATCTGAAACATTTCAAGTCAAGGACCTCGAGACAGGCATCGAGGGCCCTATAGAGATTTGCACTAATTACTGCAATCATCTTTCATCGATAGGAGACGTAGGTCGTCTATGCAGTTTTAGTAGGACAATTGGCAAGTAATCGACTGACTGCAGGAATCATCATATGGAAGCCTCTTAAGGCTTGGTCGAGACTGGAATTTTCGATTTCAATAGTACGAGATTAGTCCTCGGACTTCAAGATCATCGTAGTCACGTGTACACGAAAATTGTATCTTGGATCTGACGAGCGGTGATTATGTCGTGAGATATGGTCATTATAAGCCTTATCTAATGCAGTCGGAGTATGCAGCAAGGACAGTGGATTCCAAGAGAGGATCTGTCCCCTGTCAGTATACGACAGTGAATTTTCCTATGCACTCTAAGATGGTTTTGTTGGAATAAGTGATCAAAAAGTCGATTGGATTGGCGGTTTTTAGAACTATTCAAGTGATCTTTATTTAACTAATATTATTTAGTAAATAAAATGAGTGTTCGCTATTTGGCATCTTATTTGTTGTGCTCATTCTGTATATATATATATATATATATATATATATATATATATACTCAAACATCACAATAAAGCCCACATACCACTTTGACAACCGTGCAACAGTTGGACCGCACATTGGATGACGATCATGAAATCAACTGCCAAGGGTTGGCTCTGTAATATTCTAAGTCGAGGACCTCGAGAATGAGCATTGACTGTCCTATGGAGACTCACATTAAGAGTAACATTTATTAGATGAGTGCCGCATTTCATCGGAGACAGATGTGGGACGTCTATGCGATCTTAGTGGATCGATTGGCTAGGTGTTGAATCGACTGAACTGACTTGTGGGGATCGTCATATGGAAAGCTTGAGGGCTTGGTCGGTATGACTTAATCCCGACTCCAATAGTACGGGAGTAGTCCTCTGACTTGAGGAATCACGGCAGTCATGTGCACACGATGACTATATTTTAGATCTGTGCGAGAGGTGATCGTGTTACAGCCATAGTCATCATAAGCCTTGTTAGTGCAGTCGAAGTATGTAGCGAGGACGATGAGTTTCAAGAATATGATCCATTCCTATCAAAACGTGATAGAGGTATGTCCTATGCACTTGGAGATGCGTTCACGCTCTATGAAGCTATGACCACAATCATATTTCGAAATAGAAAAAAGAGGTTCCTATGTCGAGCAATTTGGCGTAACACGATTTCAAGTATTAAGCATAGACGCCTAGTTTGGATGGGAACTCACCAAATTCTATGCCTAGACCAAGGCCGGGAGACGGTAGATGGAAGGATCATACCCGTATGGACTCGAGAGCCTAAAAAGTTCATATGGACACTCACCTAGCCTTTAGTGCCATGGACCATTGCTAGACGGCCACCCATGATGACGGGTTTTCTTGATTAAAGGGTTAAATCAGATTAATTATTTATTTAATTATTAATAGTGTTTGACACTAATCCAAGTCTAGCTGAAAGGTGAACCTAAGAGTTCCACAAATCACCAGAAGGAACGAGAAATTAATTTTGGAATTAATTCCGCAAGTAATTGGATTACTTGTTAGATGAGAGACCATTGGATGGAAGGCCCAAGGATTAAATTAATGGGATTAATTTAATATTGGGCTTGTCCTTATTATTTAGTAAGTTGGACTTATTAAATTAATAAAGACAATTTTGAATTTAAATTTTAATTAGAGTAATACATATTGGGCTTAATTGGGTGAATTTTATTAAATTAGAATTAATTAAAATCAGGTGGGCCTTGAATTTTATTGGATAAAATCTGGCCCACCCTCATTAATCACATGGAAAAATTAGGGAAATATTTGACTAGCAATTCTCACTTCGGAAAGTGTTCATGCTAGTCTCTCTCTTTATTTCGATAAAGATTGTATTACCTTATGGATGATAGAATGATAGATCTAATACATTCTAAGTATATATCCATCAAAATATATATTAATATATATATAATTTATATATATATATTATAGCAATTTATTAGAATATTAACAACACAAAATTTCCTCTCCTTGACATCATTCAGCCCCCCTCTCTCTTTCTAGCATCTCTTTTCTTTTTGTTTTCTAGCAAGGGACCAAAGGATCCATCTCCGATGTGATGGACGAAATAGAGGATTCCTACGTTGGAGCCTTGGTGAACGAAAAGAACAAAAAGGAACAACTAATGCTTGAAATCAAGGTAGATTCGATTTAATTTTAGTTCTTGTTGTTTTTTTTTTTATTTTCTTTTATTTTTTTCATTTTATTTTATTATGCTACACCAAAGACCGGAATTTCAAAGGTACACCCCTTGGAACCACGATTTTATATTTATTTAATTTTATATGCTGTTTGCAGGATGTGCGATCAATGTACCTCTTCTTGGTTCTTAAATTGATCGATTAAGAATAGGTTTTCTAGATCCGATAGTAGAGTAAACGCGTCGTCTCGAGTATTAAGTATAGTTTCTTAGTTAAAGATGGGAACCAATGCCCAATTCCATGCCCTAGACTAAGGTCGAGAGAAGGTTGATAGTAGGATTGTACTTGTATAGATTCGGAGTCTAAATATTCTCGCCTTATTTCACCTAGTCTCTAGTGTCATGGACTGTTGCTAGATGGCCACCCATGATAACATACTATTTTTTGTTATGGGATAATAAAAAATAATTAATTAAATTAGATTTAATTAATTGTGTTGGTCTCATACGCCCAAGTTTAGCTGAGTGTGAACTTAAAAAGTCATAGCCTACCATTATAACGGGATGAAATAAATTTAAAATTAATTCAAGAAGAGTCGGATTAATTTAATTGGATTAAATTAATTTTTGGAGAGAATAAATGATTGAATTATTTATTTAAACCAATTCATTAGATAGATGACTTGAAATTAAAATTAATTTGATTAATTAGAATTTCAAGTTTGTTATTAAAATTAACTAAATTAATTTTATTGAGTTTGGTCCAATTTATAAATTAGATTGATAAATTCAAAGAGATATAATAAAAGGCTGGGATCCTTTATTAAGGAGTTAACATCAATTTGCCCCCGTTTGTTATGTAAAATGATCAAAAGACCCCCTGTGAAAAAAAAATATCAATTTCCCCCCTTGTGTTATGAAGTATAACTCACACTGCCCCCTGGTCAAAGATAAACTAATTTTAGAGGGGCAATGACTAAAATGCCCCTCTAAATATTGTGAAGGGCTGTTGACCAGCTCAGACCAAAAGCTTCCCCCCCCCCCCCCCCCCGACTTCGAGCTGTGTCTGAGAGAGAAAACCCTACTTCTTCAAATCTTTAGGTTACATTGCTAAAAATCTTTAAATCTGGCCGTTAAATCACGAAAAAGACGATATAATCAAAAAAAGGTTAAGGAAGGTGGGTTCTCTATTTTTCGTTACTTTTTTTTTTTTTTGTAAATTTATTGTGGTGTTTATGTTGTATTATGTTGTGTAGGGTTTCCTACTGTTGAGTGGAAGAAATCCAGACTCAAACATAGGGCATCTTGGCTTTTGTTGTTAACGAAGGTATGATTTATGGTTTTTCTAGTTTCTAATTAAATTTTATGAACATAGAAGTTAGATCTAGGGTTTTTCATAGTTTTTAGATCTATTACTTTAATGTATTTTTGAAGTTTTTTAAACAAAGTTCTCGGTTAAAGAACTTATTTAGGGTTTTCCTTTTTTCTTATTTTGAGCTTTTCTCAGTAGGTTTTTCTTTTTTGGTTTTGGTTGGACAGAAAGAAATCAAAGAGGCTTGACAATATATAAGGTTAGTTTTCCAGATCTAACACTTTAATGTATTTTAGATTTTTTTATAAAAAATCTCGATTAAAGAACTAATTCTTAGTTATGTTATTTTATTGCAGATTTTATATAAAGACAAAAGAAGACCTTCGAGATTGGGACTTGGTGAACTGTGCAAGACAATGGTATGTCTTTTTTATTTATATTTTGTATGTTTAGCATCTTAGAATTTGATATATTATATTATATTATATTCTGACTTTATGATAGTTTATGACTTCTGAGGATGATAATTTGTTAATTCTGTTGAGAATGATTATAAGTTTGATGATAATTTTTTAATTCTTTTTACTTTAATGACTTTTGTTGATAAATTTTGAATTTTGTTAGTGGATTAATATTATATATTCTGTTAATAATATTATATTTTACTTTATTGACTTTGATGATAATTTATATTATACTTTTGATGATAATTTTTTAATTCTGTTTAGTTGAAAATTACAATGTATATGTGGTCCCTGTTTGTAATATTTACGAAATGTGGTCCTGTTAGAAAAACTGACAGTTATTAATGTATATGTGGTCCCTGTTTTGTTATATTTATGAATGTGCTCCCTATTTGTTCACAAAACCCCCTGTGGTAATATAAATATTCATAAAAGCCCCTGTGATAAATGTGTGTATCTACTTTTAGGAATATTCTAATGTATGTATAAAATATGGTGGTGATGGGGAGTGTCAGGCAAATGAGATGGACAGAGGTGTAGGAGGTCAAAATGTAAATACTGAAAAAATTTTGAGACTGGGAATGCTCAGTCTTAACATTTGCAATCTAAACATGTTAATTCTGAAAATTTGCAATCTGAACATTTGCAATCTGAACATGTAAGGCTTGATAAAGGAAAAAGAAAAATTTCTTATTCTGAAAACCAATCCTCATAATAATTTTGATGATTCTTCTGATGAGGATTATTTGCAGTCTAACGAGGCCTCAACTAATAGTGAAACCCCAAGTCTTGTTTTAGAAGACCTTGAAGTGTCAAGTGATGAAGACATATTCTTGAACAAGAATCCAACTAAAAGAGATTTAATCCACAAGATGAGAAGGGTAATAAAGAAAAGAGTGAAAAAAAAAAAAACTGAAAAACAACCTGAAGTTGAAGTTGAAGTTGATGAAAACTGGTTTTCTGATGATGGGGAAAATGATGAACCGAAAAGCTTGCATGGTTCTGATAATAAAGATTCATTGCCAAAACATGAATTTTTTTCAGAATCAACAAACATAAAAACATGTCAACTGGAGGTTGGAATGAAATTCCATAATGCAAAATATTTCAGAGAGGTCTTGAGAGACTGGTGCATTAGGGGTGGTTTTGATATTGAATATGTAAAAAATGAGAAAGTGAGGGTGACTGCAAAATGCAAAATTGAAGGGTGTAACTGGAGGATTCGTGCATCCCTAGTAATGAATGATTGTTCTCAAATAAAAACCATTGAGGGTGCTCACAGCTGTGCAAGAACATATGATTACATGCTTGCAAAAGCTTCATATTTGGCCAAAAAGATGGAATCTGCAATTAGGGACCATCATAACATTCCAATTTTGCAGCTAAAAACAAAATTTTAAGAAAATGCAAGGTTGATGTGAGTAGACAAAATGTACAGAGGGCTAAGAGGGAGGCACTAGAAAAAATTAGAGGGGCAATTTTGTGCAATATGAAAAACTCTGGGATTATTGTGAAACCGTGAGAAAATTTAATCCAGGGAGTAAATTGATACTCAAGAAATTGGAGGGTTCAAATCCTCCAATCTTTGATAAAATGGATGTGTGTCTGTGTGCACTTAAAAATGGGTTTTTAAGTGGCTGTAGGCCAATTATTAGTCTGGATGGCTGTTTTCTTAAGACATGTTATGGAGGGCAACTGCTAGTTGCTGTAAGGAGGGATGTGAATGACAACATGTTTCCCATTGCCATGGTTGTGGTTCAAGCAGAACATAGGGAAAACTGGACTTGGTTTTTTAGAGAATTGTTAGATGATATTGGAGGGTTGAGAACTTCTATGTGGTCTTTCATTTCTGATAGGCATAAAGGACTGATTGAGGCCTTAAAAGACCTTGTGTCTGATTTCTGAATATAGATTTTCCCTTAGACATATGTATGAGGACTTTAAAATAAAATTCAAATCCCAAGAACTAAAAGAATTCTTCTGGAGAGCTACATCAACAACAAACAAAAGTGATTTTGAAAGATGCATGCAGAAAATTGATGAACTTGACCCCTAAAAGAAAGCTGATGTTGAGACAGCTTCAATGGCTAAGAAAAATAAATCCAGAACATTAGGCCAGGGCTTTTTTTTTTCCCTTTGCACAGTAAATTTGATATATTGGTGAGCAATATTTGTGAAAGCTTTAATAATTACATCCTTGATGCAAGGGATAAGCCAATAATCACAATGCTTAAATGAATAAGAACTAAATTAATGACAAGATTGCAACAATAAAGGGAAGGGATGAAGAAGTATGCTGGACATGTTTGCCCTAATATTTTTAAAAAAAACAAGAAGCAACAATTGATGGCTAGGAATTATTTTACAAGATGGTGTCGGAGGGATGAGTTTGAAATAGATCACTTTCTAGACAAGTATGTGGTGGACTTAGAACAAAAAACATGCAATTGTGGGGTGTTTTAGTTGAATGACTACCCTTGCTGCCATGCATGTGCAGCAATAGCTACTAAAAGGGTTCAAATTAATGAATATGTTGATGTTTGTTATAAAAAATCCACATACTTGGGGGTCTATGCTGAGATGATCCATGTTCCTGGGGCAAAAGACTATGTTCAAACTGGTTATGAACCCCTTAAACCACCCAAAATTAAAACAAAAAGGAGTAGGCCTAAGAAGCTTAGGAGGAGGGGCCCAAATGAGATGCAAACCACTTCTACAAGGAAGGGTTTAGCATATACCTGCACAAAGTGCTTGGAGAAAGGGCACAACAAGAGAAATTGCACAAATGAACCACATCCAAAGTAAAAGTTTTACAAGGTTTGTTAATTAAAATTGTTCATATGTTAATTTGTTTTTTTTTCCTTAATTCTGTTGAGTAAAAAACTTCATTTGCAGGGCATTAGTCATGAGGAAATACTTGTGGAAGGTTCTCAGATTCCTCCAACAAGCTAGGAGCATGAATTGCAGTCTGAAGCAACGAGGGAACCAAGGTAAGTTATTACTCAATGTATTTTTTCAATGTGACTATTAGTATAACTCAAATATCAACAAATTATTTTCAAATTCAGAAGCAAAAAACAAGAAGAACAAGTGTAACCACACTATCAACACGCACTACTCCATCTACTGTAAGTTCTTTAACTCTAATAGCAATTATAATGGTGTTTTTTTGCTGCAATTGTTTAGTTAGTGCTTCTTCTTTAATTCTAATAGCAATTTTAATAGTTCATCTAGTATTCTTGTGTTTTTGTAGGTGCTTGTTGGTAGCAATTATATACAGTGCCTCACATATTACCTTTCCAAATGCAGGTTGAACAAACAAGTATTGGATCATCTACAACAACACAACCCACAAGCACTCCATCTTCTGTAAGTTCTTCTTAATGCTTGTGCTTGCGTACAAACATGTTCTTTTTAATGCTTCTACTTGTTCATTTTAATGCTTTTGCTTGTGTACAAAATATGATATGTTAACTTTTGAAATGCAGAATGTATAAACATTTGTTGGATCATCTGCAACCAAACACCCTATAAGTACTCATCCATCTACTGTAAGTTATGTTATAGATTTCTTTATTTTTATATTTTACTGCAACTGGTTTTAAAACTCTCTTTTTTTTTTTAACAGTAAGAAATCGGTTATCAAGGACCTAGAAATGATGTTTTGATGGAGGAAGATCAAGAGGACCTGGAGAGTTCCAAGAAAAGACCATGGAGGCCATGAACAATGTAGTTGTAATTTTTTCTATTCCATTTTAATGTGTTTGCATGTGGTTATTTGTACATTTTGGCTACTTAAAATGGACCTCCAGGTTCTACTTTTGGCTTGGACAACTTATTTTGGTAGAGAATGTAAATCTCCAGGTTCTACTTTTGGCTAAGATAGTTTATATTTTTGTTAGTGTAAATTAGCTTACATTCAGGAAGTGTAATTGGCAGATAGTGTAAATTGTGCTCAATGAAATCAGGCATTTTGTTTTTTGCACATTTTAGTGCCTTCTGCAGTATTTTTTACAACATTGTACAATATTTTAATATGATATTGTAGTCTAGAAATAAAATTAAAAAGCAGATTCTTAAAATTAGAATACAGTTAGAACAACCCTTGAATTTTACTTGATTAAAAGAATGAAAATTGCCAAACGTAAAACTGCACTAACTCCTATCCAGAAATTAACATTGCTAACCGCTTTTTCGTTGCCTTAGATAGTTACATTTGATTTTCTAGAATTCGACGCTTTCGACACCACTTCATCTATATCACAACCATCTTGTTCATTTTCATCTGTTGCAAATGCACTGTCCTCCATTCCAGTGTATGCTCCATAATCAAAGTTCACCGGAAACCCATTTGGTGCCCATGTAGCTCTTTCGGGTTGTACCCAACAAAAAAAATTACAAACTTGAAATCTACAATAATAATACAACTTACCTCTAGAAGGTTTTCTTAAAGATTCCACTACCCTAATTTCTGCCTTTGAATTGCATCCACAAAATGGTGAAGTTGGAAACATCAAATCGAGCACTTCTTTGCATCCTCGATTTTTTTTTCAGACGACTTGATTGCATGGACATGGCTTCAAAATCAACAAAATGACAAAAAAATGAGAAAGGGGCATTCAAAGAAGGTGAGATAATTGTAAGGAAAGAGAGGATAGAAGCAACCCTTAAATTAAGGGAAAAAATGTCCAAAAGATGCGACCTTTCATAGCCAAGTTGCAGTCAACGCGCGAGTAGCCACTTTTAGGGTGGAAGGGGATTTTTGATTATTTTATTTATAACACCGGGGGGGGGGGGGTTTGATAATTTAAATTTTACAGGGGGTTTTGTGAATATTTCTATTATCACAGGGGGGGGGGGGTTCCTTGGATTTTCCCCCTTTATTTAGATTAAAGGATAATTAAATTAGGTTTGATTTGAAGCTCAATAGACGTGGGCTTGATTTTTAATTAATCAAGCTTGGTCCATTAAAATGTGAGCCCAAGGCATTGGTTAGACCATTGCTAGGTTAAGGAGAAATCAAAACTCCTCCTTGGGTATCGTATTGCCGAATTGGTGTCCTAGATTGCACCAAAATCAGCTACAAAGTGTCTTAGAGGTGTTAGATGGTTGTTGGAGTCTTGCCAGGTTAAGACTTCTTTGTATCTTGTAACGAAGTCACACATAAAGCCTCCAGAACCCTCATGGCCGACCTGCATACCATAGGCATGGAATTTCTCTTTCTTTTTCTCTCTACAAACCCTATCAAGATCTTAGAGATTGAAAGAGGAACAAATGATCAAATGTTAATCAATAACGTTGTTGATTCTTTGTACTTCTGTGGAGATTTTGCTAGCACGAATCTCCACATTCTTTAGTGGTGGTGTGTCATTTTTGGGAGGATCTCCACATCGAGATCTTATTGTGGACGGATCTAGAAACGAAAAGGAATTAATACTTGTAGCCGAGCAAGAAAGAAGACAAAGGTAAATTCCTTTATTTTTTTTATGTTTCTCGTTATTCTTTTATTTTCTATGGCCTTTATTGTTTCATTTTTCACCGAATGCACAGGAAAAGATCGAGATTACACTTCTTGAATGGGATTTAATTTGCTATTTTGCTTGTTTTTTGATTTTGTGCTTTCGTCCCACTTCCCGGGCTGATCCATTCCCTTCAGCGACCACACTCTCTCAGCTTGGAGCGACACTACCTAATAGCTTGGTCATAAATGTCACTGGCTCTCATCATAACGACACCTTCAAACTCCTCGGAATCCTCATACTCTCCTTGAAGTCGTTCCAAACACAACTCCAAGTAATTTTTCCAAGTCAAACTTGAGGGAGCTTTGACCATAATGACCTCACTGTTACAACGTTCCTTCCATTTGCTCTGACCCTCATTCGCTTCCTTGAGTTGCTCCTAACAGCGAGCAAGCTCTTTCTTTGTCTCTTCAAGAGAAACCTTTGACCGCTTCAGCTCTTTGTCATAAAACTCGAAGCGTTGGTCGACAATCTCTATTAAGGTAGGAATTTAAGGACACAAAAAGGAGTTAAATTGAGTAAAACACCAAAAAACAAAACAAAAAACTGAACTCACTCTAGCAAAACTCGCACGCACAGTCAGTAGAGATTAGCAAGAGAACTAAAACGCAACGTCATAATCACTCAATTACTAATCTCTTACATCTCTCATGATCCAAATTGTTTAGAAGCATCCTGAGCGACTCCTTCCTGGCGACTAATCCTAAAAGAAAAGAGCCTTTTTCCCAATTCCATGAGAAGCCTCAATGGCCTCAGATTTACGAGGCCTTTTTAGCCAACCCAGAGGGCGTGATGCACTGTTTCTATACCCCCTTAACCATGTTCGCATAGCAAGGACTCGAGGAGGGAGCGAGCTAGTCTCTGCCTTCTTTGCTCAATGCAAGGGAGCCGCACGTCCACGATCACATGTGCATGCTCCTATTCGCTTCGCTAAATGTCATGTAGCAAAACCTTCTTCCCTGAAGCCAAAAAAATCAAAGGAAAATAGATAAGTCGCAAATACAAACAATAGTAATGCAGGAACAAATAAACAAAATAAATAAATATACCAGATTAAAGTAAAGATTTCAAATCAAACAAACCCTCCCTCTCATAGGACATATGAAGATCATGGCTAGAGCTAGTGTGGTGGGAAAGGTCTCGCCCAACTAATTGCCAAACTCCAACCTAAGTCCTTGACATAGAAAAATTTCTTCTTCCAAGTCTTTTTGGAAGAAACACTCCCCTCCAAGAATTACACCCATTTCAAGGAGAGAAGTAAGAGACAGAATCGTTCGCTATCATCCTAACCGAGAAAATGGTATAAAAGGACTCGACGGAAAGAGGTAAGTCTAGCTCCCTAAAGCAATAGAGAAAACCCTCAAATAAGTGAAAGAGTTTGGAGTAAATTAACTAACACATAAGCCAGACTCTTTTATTGTATTTATCAAAAGAGGATGAGGAGGAAGTGTAAAACCCGAGGAAAAAATACAGAGTAAATAGTAAAATAAACCAGGAGAGGTCCCTTGATTCTATCCCCCATTCTCGGGAGGTAAAACTTGAAACAAAAGATGAATCAACTTTATTCTTTAAAAAACTAATTAAGTGCTCAAGACATTGTCTTAATTTCGACATTCATATCGCGACCTAACTCGAATGGATACCCAACCGAACTCCAAGTACATTGACTCATAAGAGATGAAAAGACACCACACAACCAATAAAAAACCCCGAGTGCAAAAAGAAAACAAAAAAATTCATTTTTACAAGTAATAAGACAATCATTGCATTAGAATATATACTAGGTATCATCCAGTAGTCCTTAAGCAGGCTAAGCCACAAGAGAGTCCAAGATTCACTATAATTTCATAATATATCTAGATAACTTTAAATTGTGTATGTGTGTGGGGGGAGGGGGGAAGGGGGGTCTTGTTGATGGAAGAGAACAATTTGCATTGATGAAGAGAAAATCATCCACAAAGGGAAAGAAGAATATCTCCGTGAGATTAAATTTATAGTCAAACTTATAAATTAATACGATAGATTACTGATTATATAGTGTAGAATTTGTAGAGGTATGATAGAGAGAATGCTACTCTTGCATGCACCCACTAAAATATGTAATTTTGTTAATATAATACCCTCTCTATTCTTTCATTCAAAAATGAAAAAATTCCTGTAAAACTCTAGTAACATATTGAACTGTACCCATGATATACAATATATTGATCTTTTTTTTGACAGTATTAATTTTTAAAAAAAAAAAAAAAAAGAATTAGAGAATGACAAACACGACTCATATGTGAGTGTGTAACCTATAATTTCAACTGATCCAATGCCCCGTTTTAACAATCCTTTACTGTCCGCGTCTGGGGACCAAGTTTTTTACACTTGAACCTATAATTTTAGTGATATATAAGACATTTTATAAGTACATGCATTGAATCATGACAGACATTGTCGTATTTTATTAGTTCTAACTCCACGACTTAATTTCCTTATTACTTGATTGATTTAGCATTGCGAAATTATTGTGGGTGGCACCTGACGAGCTTAATGAGTTTGTGTTCTCAAATTTCGTCCTTATCCAGATTGCGATTGATATGCCTTGAACTATGATGCATGGATATGAATACGGACACAGATACGATACGATGATATGAAAAATGTAAACACATTAAGTATTGTACGATACTGACACGACTATACGTTATATATTGTATTCTCAATTTTTCATAAAATTAAAATATGCAATATGAAGATATTAAGATAAAATACAAAAATAAGCATGTCTTATATTTTCATCTTTAATCAAATATGGCTTAAAAATATACATAATCAATTTATTTTAAAAAGAACACGATGAATTTTTTTTATAATTTAAATTAGTTAATCATGAATATCTCTCAATTTTTTTAGTAATTTTATCCTATTACTTTTAGTTTAAGAATAGTGAATTAATTCCTTTTCTATTTTATTAAGCCTAATTTTTTTTAAAAAACAATCCAAAACTTTTGAAATTATAAAAAAAAAAATCAAAACGTGTCCGGAACATATCGGACACACCAATAGCCGTGTCCGCCACGTGTTCGAGGCGTGTATAAACTGTATCTGTGTCTGACTCTACATCGGATAATTTTTTTGAAATATCCGTGTATTATAGGTCTTCATCCATTAGGCAAAAAAATAAGCGTTGATATTGAAATTGTCACGAATTATATATTAATTGGTAATGACCATTATTTTATTAGTACAATAATTTTCATAATTTTATCGATAACAATATTTGACTACAGGTTTTTACTAGGTATAATTAGTGATAAAAAGTCGATAAGGCCTAGTTAAGTTAAAAAAACTGAGTCCCCTAACTTTAAGATCATATTTTCTAACTCCACCATTGTGTGGTATGTTATTTTACTTTAATAATAGGTGTAGTTTTACTTTTATAGTAGGAGTTAATTAAATATAGTTATATGATATTGCTTATTAGTATATGATTATTATATTTTGGACAGTTGTTAAATATAGATATCTGATATCGATGATTGTTATCGACTTATTAAAAAAATAATAATTTCTTTCACTTTAAGAAACAACTAGCGACAAAAAACAAGGTATAGATAAAATTGTTAGGATAAATAGTTAATGGAATATGTATAATGAGAAAGTAGCAACGACAAACATAATTGCTATTATTTTGTGCAGTCATTATGTTCTCCCTATGAATACATCACAAACTATTTACCTGACTAACTTAGGCAATATTTATTTGAGGAATTATATATTATGATAAAATCAAAGTATTAATTACTGAAAATATATTTTTAATAGTAATATTTAAATTAAACTTATATTTTATTTTTAATATTATGATTATTATTATTATAGTGAGTACTAACCACTCAGTACGAGCTCGGCTCAAATCATCTCCAAGTATAACTTTTGTTTTTGGTAAATTATCTTTATACATTTTCACACGTTATGCGTGTGATGAAGTAAATTCTCACCCTTATAAGAGTAGTTTGGTTAGAAAAGATTTACTTGACCTGCAATAAGTGAGTAATAAGACAATCCGAAGTAAATATGAATTAAGGATATTTCATTTTTTATACCCAATATATACTCGTTTTCATTTTTAGTACCCCAAGTTTTCAATATCAGACCCAAGTTTTAATTTTCTCGATGAGTACTCTCCATTAGGTTTATCGTTAAAACACAATCAACCAACAAGACTTGGGAGTCCGCTGAGTCTATGATCAACCCTATCTTTGTTATATTTTATATATGTTTGGCTTGCCATTTTATTTATCAAAATTTCTATTTTGATTTCAATTTTTTTTAAGGACAATAATGTGAAAAAAATATTTTTAAACCCAATTTCTATTTAAAAAAAATACTAATTCAAATTATTGTGAAAATATAAATTCTAACATTTCCTTCCAATTCAAATCATTATGGAAAAGAAAAATGAATGCTAAAAGCAGAGTAATGTAGAGATAATAATTTAGTAATAATTCAAGAAAACCAACAGAGTCTTATGTTCATCGCATTGTAAAGATAAAAATAAAATAAGCCACTCAAAGGGGGTCGATGCATTTTCAAGTCAAATAAAATTGAATATCCATACTTTGATATATTGTCTCGTTGTTTGTGCACAAACTAAGTAATACATTTCAATTATTGTTTTTTGTTGCGAGAATTTTATTTTATAAAATTATTAAAACTTTCTATTTCACTTGTCACATAAATGCCAAAAAAAGAGTGTTAAAATAATTACAAAAAAGTATGAAAAATTAATGCATAAATCCTCAATTAATAGAGTTTGACAACATTTGTGTTGTGGCCAAGCCAAACAAAAAACAAAAGAAAATGTGTTTCTCAATAAAATTGGTATTTCTTTTATAGAAATTGAATTAAATATGTATTTTTTTTTTAAAATAATGTCCTCAATTATGATATTGAAATCGAAATAAATCAAAATATAATTTTTTTTTTTTTTTTGTGTTGAATAAAATGGAAATCAAACATGCTCTTACATAAACAAATTTCCACCTAATTTGATGTAATGGTCAACTTAATAGAGGATATTCAAACGGATGAAAGTAACAACTTTGAGTACCAAGTCTAATGACTTGGAAACTTAGGGTACTAAAATTGAAAAAAAAAAAAGTATATTTTGAGTATGAAAAGTGAAATTATCCCTATGAATTATTATATAATTTTTGCTAGTATTGGTAAATTCAATAAATTTGAATTAATAAAAAATCTTTTTATTAAATAAAAAATATTAAAACTACTAGATTTCAGTTTTCAAATTACAAAAATATTATTTATAATTACACTAAACTTTAAGAAGAGATGCAGTAGTTATCCCTTATAATATGGAAAAAATTCAAAGACATCCCCTATTATATTGAAAATATTAAAAAAAAAATTTGAAAAAAATAAAGTATCAATTACATCCCTGTAATATGAAAAAAAAATTAAAAAATCCCCTGAGATTAGGTTGATTAGAGAGCTTTATGAGTCATTATTAATAATATAAGGATGATTTTTATATTTAAATTTTTACAAAGATATTTTTTAATATTTTTCTACATCATATAAAATCAAAATTAATTTAACTCCTTATAATATAGGTCGTGTGAAGCTCGTGAAACCCGTTTTCTTTGCATTTTCACTTTTTTTTTTTTCCTTTGTAAACTCTGTTCGTCTTTTTAGGTTCCTTTGTGAACTTTTTACTTTGACCAGACCAGAGGGAGTGGGCTGTGAATTTAATTTTTTGTGGAGCAAACAAATTAAAAAAAGAAAACGTATAAGGATTGCAAAGTAGCACTTACACGTGATATGATATCTGTGCATTGAGATGGTAAAATTTAAGATAATCAAACTGTATATTTTTTTTTAAATTTGGTAATTATATTAAAATTTATTATAATTTAATAAATTATATTTAGTACTCCTCATATTTATTTCAAATCTACCACATAGACTCTTCAATTACAGCATATTTATTAAATAATCGTTAATTTCAAGAACATGTTTATATTTTTTTAAACGAAGGAGTATTTGTAGCAAACCTTAGAAGAACCATTATTTTATCGTTAATAAAAATAGACCTGTTTTTTATTATTTTTATTTCTTTTTCTATTATAAACGCTGAACTAATGAGTAATTTATTGGTATTTCAATAAATAACTCTTGGTAATAGTTGGATTCGAAACCATTCAAATTTTTTATACAATAAAGAAAAAATAAATACTCCCAAATTAAGTTTGGTTTAATTGAATCGATCGAATGATATATGTAGTTGCATTTGGTATGTGATTGATCGTTGAGGATGGAAAATGAGTCAAGTGGATTTAGAATAGGTCTCAATTATCATGTTCGAGTTCCAAGACAAGTTTTAATTTTATGGATCTAATTGGATCTGGGACAGGTCTTAAGTCTTGTCCTGGATCTGTCCCCAACCCGCCCCAAACTCATCCGGAATCATTTTTATAAATATGATTTCAACTTTTCTTAAAAGCATATCAATTTATTGAAAAATAATTGAGAAAGGGCGAAGCTATGCGGCTCTCAAACTTGTTTGGTTTGGGTAAATAATGTGTATGAGAAAAATTACAGTAAAAAACAATTTGTAAGAAAAAAGTTTGATGTTTGGTTGGGGGAGGCTTGACAAAGGGGAGCAAAAAATTTGATGTATATGAAACTCTTTTAAATCAATTTTGCTTTCTTTTAAATTAGGTGGAAAAGTGAAAATATAAAATAAAAAGATAAAATACATTTTTTATTTTTATTTTTCTTATTACCAATTCATTTAATTTTCCTCAAGTTTATTTTTTCTTTTCTGCTAATAACGCCCCGTACATAATCTTTGATAGATAACCATATATAAAATATTTTTATTTTTGTTTGATGAATATTTTTATTAATAAATTTCAAATTTTAGTAACTTATTATTTTAGTATATATACTTGTTTTATAATCTAATACAAGTGAAGAGAAAGAGCAAATCAACAAAATTTTAAAAAATAATCTTTTATTTTAAATATATTTTTTTTTGTACAAAATAAGGATAAATATTTAAAATTTACCATTCCTATCATACAAAGCAATTTTAAAAAACTTATTATTCTTTTTCGTGCCCCTTTCACTCTCATTTTTCTCTTATTGAACCAATTGAGCCCTTATTAGCTCTAATAAAGCTTAAGCTTTGAGGGTCTGGAATTGGGTCAAACCCGTCCCACTGTCATTCCTACTACCCACGCTTCTTATACTACGTAACAATCACATAATAAGATAATACATTAATATCTAATTCAAACTAAAAATTTTCTTTGTGTGTTACGAATAAATGAACATCTAACAAGTACTCCAACATAATGTTTCGTTATGAGGGGTATTTATTAGACAATCGTTAATTTTAGGAGGAGTATCTGTCATTTTTCAAACAATGATGAGGTAAAATTATAATTATGATAAATTTAAAAAAAGCTCGTTATGATTTTATCCTTTTATAAATAATCGGATTATGGATTGAAAATTATTATTAACAGAAAAAAAAGTACAAAAAAAAAAATATAACTTGTGATTTTAGTGCATATGTTCTTAATATTGATATATAAATTTGTTTCACTAAATTAGACAATTGTTCTCCCACCAAAAATGATTTATTCAACTTTTTTTAAAATTGAATTACGATAGAATAGTGACATATTTTAATAAATTCTTAGGCTTATAATGAAAATAAATATAGCAAGAAAATTATATAAAGCACAAATCCAATGTTGGATACAAAATAAAGATACCACTTTTTTCTTTTTTTTTTTTCACGATCGAAATGATAATTATATAATTATGTCAATAACTCAATAAGTTAAATAATAAATGAGTTCAAGCATTAATATAATAAAGAAAAACAAACAATTTATTATAAAATTATATAAAATGGGACAAACACACATATTTTTATGAAACTTAAACTTATGAACTCGAATATAGTCATGGAATATCAATGTTAACCACTAGATTAAAATATCATTCATAAAAATAACACTTTTTCTAATGACATGGTTATAGTGCATCATCGTAAATGCTTTGAAACTAATAAGTACATAAATGGAGTTCGGTTGGATAATTCAGTTACTACTATTTAATTGGGTTTGAATTAATTTATTTGGGTAGGATAATTTCACCCAAAGAACCCAATTCGTACTTGATGTGGATAAATGACCCATGTTAGAAGTGCTGAAAAATAATTCACGAGCAAATGAGTTAACATGAATACAAGGAAAAGATAGGATACAAAGCAAAGTGTAAGAACACCATGCAAGGACGATGATCATACGAGCCAACCCCATGAGAAATACAAAGTTGGGAGCTACAAGTAAATACGAGAACGAAAAAAAAGAGCAGATAATTCAAACTTTACGAGGATAGAGGAGAACGACGCCAAAATAAATATGCTATTAAGATTCGATTCAAAATAAAATTACGACGATGCCAACTCCAATGAAGATAATGTTGTATAGATAAGATCCATCGAATATATGATTTACGCTTCGACTCCAATAGAAAGGTGACAACACATAATCCAATAGAGATAGCGTCTGAATAAAAAAGACCCGATAGAGATGCATAGTTGAGATCTTGTCCGATGGTAATGATAATCTCGCCCTATAAAAGGTGGAACTCGAAAGATTAAAGGGCATCAGGTCCCATATCTAAAGTATTACAGTTTTTTTGATCCAATTTATCCTAAGTGTCTTTGATCTCCTATATCAAATTGGTGTTGTTTGTGGGAACTCTATCGATAGGGATGGTGTGAAGATGAATAGTATTAGGATGGAGAGAGGATCAAGAAGAGAGATGGAGGAAAATCCACCACAAAGTGAGAATGGAAATAGTCAAACCCATGAAGGGGAGCTCTTCTGAACAGTACACAATTCACAGTATATGAAAATGGAAGATCTAAATAAAATCCTCGAAGAAGCAACTATGAGGGGGGCACGAGCCGCTATTCAATGGCAAAAAATCCCAAGGAACCATCCTCGCAGCCAAGTTCAACAAGAACACGCAAAAGCAAACTCACCACCTAAGACTTAGTAACTAGTACTCAAGCTCTTGAGGGGAAGTAGACCCCCTTGATAACTTCAGTATAGGGGCCTTATGAAGAGAAATTAAAGACTTGAAAGCTAGGATGAATCCTAGCTCAAGTGTGAAAAAGGGAAGCCACTTTTCACGAAATATTCAGGACGAGCTTGTACCTGTTGAAGCTCCTATTCCACCGCTAGCATGCTAGGGGAGGGGGATAAGGGTGATTCCAGAGATCACGTAGACCAATTCATCGCTGCAATGGACTTGGTTAGCCAGGGTGATGCCCTTTTGTGCAAAATATTTTGGACTACTTTAGTAGGGCAAACCCAAACCTGGTTTTCACGATTCTCCCCGGGATCGATCACAACATTCAAACAATTGACTTGAAGTTTCATGCACCACTTTGCTGGTAACAAAAGATACATGAAAGCACCCAATCACCTATTCACTATGATTCAAGAAGAAGGAGAGCCTCTAAGAAACTACATGCAAAGATTCACTAACAAAATTCTGGATGTGGCCAATGTGAACCCTGAGTTGCTATCCGAAATAATCGCTCAAGGCTTGAGAAATGGGGGATTAGCGGATTCATTAATTGGAGAACCAACAACAAGTTGGGAGGAACTCTTGGTCAGGGTAGAAAAGTTCGTCCTTATTGAAAAATCGTGAAGGCTAAAAAGTATGAGGTGCCCTCGAGGGGATAAAGGAAGGAGAAGAGCTAAAAAGAAGATATAATGAAATACCGGTTGACACCAGGCGCCATCGTGGAGTATATACTGCGTTGAGTATATCTTGAACTCAAGCATTGATGAATGTTGATAAAAGCAAACACCTAAGGTGGGCCCACAACATGAGAGACGATCAGGTTACCAAAGGTTGTCCAAGCACTACAATTTTCACAAGGACCATGAACATACCACTGAGGAATGCCGTCATTTGAAGGAAAAGATAAAGGGACTTGTACACATGGGATATTAAAAAGAATTTATATGGTGGCATAAGGACCCGAGACTACACAGGAAGAATGGGGTAATGGAGGAGGAGGTGTCACGAGAAGATGATACACGAAACAGTCATCTGCCGCCTATGATGCATGGACACAAACACATCCACATGGACACAACAACTCAAAAAATGTAGAAAAGTTAGAACACGACCGGCACTGACGTAGTTATGTAGAATATATTTCTATTATATATATTCTCAATCTCTCATAAAATTAAAATATAAAATATGAAAAATATCAAGATAAAATATAATTAAGTATGTCTTACATCTATATTTTAACAAAATGTGGCTTCAAAATATACATAATCAGTTTATTTTAAAAAGTACACAATGAATTTTTTTTAATAATTCAAATTAGTCAAATCATCGTGAACACCTCTAGAATTTTTAGTAATTTCATCCCAATAGTTTTAGCCTGAGAGGAGTGAATTAATTTTTTCTCATTTATTAAGCCCAAAAATTCTTTTTTTTCTAAAGACATTCCAAAACTTTCTGAAATTATAAAAAATTCAAAATATTTCCAAAACGTGTCGGACACACCGACAGCGTTACACCATGTCCTTTTTCTCTTTTTTATTTTATATTTTCGAACAAGCAGGTGCCGTGTCTGACACATGTCCGGGGTGTCCGTGTTCAATGCTATATGGAGTAATTTTGAAGAGTCCGTGCACTATAGCCTACCATGAAGAAAGCTTGTAAGGATAATTGAAGGTTGTAGTTATGGGGAACGACTTGCTCGGCCTGAAAGCGACACATAAGGGAGATAACAAGGATTGGTGTGATGGATATCTATACAAATGACCCCATGGCTTTAAAAGAGATGCCCCTCACTTTCTCCGAAGAAGATCAACGAGGGCTTATATCCCGCATGAAGACTCCATAGTGATTACCACCATTATATCATACATAGATGTACGAAGGATACTAGTAGACAGTGGGAGTTCAATGGACATACTGTATATGAGTGCGTTTTGAAAGATGTGATTAACCGAACAGCTGATAAGTCACCAGACATTCACTTTGGTAGGATTTGAAGGTAGCACTATATGAACCATCGGAGAAATAACTCTACCCATATCGCTAGGAGAAGAACCTCGAGTAAAAACATGTATGGAGAAATTTTTCATCGTCGATACTCCTTAGTCAGGCTACAATGTTATCTAAGGACAACCAACCTTAAACGTCATTGGAGTTGCGGTATCCACTCTACACTTGAAAATAAAGTTCCCTATCGTAGTAGGAGTGAAAAAAGTAAGAGGAGACCAAAGGAAGGCTAGAGAATGCAGGTGTTATATCTTGAAACAGCTATCCAACATCAAGACGGAATACAATGAGAAAACCATAAAGATGGAGCCTGTGAGCAATGTGCAAAGTATCCAAGTAGATCCTACCAACAAAGAAAAACTAGTGCGAGTAGGGTAACTATTGCCAAAAGAGGAATTAAGGCAGCTGCTTCATCTCTTTCAGTCTAACGATGACGTCTTCGATTAGGGAGAAGGAAAGTCCCCGGGAATTAATGCTAGCGTCGTGGAGCACCAGCTACATGTACAGAAAGGATCTCCACCCATAAAACAAAAGAAGAGGAATTTCGACATAGATCGAAGGTGAATTATATCAATGAAGAAATACAAAGCTTGTTGGACGATAGGCATATATGACAAGTCGCCTATCCTGATTCGATTGCAAATGTGGTGTGTGTTGCTTTCATGGATTTAAACAAAGCATGCCCAAAAAACTCCTACTCTTTGCCCCATATTAACTAGCTCGTAGACTCCATGTCTGAATGTTAAAGGCTTAGCATGTTGGATGCATATAAGGGACAAAACCAAATAAAATTAGTGAAACATGATAAGGGGAAAACCAACTTCATTACTGATAGGGGACTCTTTTGCTACAATGTAATGCCTTTGGGGTTTTAAAATGCAGGAGCCACCTACCAGAGGCTGCTAAACAGGATATTCTCAAACACAATAGGAAGAATATGGAAGTATATGTATATGATATGCTGGTGAAAAGCCTATATAAGGATCAACACCTGGAAGATCTAAAGGAATGTTTTGTGCAACTCAAAAGATACGGGATGAAGCTAAATCTAAAAAAATGTGTGTTCAATGTGGAAGGGGAAATTCCTAGGACATTTGGTGACCCGAAGGGGAATAGAGGCTAACCACAAAATTCGAGTCATACTAGAAATGAGAGAACCTAGAACAATCAAGGAGTCTAACAACTCACAGGAAGAATGATGGCACTGAATAAATTCATTTCGCGATGGGGAGATAAAGTTTGCCATTTTTAAAGTACTGAAAAATGTGAAGGATTTTAGATGGGATGAAGAATGCAAGAAAGCTTTCGAGACCTAAAGTCCTATCTAGTAAAACCACTATTACTAGTGAAACCTCAGGAAGGAGAAAAAATGCTTGTATACCTAACAATCTCACATAATGCAAAGAGCGTCGTCCTTCTTTGAGAAAAAGGAGGCATCCATATTTCTTAGTACATATTTCTTGACAACGAAAATTGAGACCATATTTCTTAGTACACTCTATGGGCGTGCTCACACATAAGCTGCTAAAGTAGGTCTTGGCACGGGGTAAGAAAGGTTAGATGGTAAAGTGGTCATACAAACTTAATGAAATATGATTAGGAATACAAACTACGAACATCCATAAAAGCTCAAGTTGTTGCAGATTTTCCTAGTGAAGGTTGCTATAAGGAGGAAAACTTAGAAAAATGTTGAATATTGCATGTCGATGAATCCTCCATTGAAAGAAGTGTATGAGGGCATATTATCAAATAACAAGGCTGAGTACGAGGATCGATTGATTGAACTACGGATAGCAATAAAAATGGAGGTTAAAAAATTAAGAGTGCACAACAACTTGTAGCTAGAAGTGGAACAAATCAATGGAAGATTCGAGGCTAAGGATGACAAAATGAAGAAGCTCCTAAGAATGGTCCAAGAGAGGCAAAAACAATTTGACGCATGTGAACTTGTGCAAATCCCTCGAATCGAGAATGTAAAAGCAGATGCCCTAGCTTAGATAGACAGTGGCATAGATAAAATGAATACTTCTCATGTGACATTGCTGAAGTACGACCAGAGGGAAACATAGAAGAAGTGGGGCACATATATCATATGGCTTGCCTCTTGAATAGATGGGATTCAAGAATATTTGGAGACAGAAAAACTGCCCTAGGATTCGGAGGAAGCCCAAAGTGTAAAAAAGGCATCCAACCGTTTATTTTTTGAAATTAGATGTCTATTCAAAAAATCCCTTGTTATGGTCCGGAAGTCGCATTGTGAGTGATGCAGGAAATCCATGAAGAGAGTTGCGAAATCATGCAGGAGGTCGTAGCTTGGCCCTAAAAATACGCAGGAATGGGCACTTTTGGCCTACTATACATCGAGATGCGATGCCAATGGTGAAAAGATGTGAAAACTGCCAAATTTATGGAAATGTTACGCATGTGTCAGGGGTAAAATGAAACTGTGGCTTCATATTAAAAATTCTTGTGTTGTTTGGAATACCTCAAAGGATCACCACCGACAACGGTACGCAATTCCATGGTAAGAAAATCAAGCAAGTATTCACCTCGATAGGCAACCTGAAAGCTAATGGGTAAACCAAGTAACCAAGTAACTAACAGGATTCTACTAAATTGGCTAAGACTAAGAAAATATGGGTAGATGAAATCCAGGAGTCCTCTAGGCGTATCGAACCACCCCAAGATCAACCACAAGGGAGACCCCTTTTCTGCTGACTTACGGATCCCAGGCGATAATCCAGGCTGAAGTAGAGGAGCCAACAACTCGCATCATCGCATACAAGAACAAAGTAGACGAGGCTGGGAGATAATACGAGCTGGATGTAATAGAGGAAAACAGATGTGTTGCATGTATTAAGCTAGAGAATTACAAGATGAGGTGACATGCTACTATAATGCCTTAGTAATGGACAGAGTCTTGCAAGAGGGAGACTTAGTACTCAGAAAAGTGGAAGCACAAAGAGCAGTGGGTAAGTTGGAGCTAAAATGGGAAGGACCTTATCAAATTTGCAAAATTCTATGGGAAGGAACCTACCGATTGATAACAATAGAAGGAAATGAGATACCTAGCACTTGGAGTATGAGTAACCCAATGAGGTTTTATTGCTAAAAGGACATTGGGAACAATAAAATCGTCTGCTATGGTCTCTTTGAAATAAATAAAGCTTCATAAACTACTTGTTAGTTTTACGGGTTAGTCAGCAAGGTAGTTGACTGACTTATGGGAAACCTCATATGGAAGTCTTGAGGGCTTGGTCAGTATGACTGGGATCCACAGTTTTGATAGTACGAGATTAGTCCTCGGACTTGAGGAATCATAGTAGTCGTGTACATACGAAGACTATATCTTGGTATAGCGAGCGGTGGCTGTATCGTGAGGCATGGTCATCATAAGTCTTATCCAGTGCACTCAAAGTATGTAGTAAGAAAGGTAGATGCTAAGATAGAATCTGTCCCCTGACAGTATATAATAGAAGTGTCTCCTATACCCTCCGAGACCCGTTATACCCTCAAAATCTTTGGCCACAGTGACTGAATGAATGGGACTGATTTCTCGATTCAATTAGTAGGGTAAACGAGGCCTTGAGTGAGAAGTTTAGATGCCTAGTCTAGGATGAGAACTAATGGTCAATTTCATGCCCTAGACTAAAGTCGAGAGACAGTTGATGGAAGAACTGTACTCTTATGATTTTGAAGCTAAATGTTCACATCATTATTCACATAGTCTCTAATGCCATGGACTATCGCTAGAACAATCACCCATGGTAACGGGCTATTTATGATTATGGGATAGGAAAAAAATATTTAATTTAATTTAATTTAATTAATTATATTGGTCACACACACCCAAATCTAGTTGAGGGTGAACCTAAAGAGTAATACACTACCACTAGAATGGGATGGAATTAATTTAGAATTAATTTCAAACATTCAAATTAATTTCATTGGATTAAATTAATTCTTGAAGGTATAAATGATTGAATTTTTATTTAAGACCAATTCAATTTATGGATGATTTGAAATTTAATTAATTAGATTAATTAAAATTTTAAGTTAGCCATTAAAATTAATTGGATTAGTTTTATTGGGCTTTGTCCCATTTATAAATTTAATTTATAAATTGAAAGAGAGAAAATGGGACTAGACCTTTTAATTGGATTAAAAGATATGGAGTTTAATTATGAAAGTTGTTATAAAATTGGATTTAATTAAAGTTCATTTAGACATGGGTTTATTTAACTTTAATTAATTAAGTTTGGTCCATTAAACACAAGCCCAAGGCTTATATGTGTGTATATGACTAGATTTATATATATATATATATATATATACCACACATAGCCGATTATAGAACTCACACTAACACACACCAAATCTCTACAACTCGGTTTCCTCTCTTTCTCTCCCTCTCTACATCATTTTCTTCTTGATCTTGAAGAACGAAGAAAAATCAAGAAGATCAAATCCGTTAATTAGATAACGATTGTTTGATCACTTATTCTTCTGTGGTTGTTCTTGCTATCACGAGAAAATCACATCCTCCTAGTAGGAGGTGGATATATTTGGAGGATCTCTACATAGAGATCTAGATCGAAGGAGGGGATTCAATGCTTGAAGTCGGTTCAAGAAGTTAACGAGGGTAATGTATTTGGTTTATTTTCCTTTTATTTTTTATTTCTTGGCCTATACAATTAGATTATTTTTATACGCCGAACTCCAATGAACATCGAGGAATTTGAATTCAAAGTTTTATCCCGCCCATTGCATAGGACTCAATAAGACTTAAGGGACTAGTAATGTCGGTAAAGGACACATCGTTAGAAGTGCTGAAAAGATAACCTATGAGGAAAGGAGTCAATACGAACACAAGGAAAAGAAAGGATACGAAGTAAAGTGTATGAAGTAAAGCACTATGCAAGAACAATGACCATACTATGCCAACCCCTCGAGAAATACGAAGCTCACAGCTACGAGTAAATACGAGGACCAGAAAAAGGAGCAGATAATTCAAACTTTACGAGGATAGAGGAGAGACAACACCAAACCAAATAAAAGCAACATTCAAAAGACAAGATCCAACATAACTATGTGGTTAAGATTCGATTCAAAAATAAAACTATGATGACACCAACTCCATAATGTCATACAGATAAGATCCATTGAATATACGATTAAAGCTTCGACTCTAACAAAAGGTGATGACACATAATCCAATAGAGATAGTGTCTGAATAAAAGGATTCAATAGAGATGCGCAGTTGAGATCTTGTTCGACTAGATTATCTCACCCTATAAAATGTGGAACGTGGAAGGTTAAAGGGCATTAAATCTCATATATAAAGTATTATTAGTCTTCTTGATCCAACTTATCCTAGAGTGTCTTCGATCTCCCACATCAGAACCCAAATTATCATTAAAAGGCAAAAGGTGAAATACAACCACCTAAAGTTTGGTATAATTATAATATATTTTTATTATTTAAAAAATTATAAATACCCCCTAATTTTATTATTCGTATAACAATGAGCCCATTCTACTAGGTTTTCATATCTAATTATTATGGTGAACTACCTAATGCCCTTTCGGATTATGAATTATATTTTATATACTTTTTGGATTTTTATAAAATACTGTTATGAACTAATATTCTCAATAGATTATTTACTTTATCTACCCTCATCTTTTTTTATTTTTTTTCAAAATTTTCTTTTTAAAAAAAATCAACAAGAATAAAGTAGTAACTTTTATGTCACTGTCATAATAATTTTTTACTTGAGAGAGTCGTTGTAACTTTCTAAACAATAAATAGATATTTTTAATTATGTCAAATCTCAGGGGAGATAGATGTAATTTATCCTTACAAAGAAAAAAGAAAAAAAATACGCAAAGATACAAGAAATCATGTGATATTTATACTTTTGAGTTCTTCAATGTAGACTATTGGATGATGCTTATCATATAATTTCGGAAAAAGTGCATACCACCCCCCCCCCCCCCCGTGATATCCGAAATGAGCACATTGGCCCCTTGTTAAAAAAAATACCAAATTACCTCACTTTGTTTTTCTAAATGAAGCAAATTACCCTCTAAAAAAAGGTGGTGTATTGCGTCGCCCCCTTCGCATCTGGGGTGATTTTCAATCATAAAATATTATTTTATATTAAATATATTAATGTATATATAAATATTATTAATATAAATAATATATACATACATATGCACCTTCTTCTTCATCTTCCTCCTCTCACGGCCGCCGCGCTCCCATCTCCCTCCCAAGCGCCTCTGCTGACCCCTCCCCTCATCCTCCCCGCACCCACCCCTCCCCCTATCCCTGCCCCACAGATCCACCCCGTCCATAGCCTCTCCACCCCTTCCCCTTCCTCCCCAACCCTTGGTCACCGACCTCATTCCTTAGAAACCCTCCCCCAGTCGCCGCTCTCCAACTCCGTATAATATATTACATATAAACATAAAATTATTTATATTTATATGAAAATATTTCACATGAAATATAATTTTAAATGCAGACCATTGATTTGAATTAAAATAAGATTTGGGCCATTAATCTACTAGTCAAATTTAGACCTTAGATTCAAATCAAATCCAATGGTTCTTAAATAATAAGGTTATAAATGTAATTTTATGATTTAAAATTAAAATAAAAAAATTAATGAAGAATTGTGTGAGGAGGTAACTTGCTTCATTTAGAAAAATATAGTGAGGTAATTTGGTAATTTTTTCACAGGGAGTAATATGCTCATTTTGAATATCACAGGGGTGGTATGCATTTTTTTCTATAATTCCCTAACTTACTCTTGTATAATTTGTGGAGATATTGATCTAAATAACAAAAATTATTTATACTTCAAATTTTGATTTATATAATTGGTAATAGGGTAAATTTCATTGACACCCTCTATAATTATATCAAAATATATCATTAGAAAAAACAATAGATAATTCAGAAAATCATCTCACAAATACATTTTGCGTATAATAAATAATTTATTCATGTGCACACTAAATATATAATCACATTGTATAATATCGTGGATCGGTTAAACGTGTAGCAGGAAGTATGCCGATCCACGTATCCGAATTTGGCTCGTCTACAAGCCTATGTCTTGATTGGATCAGGACACGTCAACTTTCTCGTTGTATTTACAATCATCCCACGGACATTTTCAAGATTCCCCCATATTGGATCTCGCTCCAATTTTTGTGCAAAACACGAATGCACCTTGCTTGCCTTGGTGGATTACTACTAGTGTAATCCACTTGTTTTATACACGTCAAATCTAAGAATGTAGGGAGACAATTTGGAGAGAGTATCTATGGACAAACTCATTTATTTTGTCTCGCTTATTGTCCCTTTGATCACAACCATGTATCTATTTATAGATATACTACCATATCCCTAAGAGGAGTCCATAACCAACATATACTTGAAGATTGCAAACTCTATCTCAGATAGGGTCTATCCCAAATGAGTCATTATCCCAATATATATTTGGAAGACTCAAACTCTATTAAAAAGTATTTATCTTAGAGGAGTCATTATCCCAACATTAAGTTGGGAGATTTTCAAACTCTATATCAAATGAATGCATATTGGGTCATGGTTCACAAACCAAACCCAATGTTCAACATATACAAATACCTCCGGCCTTTTATAAAATTACAGCTACACTGCTCGAGGTAGTAGTTGTATTTATAACTACATCCCCTATTTAAAGAAAAATCTTACATAAAACACCCGTAAAAAATATTACACTAACAACTGAGGGGTGTAGCTGTACTATGCAAAAGACAGAATGTGTTTATATAATTTAATCTAATCTTAGAAAATATCAATAATATTTACTCTTAATAATAATATTATAATCTGGGTCTAATTAATTGAAGTTTCTATTATTTAAAAAAATAGATGAATACAAGCAGTAGTTTATAAACCTAATTAATCGGGCATGCTCAAATCTTGTAAAACCTTATTTGAGGCTCAGCCCCACTAACAAGCATATAAGCATTGTTTTTATTCATTTTGAATGAATCAAATACAATTATATCTGATAGGGGTATATCATACTTATTTAAAAATGACATAAATACCCCTAAAAGTTTATTTTTATTATAAAGGTATGCTAAAGATCTGCACCATCTCGATTTGGGTCGGTTCGCGACCCCACCCACTCCAGCGACCTGACATGGATGACCCTCTATTGAGAACCGTTGATTCACCTGACAGCACATAAGGTGAGATCACATGTGACATATGAAAAAAAAGTGGACTCTTTCAGACCCTATAAATACACCATATATACGTGATTTAAGGTAAGACATTTATTACACTATAACCCTCATTAAATAGTTTGAGATCGCTTTGAGATCGTTATCTAAAATTCCTTCACTGACTTAGGCATCAGAGGGTCTTAGTTGGGGACCTCCCAGTAAGCGTAACGATCTGCTCTTTTCTCAAGTCCCAAAACTATTCCGAGGGTGCGAGGTAGCTGATGACCTGCGATCTAGATCAGTTGGTGTCCTACGGGAAGTTGAGAAAGGAATACGTAAAATTCAAGATGGAAGGAACTTCTGGATGAAAACACATACTTATAGAAGAAACACCACCACTAGAACAAAGAAGCTGGCCCTCGTGAGACAAGAAGAGCAAATGGTACACTTGACTAGTGATGAATTACAACATATGATTGAAGATGCTAGCAAAAATGCCATAAAGGAGTATGTAAGAAGAACGGTTACACCAGCTGTCTGAGAACCCATAAGGAGACAATTATTCAGAGGTAAAGCAAAGGAGATCGTGGATGAGCCAAGGGAGGTGACGAGTAGAGCAGAGCACGAGAAAGGGCGGGAGAAGAAAATGTCAGAATGTTGGGTCCAATAAGAGAGGAAGACGAAGGGAGCCACTGATTTGACAAGCAAGGGTGGAACATGCTAGAAGGCAGATAGACAGGCTAGGCCAACAAATCGATGAATTCAAGAGATGAGGAGAATTAGTAATGCAAAACAGGAAATCGCCTTATGCAAAAAAAAAAAAAAAAAATTCTCACTAAGGTAGTGGATCCTAGTTTCAAGTTGCCATCTCTTCCCAAGTACAATGGAACAAAGGACCCCTAGGAGCATGTATCTGCCTTCAAACTGGTAATATATCGGCAAACTGACTTCATAAATACAAAATTGTTCATGACTACTTTGACAAAGAAAGCACAGGAATGGTTCATTAGTATACCAAGTAAAATCATAGAATCTTACAATCAGTTAATCCAAAGTTTCAGTTTTCACTTTCCTAGTAAAAGGAAAGCAAAAAAATCAGCTACCTACCTATTCACCATTCGACAAAAAGAGGATGAGTCCTTAAAATGCTTCATAGGAAGGTTCAATAATGAAACTTTGGAGGTGCAAACTTGATAATAGACATGATGGTAAGTATCTTAATACATGGTCTAAAAAAGGGATCCTTCGCTTCAACTCTAGCTAGGGATTCCCCGTAAGATGCTGAACAGTTGATGCAGTTGGCTTAGAAGTACATAGACAAGGAAGAGATTAATGCAATGAAGGATGGAGAGTGGCCCAACCTTGGGGCCCGAGATAGAGGTCACGATAGAGAGAGAGAGAGGCGAAACAAATTTGGAGAGGATCGGGAAGCGCCCTATAAACCTAAGTACCAAAGATAGAGTGCTTAGGAAAAAGAACTTTTGTATAGATGTGGAAAAGATCACTTTTGTATAGATCTAAAAAATATCACAATCTGAGAAAGATCCAAATATATACCACTTTTAAAGTTTGTTTCCAGTGCAGATCGAAGAATTGCAAAACAATTGTGATTCGCGTCTAATCAAATTCTGAAAAAGAAATCTCCAAAGTATAGAGAACCCATGGATATCGCATGTAATCAAATTCTAAAAAAAAAAAGAAAAAAAAAGATTCTCAAGTATAGACGACCCATGGAGGTCACATTTAATCAAATTTCGAAAAAGATTTTCTTTTCAAGTAGAAACCATGGAGATTGCTTATAATCAAATTCTAAAAAAGAATTCCCAAGTGTAGATGTCCTATGGAGGTCGCGTGTAATTAAATTTTGAAGAGGAATTTTTTTTAGTATAAATGACCTATGGAGGCCACGTGTAATCAAATTCGAAAAAGAATTTTTCTAAATATAGATGATCCATGGAGGTCGCGTGTAATCAAATTCTAGAAAAAAAAATGAATTTTTCAGTATAGAAGATCCATCAAGGTCGCGTCTAATCAAATTCTGAAAATGAATTCTCAAGTATAGACGATCCATGGAGGTTGCGTGTAATTAAATTCTAAAAAAGAATTTTCCTAAGTATGGGCTAACATTGAGGTCGCTTCTAATCAAATTTTGAAAAAGAATTTTCTCAAGTATAGACGTCCCATTAAGGTCGTGTGTGATCAAATTCTAGAAAAAAAAAATTCTAAGTTAAAAGGACCTAGAGAGGTAGCGCGGAATGAAATTCTGAAAAAGAATTTTTTCTAAATTAAAAGGACCCATCGAGGTCGCGTGGAATGAAATTTGGAAAAACAAATTTCTAAAATAAAATGACCGGACGAGGTCGAGGCTGTGCTCCTGTCTTAAAAAGAGGTCGCCCAAGCGCTAGTATCTGAAAAAGATCACCTTAAAACTGACAAAGATTGTTCAAGTAACAGATCCCAAGTGGTTGAGGTCCTAAATACCCAAGAGATTGAGAGGTGACATATTATGTCAATTGTTTCTCTACTTCTTCAAGTGCTCTTTCAGATACACTTAAAGAAGTAGGGGACTTATAATAGAGGTATATCATATCAACCTGAAAATGGGCATAAATACCCTAAAAGCTAGTGTTTATTACATAAGTATGCTAAAGATCTGCGCCTCTTTGATCCGAATTTTGGTCGGGTTCCGATGACCTGCTACTGAGAGCCGTGATTCACCAAACAACACATAATGCGAGATCACGACACGTGGCACAGGCAAGTGGACTCTTTCAAACCCTCTAAATACACCATCTATACTTAATTTAGGGTAAGATATCTATTACACTATGCAACCCACATTAAATTCTTTGATATCGCTTTCAGATTGTTTTCTTCTACCTCGAACTCTTTCACTGATTTAGGCATCGGAAGATCTTAACTGAGAACTTTCCAGCAAGCCTAAAAAATCTGCTCTTTTCTTAGATCCTAAAATTATTCTGAAAACGCGAGGTAGTTGACGACCTGCGATCCGAATCAATATCATAAATTTTAATAAGAATGAAAATAGGGTGGACTTAGTTAGAGCTAAGAAAATTTTGGACTTGGACCTAGACCCCAGACTCAACGTGTCGAACCCAGTAAACCCAAATAATATTTCTTAAATATTAAAAATACATATTTTCCAAAAATAATAATGGAATAAATAAATATGAGGAATAATATTACTAAAAAAATTCTTTATGTAAATTTATGTTTTAGGCATTGGAATATTAAATATTTTACATTATTTATTACTATATATAAATATTAAAATATAAACTAATTATATCATTTTTTTATTAATAAAAATATTAAGTGTATGTATTATATATAACTATAAATAAATTATGCATATTTCTTATATATGTATAAATATACTTTATATAAGTATATACAAAATATACAAAAAAAAAAATAAGAGGGGCGGATTTGTTGTCACGAAATATTAAACTTGACCCTCTTAACTTTTTCTTTATATCAAATTGGTCCTTGGACTTTTTTAAAATTAACGAGTTGCATGAAATGATGTGACTGTATATGATAATTGCTCTCCAAGGATATTATGCAAGCAGCAGCATATTCCATCAACTAATCAACAAGTATACGTTTTTAATTCATCAAATTAAACATTTCATGATTCACAATAAGGCCTTTGTTTGAAACCAGCTTGCTTTTTCTGCTGACTTCACATCTTTACTTTTTTAGAAAAAGAAAATACTAATTACATTATTACATTCGATAAATACATCAACATAATTAAGAATAATTAATAATACGATTTACAATAAACTCATATAAATTGAGACAAAATATCTGCATATTAGGTGAACTCGAATCCGTAACTTCGAATATGTTGATGGGACATCAACCTTAACCATTAATCTAAAACATCATGTATCTTTCTTTTCTACTAACCAAAAAATATTAAAAGGAAAAGAAAAAAGGTTTGTACTCTAAGCCCCATTTGGCCCAATTAGTTAAATTTTGTATTTCGAGTGTAAATACAAATTCTTATGTTATTTTAGTTTTATCTTAAAAAATTATTTTTGAAATTAAACTCTATCGAAATCATGTATCGATAAAAGCTATAGTTTGTAAGTTTTAATTGAATTACGATTATTTTTTGCTTAATTATGCATTATACGAATTAAATAACGTTTTAATTCTTTCATTAACTTTAAAGACGAGATTAATTTTGAAATTTAACTACCATATTGGGGTTTATATAATTAATTACTAGATTCTGTGGCACGTAGTACCTGCGTGCATGAATTTATTAATATTTTTGTTTTATTGAAAATTCATAATTTATTCTTATATATATATATATATATATATATATATATATATTAAATTTTGTCATTGTTTTACAATTTTATATACAAAACCCGTTGATAAATTTTTTCTAATGCATTAATTATCAATACACATTTTATTTGAATTAAATTAAAAACTAAAACTTTGTACCACATACATTATATGTTAATATATTATCTTTATTTTAGTTAACAATACAATTAAATAAAAGTGAGTAAATTTAATTTGTAAATGCAGTAATTGCAAAAAATTAATTTTTTAAAAAAGTGATTGAGTTTAATGTGAGTTGAGAAGTTAATTAAGTTTTCATAGAATGGCATTTTTTGTATTTAAAAAATTTGGTGTAGTGGTATGAGAACTACCACTTTGAGTCTATAACTCCCCTTTTCTTTATAATAGTATAGATAAAATTCTAAAAAATACCATAATTACTTTTGGTAAAATTAATTATTTCAAAAAAAAAATTTCGTATAATTATCAAATTGACAATATGCAACCATTGGGTCAAATTGAACTCGAATGAGGGAACAACACCCTCTAAAATTAGGTTTAGTTACACAAGCGTTCACTGTCATTAAAATGACAGTTTATAAATATACCCCGAGAGAGGGTGTTAGCGTACTGCCATTTGTAAAATTACAAGTACAATCTACGAGAAATATTAGTGTAATGTACCTCATGAGGTGTTTGTATGTAATTTTATTATCGAATAGGAGATATAATTACAACGACAACTTTAATGAATCTATTTATCATTTTGTAAAGGTTAAAAATATTAGTATAATTAGACCTAATTTCTGAGAGTTTAATGTATTTACCCATAATTCTATTGGCACACCTTCTACTATTAAAAAAAATAACACTTAAAATAAAAGGATAATTTTGACATGAAAAAAAAGAGAAATTTTAAGAAATTTTGCTACTAAAAAATGACATGTTGGAGCATTTAACTAAAGGGTCCAACTGTTTAGGTTTAAGTGTATATTGTAAAAACAAGAAAAGTCAATCTAACTGTTAAAGGTATTTCAGTAAATTTTTAGAAGTGTATTATTATATATATTCCAAATATTTACAACATTATGAATAATTATAAAAAAATAACTTATGGGGTAGCTTAATATTTCTTTAAAAATATAATTATATTTACATCCTTTATCTATAGTTTATTTACATAAATTATTCATATCTTTCGCATAATTATTAAAACTATCCCTAGGAGCCAAAAAGTAGAGGTAGTTTATGTAATGATATTGATATTTTTGGAATGCACGTGTAATTTTAAAAAGTATGAGTGATTTTCGTAAATAATATTAATGTTTCTTATAAGTGTATGTATAATTTTTAAAAAGTAAAAAAGTTTATATATATTAATTATTTGTTAGGAGTGTAGATATAATTATCGCTTTTTTTAAAATAATTCCAGACACAAAGTATCTTTTTACCAAACAAGTAATCATTGCCTTTTCATCTTATGTTGTATTTTTAATTTTTCGGTTTGATGTTAAGAATTTTAAATTTATAGTAATATATATATATACTATATTTGTTTGGATAATCCTGTCAACTAATATTTGAATTATACTTAATAGCAATGTAATAGATAAAAATTTATTGGGTTTATTTGATTCAAGTGAGGAAATGAAAAGGGAAATGGTAAGAGGGACAAAAAGACTAATAGTTTTTTTTTTTTTTTTTTAAATTGTCTATCGATTATTTCTCTTTATTTTATATTAGTAAATAAACAAGTTAATATTATAACAAAATAATTTTAGTATATAAAAAATATAAAAGTTATATTAGTAAAAAAATTCATCAAATAAGGATCAAATATCTTTTAATAATAAAAATATTCATCATAATAAGTATTCTGTATTTTTTAAAATTATTTAATTTAAATAAGATAAAATACCAATGTCGACAACATAGTAGTTTTTTTGCCTATTTTGTTATCTTTTCTAAAAATTTATGTACTAATACTGTCAGCGGAAAAAAAAAAAAGAATTCAAATGAAATTATATGTATGCATAATAGAGTAAATAAAAATAAATATACGTATTTTTTCTATTTTTTTTGGCCTTATACTTTCACTTTTTTTTTTTTTTATAAAAGCGAAATTAGACTTCGAATTAGTTTTATATACATTCAATTTTACTTTCACTCCATCTCTTCTTCCTAACCCAATATCAAACTTTTTTTGTTAAATTCATTTTTACTTTGAATTTTTTTTATACTCCCATTTTTATTTGAAACCAAACCAACCCTTAATACAGAGTCATTTATAATTATTCTTTTAAAATTATTTGCCAAAAAAATCAAATCTGTCTATTCAAATGAAGTGTCAGTGATTCTAAAAAAACTCCCTAATTTAACTATTAATATTTTTTTTCAAAAAAATCATTTTAATGGAGGGTTATAGAAAAATTCAAACCCTAATCAAACACCACTTATATTTACAAATATTATTCTAATAGATATATATATATATATATATATATATCACAATCAATCATTGTTGTGGCCCCCAATACAATCCATTACATTATCTCATATATAAAGTAGGTAGGACCCACTTTGCAAAGTTGTGGGCCCTCTTAAAACCCTTATTTTCCTTTCTTTAAATTTAGTGAAATAGGGCCCCACCCCTATGCCCTGTCCGTAAAGCAAAAATATATATAATAAAAGCAATTCCCTAAAGTTTGACAAACAATAATATTGCCTTTAGGAAAGCAACTCTCCACCTACTCTCTCTCCTCATCAAAATGTGGATATATTTTTTGGAATTGAAATTTCTTGTGAAAGTGCAAATATTGATTTTTTTTTCCTTTTAGGGCTTTCAACAATGATTTTCAAAATCAAATCCGACAGATCAGTTCGCCCGATACAACTGAGAATCGATCATGTCTCCGGCCCAATTCACACTTCCAAATTCGAAATGGTCAAAACTGATGAAGGATCAGTTAAAATTGGTGATCCAATAACCGATTAAAAATAGATTTTATCTTTTTTTAAAAACTAAATATTTAATGAAGTTTAAATTTTTTTATGTTTAAACTTTTTCATATTTATAGCCAAAAGGGTTTAAATTTGGCTTACATTTTTTCAATGTGAGACAATTAACTTTACTTAAATTTTCACATCTTATATTTATAGTTTAAAGTGTTAAATTTTTTGCCTTATAATTTTTCAATGTGGGACAATAAGCTCGGCGTAAACTTTTCTATATTTATAGTTTCAAGTGTTTAAATTTTATTTTATAAGTTTTCAATGTGGGTCAATAAGGTTGACTTAAACTTTTCCATATTTATAGTTTAATGTGTTTAAGTTTGTATTATTTTTTCAACATGGGATAATAAGTTTGACTTAATTTTTTTTATATTTATAGTCTAAAGTGTTTTTAAGTTTTGATTTATACTTTTCTAATGTGGGATAATAAGCTTGGTTTAAAATTTTCATATATATATATATATATAGTTTAAAGTGTTTCAGTTTTAACTTATATTTTTTCAATATGGGATATAAGCTTAGTTTTAACTTTTCATATTTATAATTTATAATATTTAAATTTTGCTTATTTTTTTAATATGGGACAAAGTCACATCTAACAATCAATAAAGTTTAATAAATTGATATATAATATATTGATATGTTACAAATATATACATGTATATAATAAATTCCGGATCAATTGATTTTTTTAATTGGTCGGACCAATGGCCCACAATGAGACCCAATAACTTGACCGGTTCGATCCCCAATCCGATTATGAAAACATTGCTTTCAACCACTAGAAAGGGAAATGTTGTGATGCTCTTATCCTCATGCTAACAACTAAGGCAATGTTTGGTCTCTTCTTAATTTTAATTTTCAGTGCAAAAATATGTTTTTTTTTTATTTTGTATAAATTTTTATGTTGAAATAAAAAAGTATTTAAATTAGTTGATGATATATTATTTTAGGGTTAATTATATTTTTCCATTTGAATTATAATCGTTTTTACACTTTGGCATCTACATTTTATTTTATGTCAACTTACTATCTCAATTTTATAAATATTTGCACTTTATTATTTATAACTATCTTAACCAAGTTTTTTTATCAAAGAAGCATCATATGCAGTGCACATGTGATATTCAGAAATAAAACAATCATATATGATAAAGTGTAAATTTCGTAAAAAAGTTGAGATGGTAAGTTGATAAAAAAAAAAAATGATGACAAAAGTATAAAAAAAGCCACAATGCGAATAGCAAAATGTAATTGATGCATTATTTTATGTTGTTGATGATATAAAATAAGTATATCTTTTTATTTCATGAAAACTAATAGTTTAATGAACTTGTTTCCATTATCTATGTAATATCCCTATTTGTGCCATCATTTCTAGCCCAAGATAGGTCACATTTTCTTACTTTTTTGCTTAGTACTGCTAAAGAATATTCAAGTTAATTAGTTTATGAATTCATATGATCTAATTATTTTAATTTAATTTATTCATTATTTAACATAAAGGAAAAGAAAAAAGGATCAATTGATAAAATTATAAGAATTAATATTCTCATCCCTTTCTATTTTTATTTTATCAATTAGTTGTTTGAATAATATGAAACAATTATATTTGTTTTCCTACATAAAGTAAAGTTTGCTCATCTCCCCATTTTCACTTGGCCTCAAATACAAATGTTTCATTGCATTTAAATATTTGGGTAAATTACATTGATATTTTAAAGAAATTAAACTTACTTATACAAACACCTCTATTTTTTTTATAAAATTACATGTACATTCGTTAAGTTTATAATTACAAGTACACTCTTTAATAAAGATAAAATTTCACACAATTACCCCTCACGTACATTACATTAACATCCTTAAAGGGATGCAACTGTTATTTTACAAAAGATAAAGAATATTTTATATAATTAGCTTTAATCTAAAGGATATCGATGTAATTTAACCTGTGTCTTATTGCTTATTTAGTGCATTACAGTTATGATCACCGATCTTTTTTCTTGTATCTATTCAAAGAAGTGTTTGCAACTATTTTAAAAAGCGGTTATATGCTTTTGACTTTCGAAAAATATTCTTTTAAGTATTAGGTAAAGAATTGAGGTAATTTGTTTTTCTTGACAAAATATTTTTTGGATCAAAAACTAAAAGCATCTACTTTTACTTTGCATTTTTTTTTTTTTTTGGTACATAAATTTAACTTCACCTTATAAATGCAAATTTACCCTTTTTCGAATTTATTACATCACTTTAATATGTGGAGATAAATTAGTGTTTGTAATTTAAACTCTCTTTTTCACCCAAACACCTTTAATTTAGCTTTTATTTCTTTCTCACTATTTTTTATAAATGCCCCCAACTTTTGATTTTACTATAAAAATCAATTTAGTATACAAATAATCACTTTTCTAGCAATAAAAGCCTTCCCGTATATAAACTAATATAAAAAAGGAGAAAATGCAATTTTCCCCCTATGTTAATCAAAATGTGCAAATACCCCCTATGAGAAAAGATATAGCAATTTACCTCTCTGTGTTATGAAAAACAGAGCAAAACACCCTCTTATATCCATGAGTGCATTACACAGGCTCCCTTTTAAGGGTGCAAATATTTTTTAGTCAATAAAATATTATGGCTAAAATGCATAAAACTTCACCGTGTTTTAAAAAGTCGGCTAAAAATCCCCTTCTGTTTTAAAAATAGGCAAAAAACCCCCTACCCGTTTTCTTAAACATAGCACAATTGCCCCTCCCCGTTAAATCTAACTAACAGCGTTAATATTTTAATAAAATGACCGTTATACCCTTACTTAAAAGATATTATTTTTTACTTAATATATAACTAACGGTGTTGGATCTTCTTTGATTAGATAATAACCATTAGATCTAATCAATTAATTTCAACTATTAGATTTAAGAAAATGAAAGGTTTAGATTTAATAAATTATAATTTATATTGTATATAAATAATTAAAAATTATAAAAAATATTAAAATTATATATTTTAAAATTTTAAAAAGAAATCCTAACTACCCCCAACCCCACCACCTGTTGCTTACCCCCTCCCCATCCCCGCCGCTTCCCCCTCCCCGCACCACCCCCCTCCCCCGCTGTCCCCCGCAAATGGCGGAATGACGACGCCGCCCCCACAGATGGGGGCGACTGAGCGGGTGGCAACGATGGAGATCGCCCAGATAATGAAGGCAAGCGACGTCGTTGCCCATGGCTTGGGCTACGACGTTGTCATCGCCTTCGCCCATGGCCTGGGCTACGGTGTCGTCGTCGCCCATGGTCTATGACGGTCGTCGCCCCCAATTTTTTTTATATTTTAATTATCTAATTAAATTTATTTTAGTTAATTAATAGTAATTTTAAATTATTATAATAATTAAATATATATTTTAATTAATTAAGAATAATATCAAATAATTAAATAATTATTATATTAAAATTACTTTAAATATATAATTAATTAAAAATAATTTTAGATAATAATAATTATTGTATTTAAATTAGTTTATAACTTGTAATTATTATAATTGCTTAATATTTATATTCATGTACATATAAAGAATAAAATTGAGTATATTAGTCTTTATAATGTAATATTTTTTTGTATTTTCGTATTTAATATAAATATATTTAAAAATAAAAGAATTTATATTTTTAGAGAAGAGAAAAATACAAAAAAGAAAAATAAATTAAAAAGTCAATTTGACCATAGTAATTTTAGATACAATATAGGGGTATTTTAGTCAATTAAAGATAAAAAATATCAAAATACGCAAAAAAACAAGCCCAAACGCACTTCAGGCGTATGCATCCCACCTTCCGTTAGTTTGCTGAGTTTATTAAAATACATGGGGGGTTTAGCTATTTTTAAAATATAGGGGGATTTTTAGTTTTTTCAACAAAATATAGGAGTAAAATACAATTTAGTCAAATATTATTTTATATTTTATATATATATATATATATATATATATATATATGTATTATTTAAAAAGAGAATATATATATATATATACACATATAACCACCTTCTACATCTTATTCCGTCGCTGCCGCTCCTCCCCAACCCTTTTTGCGCCAGCCAACCAAACCAACCCCCTAGCCCCTCGCATCGGTAACCCACCCCAAGCCCTCGTGCCGGTCCCCCTCCCTAGTCCCTTTTGTGCCGGTCACCCACCCCCAAGCCCTTGCGCCGCCCAACTAGATCCGGCCCTGTCCCTAGCCTGTCGCTCCTCCTTCCCTTCCTCCTCAATCCACCGCCGCCAGTCCCCTCCTTCCCATCGGCATCATTTCTTCTCTCTTTATATATATATATATATATATATATTAGATATATTTAAATATATATTATTATATAAGCATGTAGATATATTTATATATATTCATATTTAATTATTATTTAGTTAAATCTAAATCATTGATTCAAATGAGATGAGATCTAGTTCATTGATCTATTAGTTAAATTTGGAACTTATATTGAAATTAAGATCCAACGGTTTTTAAATAAGGATATAAATGTCATTTTATATTTTATATTAAAAAATTAAAAAAAAATAAAAAAGGCGCGTGTACTTCACACAACGAATTAGGAGGCATTTGGCTTTATCTTTTGTAACATAGAGGGGCAAATTTGCTGCTTTATTTTTCACAGGGGGTAAATTACACTTAGATCCTTCTAAAATACAAATTATACTCGCATCTCCTTCAAAAGCTCTGTATTTACAACTATACTCCTTCTAGTGTTTGGATGGAAAATGCTAACAACGATAAAAATTTTCAATAAATTTCTAATTTTTCCTCTCATTCAGCATTCTGTATAATTTATCAACAAAGATATTCAAATAACATTTTTATACTTATACGGGGTAATATAATATACAAAAAGTCAAATTAACTGGTCGAACTGTCAATAATTTGTACATATGGCAAAATGAGGTGTAAACATTAGAATTTTTTTTTTTTCTGTTGTCGTCAATATATTCTGTCTAAACCTAATACAAGGGGTACAATAATAAATAGAGGATTTTGTGAGGGGTATAAATATAATTTAAAAAAAAAAGTATGATCTCGTATTTTTAAAAAGGGTCTAAGTCAAATTAACTTTTTTTTTTTTTTTTTTATTCCTCGTTCATGTCATCCACCTGATACGATCAGAATAAAAATTTAAAATAAGAGCATCATAAATTGAAATATTAGTGTCATCAAATATAATTCGACAGTCCCATAAGGTAGCATAATGGGTTTTTTTTCACTCCCAATTTGTTATACAAGTACTATCAATGAATATGATCCAACCCTCATTTCTATTTTTCCACAGTTTTCTGAGCTCCTTTCATGATTTTACTTTTTGTTCTATCATAATTTGTATGTCAAAGATAAAAACAAAAACATTTTCAATTTTGGTGTTTTTTATTCCCAAGTAGTTTACCTTTAAATATTAAGGTAAATTACAACGGACTTTCTTAAAATTTGCTATAATTATAATTATTTATTCATCATAAGAAAATTACAAATACTCCTATAAAATTGACGGTCATTTAATAAATATTTTCTCGTGACAACCAATTTACGGAGTATTTGTTAGACATCTATTACTTCTAAAAAGTATTTGTAATTTTTTAAACAAGAAAAGATTATTTATAATTTATGGTAAATTTGGGAAAAATATATTGTAATTTGACTTAAATGTTATGCTTTGTTTTTATTAGGTTGGAATTTGTGATTAAATCATTAAAAAAAAATAGTACACATGGATACAAATAGAATACGATATGAATATGAAGCTACAAGAAATATAAAATGCCAATGACACAATACGGTTTGAATACGTCCACTAAAAATATATTTTATTTTAGATTAAGATAAAATAGTATAATAATACATAATTTGTGTAAATAAAACAGTATGTCTTTTAAGATTAAAAAAAAAAAAAAATAGGTCTAGTGCATATGTATAGAATAAATAAATACTGAGCCGCATTATAAGAAGACAAGTCCAGTATTTTTGTCTCGTAGGTAATACTTAGTATTTAGGATTGGCGATCCCCAAAAATTCATACCATTTGATTTTTCTAAAACTGAATCGAGCCACAAAATCCAACCCGAGTATAATAAAGTTTGAACCTTCCAGGACAGCTACGGACCCAAGGTCCCCTAATCGAATAAAGGCCCAACCTACCAAAGCCCAAAGCTAATGAGCTCTCATGAGCCACCTAGGTCGCATCCACGTCAGTTGGAAGCCACATATGACTGATATAGCTTTAGCTATTTTAATGAGGACACATGACGCTTTCAATCAGAAAATTTTCAAGCCTAGAATCTCGAGATTCTTGCTGTGAGAGGGGTACCCCTTCAATTACTTTACATAGGATCAAGGGACATCCTTATCCCCATCAAATATTTTTATCCAAAAGAAGCATCTCTATTCTCAAATAATGTGGACTTTGGTAGCTAGCAAATAACACCACTAAGCCCGCGGAGGCCTGCCCTTATCCCAACAACTGGGGAAGGCTATCTATAAATTCCGAACTCTCCCATTCTATAGTGGTAACGATTTTTTTTGCAGGTTTTCATTTTTTTGGCCTTGGTCGATCTCAAGTTGGAGCATTCAAAATGAACATGCAACCTGTTGTGCGGCCCACACCATACATGACATAGATCATTTCGAACCAATCAATCCCGAATATTATTAATTATTTTTCTATCTCAACCACCCAAATTAAAAAAAAAAAAAAACAGTAGATTAACAATGTAGTGATTGCATAAATTATAAATTAATAGATTCCTAAATATAAATATAAATAATTGAATAATAAGAAACAAGCATAATCACTCTCCTCAAAACAAGTAATCTTCAAATGAAAAAACAAACAAGCCCTAATCGTTAAGTCAATGTTTGGAGGTTGATTACAAATTCAATTAAGTTTGAAAACAACATAAGTTGATGAGGTAATTATTATAAATTATCTCTCATGATCATATACAACATCAAGCAAGCATCTTAAGTAAATATATTATGAAACTTTTCATGTGTCTTTTAATATTAATTAAAACCCTAACCAATGGGCAATATTCGAGAGGATTATCTTCTTGTAATCATAAAGGAAATAGGAACAATATTAAAAAAAAAAATCAAATTGAACGGATATTCACATTGCCTAATTTCAAATGATCCACGTCATTAAAAGGAGTACGGCCCACAACATAATTTTCACAGTTAATGGTGTGGGTCATTTTGAATTGACTAATGCTAATGAAAAATGGATTGAATCGAATTGAATAAAATGGATCAAGTTCAATAATGATTGTTCGTAAGTATGAACGAATCGAGCCAAGTTGAATAAGGTATTCGTTTGATTTTTTTCTTTAGTTTGAAATTGGATTTGGATTTGTTTGATTATTAAATAGGGATACTTATACCATCTTTCCCTGAAATTTGGTTTAGTTACACGTGAATTCTATAATTTTGAAAGATTACATCTAATATCTTTAATGTTTGTTTATGTCTAATAAAATATCCCTCCATTAGGACGTCGAAGATTTGCTTGGTCTGCAATAGATCAAATATTTCATTTTAAAAACTATTTCTGCCAACTCTCATAGAAAATTGACGGCCACATAGTACTTATCCATTCAGAACGAAAGAAAACAACCACATGATTTTTTTTTTTTGTTGATTTTCTAGTACGAAATTAACAACCACGTTCTTATCTTTTCGGAATAAAGAAAAATAATTACATGACTTACACATGGGTTTTTCCATTATTTTCGCTAACGGGAGTTGGTATGAAAAACTAAGCAAAATTATTTTTTAAAAAATCCTATAGGATATGAGATTCAATACTTTTAGTCCTCTGATTTATGAAATTTTTGAAATGGTCCAAAAATTAAAAAAAATCAACACATTTAGTCCTATACTTTATGGAGATTTCAAAATGATCTCAAATTAAAAAACTCGACATACTTAATTTTTGGTCAATTTTAGAAATTTCATAAAGCAGAAGATTAAATTAATCAATTTTTTAATTTTAAAATTATTTTGAAAATTCCATAAAATAAAGGACTAAAATTATTAAACCTCCTATCTTATGAAATTAAAAGTGTGACTTTGCCGAAAATTAAAAGTAAGAATTTTTAAAGTTATGAAATTTTTCGAAAATTATGTATACATTGACATTAGAAGTTTACAAAATTTAAATTATAAGACAAAACATACAAGGTTTGCGTTAGTAAAGTATGAAGATAATGTTTAATAATTGAGATTGGACATATCGATACACCAATCTAAACCTATCAATCATCTATTTTTGAATTAAGAAAATGTAAGAAGACCTCACCACAAACTTTTATTTTAAAATCTAAAAGAATATTTTTTAATTCATTTAAGGTTGATCATATTATTACACATACTTATGAAATATAATGAAAATTAATTCTTCAACAAAAATATTCTGATTTTTTATTTGAATTCTTTTTAGAGATAATTATACCATTCTCTTCTGAGGTATATATAATTATGCATAGATCATTTGTGATTTAAAAAATATATTTAGTACTTCTCATGTTTGTTTTTATTTAATAAATAAATTCTCCGGGAATTAAAATTTGCTAAATTTGTTGATATCAACCAAAAAATTGAATGGAATTTTACATTTATCCCCAATTAACTTATTATTTATTTATTGCAGGCCAAATAAATATTTGCAACCAAAACACCCTTATAAGGGTGAAAACATATCTTATCACATACATTAGCATGTGAAGATGTATAAGAGTAATTTGATCAGAAAAAATTTATTTGATCTGCAATAGATCAATAATAGATAATCAGGGGTAAATATATATTTTTGTTCATTTTTTTCAGATATCAGCAAATTCGATTAATTTGAATGGAGGAGTCTATTTGTTAAATAGAAAAAAATTTCAAAGGTACTATATGTAATTTCCCAAACCATAAAAAATCTATATGTAATTATATCAAACTTTAGAAGATGGCAGTATAATTATCCCCTTATTTTTACCGCGACGCATACATATCATGTGAATATATAAATTTATTATTTGGCTAAACTTCATTTTATCTCCCCCTATGCTTTTTTTAAATAGTTAAAAATCCCCTAATATTTTAAAAATAGGCAAAAATATCCTGTTTTTTATTAATTCAACACAAAATTCCTATTTCGTTACAAACTAACAGAAGGTGGGGTGCACGCACCTAAAACACGTTTGAGCTTGATTTTTTGCTATTTTTATTTTTAATTGATTAAAATACCCTTATATTATAATTAAAATTATTATGGTCAAATTAATATTTTTTTTGTAATTTTCTCTCTTCAAAAATAAATTCTTTTGTTCTTAAATACATTTATATTATATCAAAATACAAAAAAAATTATATTACAAAAATTAATATGCTAATTAAATTTTATTTTTCAAATTTAGACATCTACATGAATATAAATATTAAGCAATTATAGTAAGGGGTATATAGTACACATTGCCCCCTGAACTATTCGTTATGTAACAATTATTCCCTTAAACTAACAAATGTAACACTTACTCCCATCATTAAATTTTTAGGCAATATTATGTGTGTCTATATATATATATAATATATATATATATATATATTAGTTAAAAATTCTTTTTTTTAGTAATCTTGCATTTTAAGTTTAATTAAAATTTTCTTAATGGGAGAAAATATCTTTTATTTATAATAAATTATAATATAATTAGTGAGTTAAATAATTCAATTTTATTTTACAGGCTCAAGTTAAATAATAAATGAGTACAATAAATTCACAAAAAAAAAAAATCATGAAAAGAATTTATTAAATTTGTGACAAAATTAAGTTATTAACTATTTATTCTTTTAGGTAGAAATGAATAATTAAATATTGGTTTCTTAACATATTTTATTTAAAACATATGATAAAAAATATTTATTCATTTTTTTTAAAGAATGTTTTCGTTATATATATATATATATATATATATATATATCAATTTCTTTTATGAATCGTATATGAGTTGTTGGTGATTTTATATTTATTATATATCAATTTCTTTTAAGAATCGTATATGAGTTGTTGGTGATATTATATTTATTGTGTATCTACTATCTATATATATATATTATATATAAATTTATACTCCACTTTTAATGTAAATTCTTCACTTATTAAAAAAATTAATTAAAAATAATGGTGATGATTTAATGTGAAAAATACTAAAATATATTAAAAATAATATAATTATTCAAGGCATGAGTGGCATTTTTGTCCAACCACGGGGGTAAGTATTACATTTATTAGTTTAGGGGTAAATATTTCATGACGAATAGTTCAGGGAGCAAAGGTATTTTACCCTTATAATAATAATTATAAGTTATAAATTAATTTAAGTACAATAATTATTATAATTATCTAAAATTATTTTTAATTAACTAAAATATATTTAAATTAATTTAAATATAATACTTATTATAATTATAAAAAATTATTCTTAATTAATTAAAATAAATTTTAAAAAAGGGGCAGCGGCCACAAAAATAGGCGACAATGCATTATCTGGACGAGGACATCGCTACCATTTGGGAGGGATGGCATCCCCCGCCCCGTCGCCCCCATTAGCGGGGTACAACGGGGGTGGGGGGTGGTGTAGAGAGGAAAAATAATTTAGTCCATTAACTTGGTTTTCATTTAATTTTGGTCCAATAACTATGATAATTATCACTGATGTGTATGACCCAAAAAGATTGGGCTCAAGAAGAAATAAAAGTCTATGTCAACCCAACGAAGCCCATTTGCACTAAGAAGTGAAGGAAACCCACAACTTCATAAAGAAGCCCAAAAGATAAAGCCTAACAAAAAAAGTCGAACAAAAGCCCATGCCAAGGCGTCTCCCACGTGGCATACACGTGGAATGTCTACATCAAGACGCCCCCTACGTGGCAGGCATATCAACTGCCAATCGTGCCCTGAAGAAGAGTCCAACCTCAGAAGGATCTCTCCTCACCTCAAACTCCTAACCTAGGAGGACTCCCTCTTGGCTAGGAGACTTATCCAAGCAAGGACTCCATTTTTCGGTTCAAGAAAGAAAGCTTATTAGCAATGAAGATAAATTCATCCCAACAACTCTTATCCGATTTTCTTGTAGTTGAAGGCCGATTTAAGAATCCCACTCCGACAGGGCACCCCTATAAATGTAGGTCAAGTCCCCAAGTGGGGGACATATTCTAACTTCGAATCCCTTGCTGTTACTCTACTATTTTATTCTCAAACTGATCTCTCAAGTTCACCTTCAAACACGAAGTCATTCATGATAATTTCTTTTGTCATTTCAACTTACTTTTCACGATTAATTCTTCTCAAATCAATACTAACTTGGGCGTCGGAGTGCTAACTATTTATTTTGCAGGTCCCGTCTCTCAGGTTAATTTATGAGTTGGTTCAGATACGACATCCAAGTCTAAGCCTATTGGACCCGTGCTAAAATGTTTCTACTTAGTTCTCCAACTCTTGTTAATATGGTAGCAAGCATAATATATACCTATTTGACAACTCATGGAGGAATTAGTAGCGCAATATGGATTCCTTAAGAGAAACCTTTTTTATATGTGAGGTCAATGGGAATCTTAACTATGTGAATGAAGATTCTTAAAGGAATGCGCTCATTTCTTTGCAATGATGATATTTTATTCATCTCCACTTGCAAGAGATAATGGAAGTGACCCAAAAGTCAGTGGGAGTGTCTCACTAGAATGATGATTCTCAATATTCACGAATAAGGAGAGAACATTGAAAATATTCCCCATCGTCTATGTAAGACTAAATGCATATCCCTATAATTATTATGTGAATGTTGATGAGTCAAATCTGAGAATTGACTTCACCCAACACTTCAAATTGACAATTGCTTAAAGAAAATTGATAACCCTAATGACTAAAAACGAAGTTAAGACTATAAGTTGATCTTCTATCTATGTACAAGATCATTGGGAACATGTGGTTTCTAAATGATAAGTGTAAAGTGGATAGTTTATAAAGGTCAATTGAGAGTGAACTATTTACACCCATTTGAGGGTGTAGTTTTGTACATTTTTCATGAAGGTGAGAAACTGTTTCAATTCGCTATCGCCACTATCGCCACTTCCATCCAGGTGAGCCGAGATTATGATAGTTGACATATTCAAATGAGAAATGGACATGAGGATCAATGTGGATCTTCTAGTTAATTCAAGCAGTGGGACAGATACAAGTGTGATACTTGAAAGCTCAATTCATAACTTGAATTATTGTCCAAGCAGATAACATCGATTTCATCGAACTATCATTTGATAGGCTTAGCGATGATTGAGATGATCATTGAATATGTCAAGACAATGAGAGAATGTAGCTCCCACTATTATGTGGGCGAAAAAGAGTTTGATGGCTAGAAGTGATATGGAGATATCGCCAAATAGAGTGATTGTCTTTCACATGGACTTAAGGAGAAATGATGATACTTAGTGTTCAGATACTAAGGTTGCATACGTGTCATACTATCCTTATTGATACTCCAATAATGACATCGTTTTTAGCTTAATGAGATGCCTTGAAATTGAAAGAGGGAAGAAATGTTAATGAGTACTAATTGATTAAGCGCTGTAGAATGTTTTGATGCATAATATGTGTGATCAACTAGTCCAGTGCTCAACAATCATAATGGTGAATAGATATCAAGATGATTCTTACTGCACATTGTGTGATGTACCTAAGTGATCAATAAGATATCTATGGATGTGATCTAGGATCATGTGAAGATTATCTGGTCATGATGCATGTTGTGATGCACATATATGAGACGCTGTATGATTTAGGCCCCATGTATTGTTAGAGGACCTAGTATACAGATGCAAGATATTTTTTATGAGACATGTGCAAAACTAAGTTGTTCTCCAACATGTTCTACGAGCGGTATGATCGCTTATTCCTTACGCTTAGCCTTGGTATGTGTGAAGGCATGTTGAAATTGCGGAGGCTTGGTTTGATCAAGCGCTGAGTAGTAAAGGATCATGTAGAACTTGATTATTGTAGCTTGTGAGAACATGTGATTAGTTGAATCATTAAATGTCACTAGGCCCTTAATTGACCCTCTTACATGGGCAATCGCCCTGGCGCTACGATATTGAGCTGGATGAGACTTAAAATATCATTTCGCATAAATGAGTCATGCGATTGATCACCTTCTCACTTGAGAAGTGGAGAAGAATAATGGATAATGAATAGTCACCTTAACTAGAGGAGCTAAGATGAGATCATATACTTGATCGATTATGAAGTATGTCCGCACTTCATAAAAGGCCTAATATTGAGCTGAACGTGCGAACCACTAGAAGGCATTAAGAGAGTGACTGTCTGGTGTGTGCAAGTTAGGCGCTTGAATAGCGACTGGACTTAGGTTCATATGATGTTAAGACCAGTGACATGCCCAAATTGAGTGGGAGCTATCATAACATGTATTCATTTATGTGTTTGACGACCTCTTGTTGAAAGTGACTGAATGGTCCCTACTTCGTTACTATGTGAGCCTATACTGTTTCTTTTACCCTTTGGGGCTCTGGACCATGTCATGAGGTGTAAGTCGATGACGCTACTTTAGCATGATATCCAATGGCCATGAATGATTCGGTCTCTCGGAGCATGTCTAGGAGAGCTGTCAAGACCAAGCTGATTGTATGAGAGGCCGAGGAAGAACTAAGTTGGTAATGCACTTGTGTTCTATTATTCATAGCCCGGGCGATTGTGTTAGAATATGTCCAACTAATCATGAACATAGATACATATTAGAGTGTGTTAAGCATGCTCTATTTATTGAGGGATCTAGAGATACTTGATTAAGTGCGACCATATAGTTTGGGGTACACAACGAGGGTTATATTAGTTTGGTGATTACTTAATATAACTCTCCTCATTGTTCCTTATCGCTTGGTCGCACGCCTAATTTCTTATATGAAGGGATGAAATTGAGATTGAGAAATTGAGATAATGAGTATCGTGGAGATTGAGTCAAATATGTATGAGTGGGAGATGTTGAAAATTGGATCGGGTTTGTGGACCCATGACCCAATATACATCCATATTTGAGTTAGAGTTTGAGTCTCCCAAATACATGCTGGAATAAGGACTCCTTTGGGATAAACCCTATCTAGGATAGAGTTTGTAGTCCTTCAATTATGTATTAAGATATGGACTCCTCTTATATAGGATTATGTGCACCTATAATAGGGTACATAGTTGTGATCAAATGAACACACAACATACATAATTGTGATACAAATGAGTTGTTTACAATACTCTCTCCAATTCTCTCTCTCTATTCTTCTCTCTACGTTCTTCCTTGGAGCATCACCATAGGCTCCTTGAATTTGAGGTATGTAAACGAGTGAGTTACTTTAGTAGTAATCCACTAAGGCGAGTAAGGTATAATCGTGGTTTGCACAAGTCTTGGAGCAAGATCCAATGTGGGGAAATCGTGGAGGATGGTGAGTTCGTGATCAAGTCAAGGCATGGGCTCGTAGACGAGACTGATCCATATGCGTGGATCGACATGCTCCCCCACTTAAGATTAATTCAATTCACAATTATGTGCCTATATGATTAACTTCTATGTGCACATAATTATTTGATTATATGCGAGAGTTGTGATAGATAATTATTTGTATTATCTATTGTTATTTTCCAACAGGGTCAAAATTAATGATCTTTAAAAATTTTGAGATACCATTTTGATCAGTAATTTTTTAAAATTGTTACAATTTTGGTTCAACCCATTAAATTTGGAATTAACGTTAACAGTGTTGGGACAACGACACCGACAACCAAAAATTAGGAAAAAATAGATAAAATAAAAGATAAAAATTAGAAAAAAAAAATAATTAACACATTAGTCTTTTTTTTAATAAATTTAATCTGAACATCTCACATTTGATCATTTTTTGAAATTTTAGTCCTGCACTGACATTTTGTCCCCTGCATAATAGATCCAGTTTTTCCCTTTAACTATGAGACATTAAGATCAAAATTGTCAATACATGACTAAATTTATCAAAAAATAACTAAATATGATATATTCAGAACTAAATCATTAAAAAAAGGACTAATGTGTAAATAGAAGCGCACTATTGATTTGTTTTATTTATAGCTTAAAAATGCAAAAAACTGCACCACACCTTAATATATATTTAATTTTTTAAATTATATATATATATATAATAATTTGATAAAATAATAAATTTTTTTAGAAAATTTTCATATTCAATTATATAACCCCAAAATTCATATATTATCAAAGATCCATATTACAAAGCCCATTTTTGTAAAATTCAAATTAGAAATTTGTACAACAAAATTGTTTAATTCTTAAGCCCATTCAATTTTAAGCCCATTTGTTGATTTTTTTTTAATTTCTTATTCATTTTCATCCTTTATAATCAAAATTGACAATATATTATAATTATTAATCAATATCATACATTTTATTTTAGATAATAATAAACTATGGTACTTCTATTTATACATTTAATCTTTATACGAAGACAAGCTTAATCAACAACTTAGTAAATTCATTTTTTAAATAATTATTTACTATGACTTATTATAAATTTAATGTTATATTTTAATATTTATTTGTAATCTCTTATACTTTTTTAAATTGACAAGTCCTAACAATTAACTTATGATTTTTTTTATATCTATTTGTGATTTATATTTATATCAAGATACATAGTATACATTATGCAATCTATTTTATTACTTATGAATTTATGTCAAAAATTTGGTGATTTCTATGAATTAATCTAAAGATCGTAATAATAATAATGATGATGATGATGGTTGAACAAATTTAATTATTTTTATTGTATTTTATTATATATAATGAGATCAACGAGCTTAATCAATAATTTTTTAAAATTAATTATTTAATATGAAAAAAAAAATTTTATGTTATATTTTAACATATGTTTATAATTAACCTTTATACTTTTTTAAATTGACAAGTCCTAACAATTAACTCATAGTTTTTTTATATCTATTTGTGAGGTTTATATTTATAACAGGACATAGTATTCAATATACATATTACTAGTAAATTTATGTCAAAATTTTCTCAAGAATTAATCTAAATATAAAAATTATTATTGTTGTTGTGTCGTCGTTGTTGAAGATGTCGAACAATTTTAATTATTTTTATTGTTGTTTTACTATATATATAATGAGATCAATCACTATTTTGTACTTTGATTTAAAAAATTCATCTCTTAATCTTTTTTATACTTAAATTAAATTAGTAATTTATACTTAAGTTAGTATTTTAATTTTTTTATACTTAAATTAATTTTTTATACCTAATTAGTATTGCCTATACTAATTATTGAAGATTGACCAAGAATGTATTTAATTTTTCATTTGCATTCTTGGCTGTATTTAATATGTTTCACAACTAATTTAGCTTGCTACCTAAAAATACTTATTTAATTTCTTGACTTTTGTTAGTTTTAATGTTTTATTTTTGTTGTAAGTAATCAAACTGCTAAACCGCCCGAAACCGTACCTTTGATTTTGGTTTAAAAAGTAACAATTTAAAAAATTATTTCATAAAACCGCAAAGAGCAATGCAATTTAAAAATAATTATAAAAAAACCAAAACCACACTGTAAGCACCCCTAACGAAAATCCGGACAAAAGGAGTTGAGCCTTTATTTTTAATTTTCTGCTATTTGAAAGACAGTATAAACATCCTAAATGTTTGCTTACATCTTTATAAAATAAAAAGTTCAAAGTACTTTAATTTATCTCAATTTATATTAAAATACAAAATAACATATATTAAAAAATTTAAAAAAACATACACAGGTAGGTATCTTTTGTCTCCCTGTCTCTTAACAAGAACCTTTAAGTTAAAAATAGAACCACACAAGACCTTTTTGTAAAGATATTTCTCCGATTATAACGAATATAAATAGAGAAGCAAGAAACATCTTAGAAAAAAAGCAGTAGAATTATAACGAATATTCTTGAGGTTGGATATAATTATAAATATTCTTTTGATATTTAAAAAATTATTAATACTCCTAATTTTAACTTACACACAACAAGCCAATCAGTCAGTATCTATTAGATTTCTAATGACCAAGATTCTTTGTAAATTATAATTTTACTTGTTCCTTTTAAATTTTTTTCATAGGCTAATCCAACAATTTTCACAAATTTTTATTTTTCAATCCACCTCATCCAATTTTTTTACAATGTTTCAATTTTTAAATCCATCTTATACTATGTTTCAATTTTTAAATCCACCTTGTATAATAATATTTCAATTTTCTTAAAGAATAAAAAAAAATACAATAACGGCACTGTCGACAGTTCCAAATCTCCATTTAAAAATTACATAATTTTAAAATTTCCTTTAGGGATACTGATAATTTTTCAAAAAATAAAAAAATACCTATAATTATGCAAAATCTCGATAGAATTCATTGTAATTTAAAATATTAGCAAAACAACCTTCAAACTTGCAAGAGTAACCTCCAAAGAACCTCAACTTCTTACATTAGGATACCACAAGCACATTCATAGTCATAGTGGGTTCTTTACTACCTTATCTGAATCAAATGGCTCCAAGGTTGCTGCTTTCTGTACCACCTAGAAAACAAAACTGCACCTTTTTCTTTCCCCAGACTCCCAATTTCACTCGACATCACACTTTTGTGAGGTTGCAATGTTAAATTATCAACCTTCGGACAGTTGTAAGAATAAAAGGTTCCACACAAGAGCCAAATGGAATTTGATATATTGCGAAGGCATGAACCGTATGTTCCGACAACAAAGAATTATTCTGGCAGCCAACATCCTGATTAGCTATAAGATACATGATGAATACGAGGCATTTGCTCAACATACAACCTCGTTATGACATTTACGGATAAACTAAAAAGCCCGCAAAAGTAGATATTTGGCTCTAGCAGTATAGAGCAGAGCATACATAGATGGATTCGCTCATGTGCTAAAATGAACCTGTTTTTTCAGTTAACTACCTCATTCTTTGCCATCGGCGGCTCTGAGAGAACCAAGCTGAACCGGTGCTTGTGTTCCGACAACTTTTGACGAGCCGTAGGCCGATAAATCGAGTCCCTTAGCTTTCTCCTTTTCTATTTGTTCTTTGATCCAGAAATATGTGATTCTCAATCCGTCCTGTATCACAGATGTGCAAGCAGTGAGTCATGTGTCCGCATAAAATGGTGTTTGGTACAAGTAAAGGAAAAGACTGCATACGGTACGCTACCTTCAGTTTCATAGAAGGGGCCCAACCGAGTTTTTCCTTGATTAGAGTGTTGTCTGAGTTCCGACCACGCACGCCTTCTGGTCCTGGAATGTGATGGATCGGGAGTTTCTTGTTCTCGAAGCTGAGGACGATCTCGGCCATCTCATTCATGCTGACCATCTCGTCACTTCCGATGTTCACAGGCTCTCGAAAGTCGGATTTTGTCAGTCTGCAATTATTATTATTTCACAACAGGCACAAGCACACAAAAGATTCAAATGGAGCTCTTTCTTTATGGATTATAACTAGGCACATGTCAAGAACCCAACGAGCATGTGTAGTTTCCTCTATTGTGAAGGTGGTAAAATGATGATCGAGGACCTTTTCAATTACAAGTTCAGAAACATTCAATCCAAATTAGATCATTATGGGAAGTAATAGAGTCGAGTCAAGTTAGGTTGAGCACATTATTGTTCAAACTTGTTTTAACTTTTATTGAGTTTGATTTGATTAATCGACCTTGAACAATCTTTTAACTGATACAAACATGAGTCAATCTCAATTATCTTGATAATATAACCATATTTCAACACTGTTTTACCAATTGAAACAAGCTTCAAATCTTGTAGAACAGAAAAGGGGTTCAAGAATGTTGCTCAGGTACCCTTTTTTAGCTTCTAGGGTCTATTTCTTAGTTCAAGATCCTCTTACTAACTGGTTGATCAATTCAGAATCGAGCATCGAGAGCTTGAGTTGTTTTCAATTATAATCATTTTGTGTTCGCTTGCCCTACTGCCTATTGATTCCTCCTAAATATCTGGTTTTCATGATGAAATTAACCTTTACTGCAACTATCATGACATGTATAGTAATCGGGTAAGCATACCTCAGAACACCCTCGACACATTCGTCAATAAAGGTAAAAGACCGAGTTTGCAAGCCATCTCCCCACATCTCGAACTTATCAGTAGAAGTAATGGCTTTCCTACAGAAGGCAGCTGGTGCTTTCTCCCTCCCACCTGCAATGATTATGAAGATGACGACGAATTGAAGAGAACACTTATTTATTTAGAAAGAAAAACAAAATAAATCCATTTCTAGCAGCATCAAGATTACCTTTCCATGTCCCAAAGGGGCCGTAAATGTTATGGAATCTCCCTATGCGGCACTCAATCCCAAAGTCCTTGTTGTAGTGCTTACATAGTTCTTCCGTTGCCAGCTTCTCTAGCCCGTAAGCATCTTGAGGCTAAATAGTAAATTGAACAAAGAAACAGATTTCATTCATGACATAGAAAAACAGAATATGAATGAAACCAAAATATGCAAGAGTTAGAAGGAACCTCGGCAGGCCAGGCGTCAGACTCCTTCAAGCTCACATTGGTATCCAACTGCTTAAATTCAGGGTAGATGCAAGCACTGGAGGCATAGAAAAACCTAAAGACAAAGTAAACGTAACAATATTCAGATTCTTTCCATAACCAAATGTGTGTCTTATTGCATCTGGTTCAAAGGTAATTATCAACAATAAATGAACACAAAAGAAACACTGTGATTATGCATACTAGATATTGTGTAGCACCTTAGCAAAATATTACAGAAACACTCAGGGGGAAAGGAAATATTCAAGGTTCCTTTGGTGGTCATTAATTAGTTGAGTTGTCGTTCTTTCCTTACAACAGCGACAGTAGGCAGTAGCACACAAGAAAGATTAATCAATTCATTTTCCCTGGCCTCCATCCAGCGAAAATTCTTAACCTTTGATAATTGATGTTTTAACTTTACATTGTTTGAAAAGAATTACTCATTAAAGATGCAAATAAGCATCTCCGAGAACGATAAGTTTAGAATCAGTGTATTTGTTAACAGAAGTAAACAACCATCAACATCTAGCGTTGTCCGATTATGCTTTATACAGCTCAGTTTTCGTGCAAACGCGTCATTAGATATATGGTACACAACCGCTCATATGAGTATTCCTTTACAAATCCAAATGCATATAAATGCACATACCGGAAAGTAGGACAGAAGGTTTAACTTTTACCAAAAAGTACCTCTTAACACCATTAATCCTTGCAGCCTCGATCATGTTAAAGCTGATCATTGTATTGTTATACATAATGACAGAATGGTTAGACTGAATGAAGCCCATCCCTCCCATATCTGCAGCAAGATTGAACACGTGGTCAACTCCTTTGGTAACTTTTAAACAGTTATCCATCACCCTCAGATCAACGAGATGGAACTCATGACAGAACATATCCTCGGTCATGTGCTCATTCTTCTTCCAGTCTGAAGCAATAATATAATGGCCCTCGTTCTTCAAACGCCTGGCAATGTGAGAAGCAATAAAACCACCAGCTCCTGTAATGGAAATCCGGAGCTTTTGTGACGGCCAGTAGGGTTCCCTGTCAAGGTTTTCATATGTGTATGCCCCATAGTTGGTGTCACCAGCGCTTCCCATTATGCTACCAACGGGCACAGAAGTTTTCAGAATGTGACGAACAAGAGGAATTAACAAAGAGATTAATCTACACTGGACTCGGACTGAAAAAGGCCAGTAAAATCAAATATGACACATTAACCACTGAATTAGCATCCACTGGTTGCTAAAAAACATAATCTGAATGCATATCAAGAACTAGTGAAACATTGGCTGATGCAAGGAAGTAAAACTAAATATAGAATTGAATAACCAACCATTATTTAGATATGTCAAACCAAGGCAACTAAAAGAGAAAATTACTGGAATATAAGTAGAACTATAATATTTGTCTAAAATACAAAATAACCTCAAGAAACACATACATTCTCAGCCACCTAATAAAGCTAAACCAAATAAATGAAAAATGAAGGAAAGGGGTACAATTCTAATACTCTATGTACTGAAAAACTGAAAACTGAGAAAAAAACTTGTACAATATGATTCAAGAACTGCAGAAATATGCAAAACCATAAGGAGGGAAATTGAAGATTACACAGTTTGCATACATAATTCAAACAAATAAGCTGTCAAGATATAAGTTTTTCAGATTATAACAAACAGAGCATATAACCTAACTCATCCCTCCAAAAATCAAAATCAACAAAACCCCAGAAAATATTCCAAAAAACAGAGCACACACAACACGAAATGTCAATTCAGCACTCTCAAAATTCCAGAAAAAATAAAAGTAGTCACAAACTTTAACAAACCCAAGTTGGAAAACCAACAGTTTAAACAAACCCCAAACACGCCCTCCATCATACAAATGAATTTCCAGCGTAATCTCAGGAAAACAGGGTGAAACAACACTCACAATCACACACACACACACACACACATATAATATATATATATATATATATATACATAATTTTTCATTTTTCTTGAAGAAGATGAAAAGAAGATTCACTCACCTCAGAAAATTTTGATTCTTGGAAGAGAAATGCAGAGGATCGACGTAGGATAAGAGATTCTATAGTGGCCTCTGTTCTTTTGAGTAGATCTGTGCTGCTCGTCGTGTGCTGTGTATATGTATACACATATATACTGCTGTCTCCTTAGCTGCTTTATCCTTCTTTTTTTTGAATATTATTTTCCTTTTGCGAGAAATGAATTATGGGCTGTTGATTTTATGGTTCTTTTTCAATCTGAGATGACAGAAATTGTGTGGTGAAAACAATTTTTGGGAACTTCTGAATTCATTCAATTTTTCTGTCGTGTTTGGCTTCTCTTCAAGTATTTATTTTTATTTGTAATAAAATAAATTAGAGGAAAATTATATACATACATTTAATTGTGTTTCTGAATTTTACTATCAAACAGTATCGAAACACACTCGATACATACATTTAATGTGATTTTTTATTAAATTTTTATTTAAGTAAATAAAAAAACTAAAAATATAACTTAATAATTAGTTAAAATGGACAAATACATTAATGTTTTTTTTTTTGAAAGGACAAATACATTAATATTAGATATGCATGTATATAACATTATTAAAAAGTCTATTGATTAAAGAAATGAATATCTTGCCAATAAATAGAAATGTGGGTAATTTTTTTGGTTTACTTACCACCTTAATTTTGTGAAATTTATACTTTGCTTTATATAATTATTTTTTATCGATCTTTTTATCGAAAAAAAATATCACATGCAGTGCACATATAAAAAAATATCACTATATTGCTCTTAAATATTACATGTAGACTGCATGTGATGTTTTCTGACAGAAAAATAGACTAGAATCTGGTCATAGTATAGCAAAGTACAAATTACAAAGTTGAGATGTTAAGTTGACAAAAAAAAAAAAAAAGTTAAATGTTAAAGTATACAAACGGGTATAGTTTAGATGACAAAATATAATTTATCTTAAATATGATTAACACTTTTTTGTTATAGTTAATTAGCATGATTAAAAAAAGATCGTACGTTAATATGATATGGCCCAAATCCACCATAGACCCAACCCATTACTTTTGGAAGGCTAGACTCACTTCACGGATCTCTTACTGTTCTGACCCAGCCCATTTCACCCGCACTCGCTCCATTGCTTACCGACCCGGTTTGCCCTCTCTTATGTTCTAACCCTAACGTCTCTTTCTTATCTCTCTCGACACCTATCCCCTTCCCAAAGTCTTCCACCTCCTTCTCTCTCGAGTTCTGGTTTCTAGTTTTTTTCAAGCCACCGCCTTTTGTCTCGTTTATCTCCCTCCGGCCATTAATGGCTACTCACTATATAATGGTGAGGTTGGTCTTTGGCGAAAGGATGATATACACTGAATATCTCTCTTGTTCTCAAGCTATAACATAACTTCTCTAAAACCTATGTGGCACTTCCTTCGTGGCCCCTTGTGTTCATAGCCTTTATGGCATAGATCGACCTATGCCTCTGTGGCCCTGGTTGTTGTTGTTCTTGATTTGATCTTAATAGCCTTCTGTGGCTGGTGCGTTGCAAGAAACCAAGTGTTTGGGTTGTTGGCCTTAGTGGCTTTTCAGCTCCGAACTCCGGATCAGGCTTATCTGAGCCCTGTGGTTCACTGAGATCCTAAACTTTGATCTCAATGCTTAATCTCATAAATTTTGTTAGATATGTTGTTTCTTTTATCAATTCTTGTAATATCTGTAATATTCGAAGGCTTATAATGTTTAAGGTTGTTGTACCCATTACTATTTTGTAATAGATAATAGGTCATCAAAAAGGCTTGTTCTTCGGAGATCGATACCTAACATCATAGTATATACTAATTAATACTGTTGCATAATAATTATTAGAAATTGTGTCTGTATGTAGGGATAAATATTAGCCATAACTAAAAATTATGACAATATTGATTAACCATGATCAATACTGAAGTATTTGCACTGATTTTATTTGATCACTATAACAACTATTGATTTACCATAACTTTCAAACCATTATTTAAATATAAGGAGTAATACATTTTTTTGTGGTGTCGGTATTTCTATCAATAAGTATTTTGTCAATCAAGATAGTATCATTCTAAATGTCTCACCCTTAATAAATAAACTATAGATGCCATTTGGTATTCAAATATTTATAAATGATCTATATGGTATTGGGGTTTCACAGTTAATATTACTTTGGTATATTGGTATTTTCCATTTTGGTGCATGAAAGTAAAATAGTTATTAGATAAATAGACAAAAAAAAGAATCGATGAAAAATCAAAATGGTCTTAACGATTAAAGTTCGGGTATCAATTAAGTCATTTATAAAATGAAAGTATTGATAATTAACAAAAATGACGAAATTCAGGTATTAATATAACTTTTTCACCCATAGAAAATATATTGTCGATCAAATTTTGATCAATCATAAATTTTTACTTTTAATTTTAAAAAAAAAATGGATAGAAAACTATGTCGAGGGGTTGTTGACATGATCATAGGAGTCCCCATTGCTATGATATATTTGGGTTCGACACAATTACTATCTAAAGATTAAGTTTTGTCGTAACAGTCCCGTTTTATATATAAAGTGAACCAAAACCACTTATTATAATCAACGTCAAAAGTCTACCACTGTAAATATATTCATGTTTAAATTTATTCGGTCTCATAACCTACCATAAAATAATGCACGACTATGTTGTATTTATGCTACCACTTTCATGGTAGATGGAAGCCTCACCTCACGATCAATAAATTATCAACGAATGAATGCAGGCATAAGTCTATTTTTATAATAAAATTTGGTCAATTTGTTTATTTAGATATATTTTTAGATTTTAAATTAAGGTAAATTACAAACACTTTTTTTGAGATTTGGCATAATTACGAATGCACCCCCGTTGTTTGAAAAATTACCAATACCCTCCTAATTTTAACGGTCATCTAACAATTAACTCAATCCGATAGGTTTTCATCTATTTTTTATGGTCAACTAACCAAAATACCCTTATGGATTTAAAATTATAATTTTATTTATTTTTAAATTTTTTAAATTTTTTTATGAACTAAATGGATAATTTTTTTATTTTTAAAATTTTCTATCCACTCTGTTTTTTTTTACAATTTTTAAAATTTTTTAAAAACAAAAAAAAATACTGAAAGGGCAAAGTTGATAATTCCATACCTCCATCCAATGATTATAGAATTTCATCAAATATCAAGGGATATTTGTAATTTTTCGAACAATAAGAGATATTCATAATTATGCCAAATCTCAAGGGAGGTCGTTGTAATTTACCCTTAAAATTATTGATATATTTAATTAATTTATGTTGCCTAAATGTACAGAATTTATAAGCAATGAACCTTATCTACCAAAATTAAAAAATATATCTTTCCACTTAATGACTTTCCTTTTCCCTACAGAAAAAATCTTGTATGCGTTAATATTATTTCTTCATTTATTCATATTGACCATACAATTTAAATATTGAAATAAGTGCTACTACATAATAATTAAGAGTAAAAAAATTTTAACCCCGCACTATGGTCATTTTTATACTTTATCATCTAAAACTCTTTTTATTTCATTTTATTATATCAATTACACGAATTTTGTAAATTACCTCCTCAAACTACTTTTTGATGCAATTTTTCACCGAAAAATTGTCACATGCAATGCACATGTTTAATTCTTCACCACAAATCTCAAATTTGGATTCACTTTTTTTAGGAACTTGCCATTGTGGCACGCCATCCATGCGTATATAATAAAATAATTTTTCACACTTTAAAATATATTAGTTAAGAGAAAAATATATAAATCAATATATTAAATTTAAAAAGAAAGAAAGAAAGAAAGAAATAATTATTAGTTAAAATAAAATTTAAAAACTTGAATCAGTTAGTTATATTATTAGTTCAAGGGTATTTTTTACTTTAAAAAAAATCAACGCGGCGGTGTAAGTAAGCGTCATTTGTGAGTAAAAATGGCATTTTTTTTATATAGTGTAGATATACACTGTTCTTACAATAAAAATAAAATTCAATGTCAAATTTAACAAAACCACGAGTAAAATTTTAGAAATAAGAAATATTCTTGCGCATATGCGCTGCATGCGACCATTTTTAGACAAAAATATCCATCGAAAAATGGTTTCAGGCGGTAATTTACAAAACTCGTTTAATTGGTATGGTGAATTCAAACCAAAATAAAAAATAAAAATGAAAATTTAGATGATGAAGTACAAAAATGATTATTGCTGCGAAAAATATTTTTTACTAATAAATAATGTAATGTAATAATTTTGATGTTTTGTTTTCAATGTAAATGATTATTGCTAGAATGACCTGTTAGAAAATAAAAAGGGTGATCGAATGACTGGATAAGGTCTGCAAATTGTGTTGGAAATCACTTTTCTTAAATAATATTTTGACCCTTATCACAAGCCACCGGGTTACACAAAATTTGTTCAGTGAAGATGCAGAAAATGTTTTTCTTCCTAACTGTAGAAGAGAAAATCGAAACTTTTAAAATATGTCCAAACATATCTGATTTGTTCTACATTAATAGTCCAGACAAACAGTTAAAAATGCTCTAATAGCGGTTATGAGCGGTTATGGGCGGTTAGTAATTTCGTTTTTATTTCGAGACGTTGCCCCGAGCCCCACGAGGGACCCCAACCGAGGCGCTATCCCTTGGACCCCGCTAGGGGCGTTGCCCATAGGACCCAACAAGGGGGTGCAGCCCCCTTGACCCCACTTGATTTGGACCTAATAAGTTTAAATTCTAAACAAGTATGCACTCCACACCTCATAACTCATTTAGAATTTAACACACGCTTAATTATTACAAATAGATGACATGACCCAAGGCCTCTCATTGTAAATGTTTGTTTTCTTATGATTTAAAAAGATATAATAATAGTCTCCTAGGAAATTCTGAGTGGACATTGATTTCTTTTCTTTTCTTGTTTTGTTTCATCAAGAATGCATTGGCAAAACTTTTCAAATTTCAAATACAAAAAAAAAAAAAAGTGTATTAATAATGATTCGTGTACAAATTCAATGAAATCTTCAGGGTTCAAATAATTCAAGATTGGATTTAAACATCCTTCAAAGCCTCTAACATACCTGTAAGACAAAGCATGTGATATATAAGTGGAAAAGTCTATATATTATAATTTTTCGATTCTTAAATCAGTGATGTTGTTAATTGACAAGCTTATTATGATAGCTATGATAACAATCATTGTACCTGAAAACATAACAAGTATGTATTTATGAGTATAGTTGTATTGTCCAATTACATGTAAACTATTAATTTGCTTTTAGTTATGGAATCCTAATGAGTCCATACATACTCGAGTTAATGCCAACTCGGGATTGAGGCAATACGACTAGAACACTGGGGACAACTAAGATAACAACAACGTGTTGAAGTATTCGTGCCATTTTAGAATACACAAGTGTTATTCATGCCATTTTAGGATATACAAGTGTTAATCCGGGTATAAAAAAATAATAATTTATTTATTTTATTGATTATTAATTAATCACAAGTTATCAATAATTGTTAATCACAAATATGTCAATATTTATATATTGTTGATTATCGAAATTTATGATGCAGAAGTATAAGAAATTGATTTATGAACAAAAGAAGGTAAATTATTTTTTTTTTTGATTCTGATTACATTATTTACGACTAAAACCTATAATCATTATATTCTTTTACGGTTAATTACATTTTGCATCCGAGTTATGTTTATTTTTACACTTTGATATTTAATTTCTTTTATTATCTAACTTACCATATCAACTTTACGAAATTTTACACTTTCCATTTATAAATATTTTTCACCAAGTTTTTTTTTATTAAAAAACCATAATATGCAATGTACATGTGATATTTAATAGTTATTGAATGTGATATTTTCACATATGTACAACATGTGATGTCTTTTCGATAAAAAAATCAACAAAAAAAGGATCATACATGACAAAGTATAAATTTCACAAAATTAAAATGGTAAATTTAAATTTTAAAGTGTAAAAATGGGAATTGTTAATATAATTCGAAAACAAGCACCCGCTGGATTTTTCGCGGCCCCCGCAATAGTAGATGTATGGGATATGGATAAGATGTATGAGGCATAGATGATGAATCAGTACTGTACTAAGCCAAATAATTGTACGTTTTTGTAGGTTTTTTCCTTTTATTGAAGACCCTACATACTAGGCTGTTCTGTTGTACCCGGATCCGATCACTGTCATTTGGATCTTTCTTCGACCCATTTTGGTACTACTCGGGCCCACTTGTCACAGGCATGAGAATGCGACTTTGATACTTTTTGGGTAAATTACACTTTTAGCTCATGTATTTTTATGTTCTTTTATGAGAAAATTAATAAAAAAAAAAAAGAAACCCAAATATTTTTGTAGGATTTTTAAATCCCATATATATTTATCACCGAAAAAATGCAAGCAATTTTTCTCTGTTATTGCTTACTCCCTTATAAAAAAATAAAAAAATAGCAGATTACGTCCCTATATTTTCTAAAATGCAATAATTTACCTTCTTATATTTTTTAAAATGAGTTCAATTTAAAAAAAATAGAGGGATAAATTGCTATTTTTTTTCTTCATAGAAGGGTAATTTGCTCATTTCAATATCATAGGAGGGTAAATTGCTGTCACCCTATTTATCACAAATACAATTCTCCTAAGTTCTTTCAATAATAATAGGGATTTATTTTTTAATTTTATTTTTGATGTAATGAAATTAAAATGATTGAATATAATTTATTTTTCTAACACACACATATATATACAAGTTCTCGATCATAGTATAATTTTTATTTACTAATTTCATACTAAAACGACTAGGTATTTTATATTGATATGTTCTCTAATTATTCACAAACCCTAGTATCAAATTTTTCATACGCGGACGAATTTAGTGGAATTTTTTGAAGTTATTTATACCGTATTATTAAATGAGAGTATTTTTTTAATATTTTACTTTTTTATGATATGTTGATTCTAATTATTTTATTAATTTTTATTTTTCTCTATTTTCTCAACCTCTACACCTCCTTTTGTTCTCTCATTTTTTTAATGATTTCTCTTATTTTTTATATTTCTTTTATAATTTTTATTTATTTAATTTATAATTTTTAAATAGTAATTATTACGATTTGAAGAGTAAACCAATAATTCTCAAATTTCTTGAAATTATTTTTGAAAGATTAATTTATTTATTTTTGAGTAAATCAATTATATTTACACCATAAATTTCAATTGCGCAAACAATCAATATGCATGAATTACGAATATCAATTATCTATACCATATTATTAAGGTAGAGCACCTCTTTGGTATCTCTTCCATCTGACACTACTTTACTATAAATTTAATATTAATTTATCATGTTCTATATATTTTATTAAATAATAAATATTTTAAAAATATTTTATTTTAAATAGTATTGTAAAATTTGTATATACATAATGTGTACCACAAATACTAGTATATATAATTAACGAACAACTAATATTACAAGAAACCACCAAATGCTATTTAAGTGGACCAACAAGTACTATTAAAGTAGACCAATGTATTAATATCATGGGGGCCTAAGCTTCACCAGTTAAGTTAGGGTCCTCAATCCATTTGGGTACGATGGATTTGGCAATACAGGATACGTTCTAAGCATACTTGGACAGTATCTCTGCCTAGTGGTTCTTGGAGTTGGCCAAAAATGATTAAATTGGATCGTTTACTACTCAATGACATACGGTATGAGGTGGGTACTATTAACCTCTTCACATTTGGCATGATCCTTGGCACCCACGAGGAGTACTTATTCACAAATTTCTTAGAGGACCCTCGGTTGTTGGTGTTTCACTTGATGCACGGTTGGATGTGGTTATGCATGATGATCAGTGGCATTAGCCACCTATCATGAATTTGGAGATGTTGGATATTACAGACAATTGGCCTCCTATTCATTCTGGCACGAGTCGGATTCGCTGGAACTCATCCAGTGGCACTTTCACTAATTCTGACGCATTGCACTTGTTTCAGTTGAAAGGTCCCAAAGTAAGTTGGTCTTCACTATTTCTGAGACCTTTTTGCATCCCACGGAATCTATTTATTTTATGGCTGGCTATATTGAATCGTTTATCTACATTGGATAAGCCATGGTGTTGATGGATAATCAAGACTGTTCATTATGTGACACGGAGAAATGGAGACTCACAACCACTTATTCTTTGATTGCGCCTATGCACAACATTGCCTCTTTATTATTAGGAGGGAGACACAGATCCAATCGCCTTATACTTCTTGGCAAAGAGAATTCATTGGGATAGTAAGAGGTGGCGCGGAAAACACTTGGTGAATGCGACATATCGTGCTACACTTGCTTCTCTAGTATATCATCTATGACAAGAACGTAACTTGAGAAGATTTTAGAACTCTCGTACGGAGGCGAATGTGGTGGCAGAACTGGTACTTGAACAGATTCGTTCACATATTCTTTGTGATGAGCTGAAGTTTAACCTGCAAACTTTTGTTTTGTATAGACTATGGTGCATCTCATGGGGTTTGTAGTACTTAGTTTGGTTAGTGGTGGCTATGTTGTATTTGACTTAGGCCCATTGCCTTAGTTATATTGTACCACTTTATAATTCGTTATTAATGCAATTTACCTTTACCTATAAAAAAAAAAAAATAGGCTTAAAAAATATACTAGCTTATTTATTGTATTTTTACCAAAAAAAATTGACAGTCTACCCCAATAATGGGGAGACTTACAAATCTACTGTGACTTGTTATATGAGATGAAAACTGAATGTTCTTTTATGAAAAAAAAATTGAGTCGATATTTTCCATAATGACTTCATTATTATTTTCAATTTTTGAATTTAAATTTTAATTAATTCTAAATAATACTTAGTTAATATTTAATTATTATTTTAACATTTTAAATTAGGATAAATTAAAATAACTTTCTCTGAGGTTTGATATAATTCTGGATACCCCTCGTTTTCGAAAAATTATCAATACCCTCTAATTTTAACAATTCTCTAACAATTAGCCCAATATTTTGTGGTGAACTGACCAAAATACTCTTATGGATTAAGAATTATACTTTTATTTATTTTTGCAAATTTTCTAATTTTGTATGAATTAAGTGAATATTTTTTTAATAATTAAAAAAAATTAATTCACCTCGTTTAATTTTTTTAAGAAAATAAAAAAATATAAGAAGGAAAAAATTGGTAATTTCATATCTCCGTCCAAAAATTGCATAATTTTATCAAAGTTCATGAAGTATTTGTCATTTTTTAAATAATAAAAAGATATTCATAATTTATCAAATTTTATGTGGGACCGTTGTAATTTACCATTTAAATTATATTTCTCTAATATTTAGAGGCCCAAAGACAAATTAGAAAATACAGAGACTTATAAAACTATCGGGAATCGTCATCAGTGATGACGACCCATAGAATATAATTCTTTTTAAATAGAAGAACAAGTGGAGTCGTTATTGGTCATAATACTTCATTATTATTTTTTCACCTTTCATTTAATTTTAATTAATTCTAATTAATATTTAATAATTAGTTATTGTTTAACATTTTAAATTATAATTGTCTAATATTTAGAGGCTTAGAACTACTGCGAGTCGTCATTTGAGATGACGATAAATGAAAAAAAAAAGTGGAGTCGTTATTGACGTAACGATTTCATTATTACTTTTTTAATTTTTGAATTTAATTTTTAATTAATTTTAATTATATTTAAGGGTAAATTACAACGATCTCCCCTAAGGTTTGACATAGTTGTGAATACCTCCTTATTGTTTGAAAAATTACAAATACTCCCCTATTGTTTGATGAAATTATGTAATTTTTGGATCTAGATATATAATTGTCAACCTTGCTCTTACTGTATTTTTTAAAAATTAAAAACTGAACAAAAAATTGAACGTGGTGGATGAAAAAAATTAAAAATTATAAAAAAAATTATCTACTTAGTCCATATTTTTTTTAAAAATAAATAAAAATATAATTCTTAATCCACAAGGACATTTTGGTAAGTTCACCACAAAAAAAATGATGAAAACCTAACAGATTTGCCTAATGATGGCTATTAAAATTAGGGGATGATGGTAATTTTTCAAACAACGAAAGGGCATTTAGAATTATGCCAAACTTTATGGAAGATCGTTGTAATTTATTCTTTATTTAATTTCTCCACATTCTTATGCAGATATTGTAAATATCTCATGCGTGAATAAATTATATACATTCGTACAAAATAAAAATTACATATCCGTACACAGTAAAAATATATCTCCATACTGAAGATCTAGTACATAACAAAAATACATATTAATTATCATTGAACGTACAACCAAATTTATGATCCATATGCTTCAATAATTAATACATTTATTGTTTCTATGCAACTAAATTGTAGCTGAATTTTTTACAAAAATAATTTGATAACTACTTTTCACTTTAAATTGAATTTTATTTGATTACTAATATATGAATAATTACACGTAAAATTTAGAACTTTCTATTAAACTAGCTAGAGCATCATAGTTAATTTAGTATCCACACCACAATAGCAGAAATAGAAAATACAAAATTTAAATACTTACAATTTAATTTCAATTATGTATCATTAATTTCAACAACAGGCCTTACTAAAAGTCTCTTAAATTGCCAGCACATTTGCATGTAAGTAAATTATAACTTACTATTAGTGTGGTAAATTAATTATATGATTTACTATACTTACTATGCATGTGGTAAATTAATTGTACATGGTTAGTAAGTAGTTTTGGTCTGTAGAATATATGGTGGACTTTTTTTTTTAATATATAAAAGTAATTCTTTTAATAGTTTAGATAAATTATGTTATTTAAATTATTGCAACATTATAAAGTTTCGAATTTGGACACAATTTCATGTGTCATAAGTATATTCATATTTTCTATTAAATTCGTGTATATTTGTTGTTATTGACTTTTTATTTTTTATTTTTTAGGCTTTAAATGTTTTGTAAATTAGCAATTTCATTCTAGCCATCTATTCAAAGGCCCGTAAAAAATGATATTTAAGAAATATTTTCCTACATTTGGTGTTTGATAATAAACAGTGAGGATCGTGCTACGTCAATATGATGTATTAACATGGCATCATCCCCACCGTTTGTTATGAAAATATCTTATATATGTCAGTGTAGATATCATTAAATAAAATTGTGAGAATTACTTCCATTACATTCACTTTTTATAAATTTACACGCACACACACACACACATACAGTCACATACAAAATTTATTACTTATCAATTGCTCGGTCACCCTCTTGTCATTGCCTATTCCTTTCCCTATTATCTCTGTCTCTCAGCCTCTGTCTCCCCCTGTCACACATCCTCCAAAGAACTCCTTGTGCATAGAAGAAAAGATGGAGCATGGCTCAAATGATGAAAGCAATGTAGATCTTCACTCAATGATTCGACTGCATTCAACTTTCAATTTTATTTTATAGTTCTATATAAGCTCTAACAAATGTTATTTTTACCTTGTAGACAATACTTGAGAGAGATAACTTTTACGGTTGTTGGAGAGTTAATGGTGTGCTCTTTCCAGAGCCACTCGATTTTAATTTTCCGGCACCCCCACCACCATCACCTTCACAAGTGCCTCCACGAGTCCAACAGGCATGGCAGATCTTTCTTTCTTTCTTTTTGTTTCCATTTTTTTTTCTCAAAAGAAAAAATATTCATGTGTTTGATTTTCTCTCTTCTTCATTTCTTTAGATATTTTATTTTAAATATAAATTTTATAAGAAGTACTAATTTAAAATTGAAAACTGCTCAATTTTGAAAGTGGTAACACAATCCTTTTGGCTTTCCCTTTGAATTTGAAATAAAGCTTTTTGAAAAAGAAAAATCAAAATCTGCTTACTTAATTTTTGTACGAGATTCTATCTATGGTCCTCTTAGACTTTGTGATCCCAAATTTGTGGAATGTGCTTGAAAAAAAGCATCTTAGAAATTCTGTAAATTTTCAGAGAAATCTCGAAGATTTTTGGATTACAAGGTTGGATTTGTGGTTAAGAGGGGAAGGGTACTTAGATTCTTTCTTCTCCATCCTTTCTCTCTGGTTTGTGTGTGTGTGTGGGGGGGGGTTACAAGTTGGATTTGTGGAAAATATTCTTTTTTCTCCATCTTAAGACTCTCTCTCTTGGTTTGTGTGTGTGTGTGCTGGGGAGGGGGAGGGTACAAGGTTGGATATGGGAAAGATTCTTTCTTCTCCATCTTAAGACTTTGTGTTTCTTCCTCTCTTGGTTTGTGTGTGTGTGTGGGGGGGGGGGGTTACAAGGTTGGATTGTGGAAATATTCTTTTTTCTCCATCTTAAGACTTTGTGTTTCTTCCTCTCTCTTGGTTTGTGTGTGTGTGTGCTGGGGAGGGGGAGGGTACAAGTTGGATTGTGGGAAAGATTCTTTCTTCTCCATCTTAAGACTTTGTGTGTTTCCTCTCTCTTGGTTTGTGTGTTGTGTGTGTGTTGGGGAGGAGGGGGTTGGTTTACAAGGTTGGATTTGTGGGAAAGATTCTTTTTTCTCCATCTTAGGACTTTGTGTTTCTTCCTCTCTCTTGTTTGTGTGTGCGCGTGTGTTGGGGGGGGGGGGGGGGGTTCAAGGTTGGCTTTGTGGGAAAGATTATTTCTTCACCATCTTAAAATTCTCTCTCTCTCTCTCTCTCGTCTATTTTTTTTTTTTCTTTTAATATATTGATAAACATTAATAATTTGTGGATGGGAGTTACATGTCCGTCCAAACAATAAAGTGTCAAATTTGGGAATTTGTTGAAAGTTGAGTGTTCAAGTGAAACTAGGTTAAAATGCTAAAGCTTCTCGTTAAAATTGTGATAAGTTGTTACAAATTCAACTAAATTAATAAATATGATGATGTCATAAATCACTATTAATAGTTTTTATTTTAAGACCAGAGTTAATTAGTATTATGTTTATTTGCACCTTGTTTTGAATTACCTCTGATTTAATTAATAATTCAACAAACCAAAAGAGAAACTCTACAGTCAGCACACACATAAATATATATACTAAAGTAGAACTTAGAGGGAATCTATTGCCTGCCAAACAAATTAAGGGATGAACACTTTGTACATGCATATAGTTGTTATGTCGTCTATTAAAACCTGAATATGCTTATTCTATTAATCATTTAACCTTCTATTATTTTCTAAGTTACAAAATATATATACATATATTTATATATATATATATTATATATATATATATATTATATATATATATAACACTTCTGGCAAACTACCCATAAAGGAAAAAAATTCTTAGGCACATGGATTACAAATCATTCTCACCATTTTATTTTATGTTTATTGGTCCACTTGTCAACTAATTAATAAAATTCAATTCCTACAGGAGCAAGCAAGTTCAAACAACGAAGGATCTTCACAAAGGAAAAAACGGGATCTAATTGCATCTAGAATTGTGGAATCTAGAGCAATTTTGCTCCGTCTTTTAAGATGCGAGAACGGTTGGAATATATTTTGCAGATGTTTGAGGTTGGTTTAATTTTTTCTTTATGAAGCCACACTTTGTTTATATGAAAATCTTGAATGAAGCAATTGTAAGAAAAACAAAGGACCATACACTTGCATTGCACATTTAATTTGATTGTGGAAGAGCAAAAGATTTCATCTTCTAACATTTTTGCTACACTAAGAAACTACACAAGACAATCAAACTTGAGATGTATGAAATACCAAAAATTAGTATGACCTTCTTATGGATATTCTTCTTTTCTTGCATCAAAGATTGCAACAGGGAAGACAATATATTATGTGTTATTGCCATATGAGAGTTTGAATAGAAGAAAAATGGAAGCCAAAGAAATCCAGCTTGGGCAGAGGGTGGTGTTCCCAGTACTGGAGGAAGTCTATCCTCAGATAGAAAGTAAATATCCGTTGTCAATGAAAGAGAGACTGGAAGGGAGATGGACAATTGAAGTTAGAGAACGCACGGAACCACAAAAACTGAAAAGGTACATTACTTAATAGAACTACATGCGTCTCTTAGTTAAGTAGATATAAAAAGTACATAGTTAATATACCACACGTTTTTAATTAGTTAAGTAGATGCAGAAGATACATTAATTAATAAAGTTGCACGTGTCTCTTAACTAAGTGTCTTAGTTAAATAGATATATACGATATATTGGTTAATACAACTGCGTGTTTCTTAGTTAAGTGGATACCATATACGTTAGTTAGTATAACTATGGGAGTCTCTTAGTTAAGTAGATACAAAAAGTATGTAAGTTAATTTAAGTACACGTGTCTCTTTAAAATCACATGACACTATTTCATAGACATATATATGGTTATAAACAATATGAAAATATTTCTATGTTAGATTTCTTTTATTTTTTTAACTTACTATTGTTAATAATAAGAGCAACCAACAGTTTGCTTTCAACATAAATTATAATTATTTATGATCTTCTCTTAGCCACACTGCATCATATATAATCATCATTCATGATACAAAGATTTAGAGAAAAAATTATTTATTTTCAAAAAGTAGTTCGCGATGTTATAAAATATTTATATGACAACAAATTTGGATGTCCCAAATATTGTGATATTAAAAAATTATCTATTTGATTTAGATGTATATACTTTTTCTTAAGGATCTATCTACCAATAAACAAGAGTTCTAATTATCTATGTTCCGAAAAATAGAATTTACTTGCATTAATTTCCTAACCAAATTTTCTTCTTCTTAGTTTTTATTTCCATGAGAAAGTCAACAAAACCATCCGATCTATGAACGATGTAGCAACGTTTATCATGTACCGTGTTATTTACTAGACTCTGGTGAGCACTTACTCTCATGCATCTCCAAACTTTCCTAAAATTTCATTTATAAATCATAATATACATCTTACTATCACTAAAAATTTGATTTGCAGGTATGAGAAGGCATGTGCATAATCTGATGATAAAAATGACATGCAACCTTCTGCCATGGAATTCTGTTTTGAAAACTCAATGGTTGTCATGTTGATCACGGAACAAGAGAGTTATGGAAGGCTGGATTCAATCTTCACTAAAATTGTGGTCTCTGGTTGTTTCAGAATTATCAGTTGCGCTTTGCGTAATGGGTTCTTTATGGTATTTGATGTTGTTGTCTTTGTGGGTAGTGCTCACCTGATCTTAGTCAGTTAGTCTTGATGTTCGGGACTTTGGCTATGCTGATTCTCTTTTTCATGAAATGATGATTTCATTTTCCTCTAAAAAAAGATATATAATACAAATTTAATAAAAAGATTACAAATTAACCTAAAAACTAATTTTTTAGAACTAAAACTAAAAAATTAATTAAAAAGTTAAAAAGGATCAATTACACTTAGGACCCTCCAAAAATGTGAAATTACACTTTCCCCCAAAGAAGTTCTGAAGTTACAACTATACCCCGTCTGAAAAATCTCCATTTACACCTACCGCCTACCTTTGGGGCTTGAACAAAAAATACTGACTTTAGCCAAAAGAATTGCATAAAATTTTAATTTTTTGCAATTCGTTTAACATATATATATATATATATTTGTAATTATAGTGTTACAAATATTTTATATATATATGGAGTGAGGTTAACATCATTATATGTTTTTCCTTATAAGTACAATTATTACATAAGAATATTCAATGGAGGGTAAATTAAAAATTTATGTAATTCTTTTGGGGCTAAATTATTTTTTGGTCCCATAAAGAAGGGACATTTTCTTTTTAGTCCTATAATTACGTGATCTCCACTTTGATCACATTTTGTAAAGGAAAATTTTCAACTTAGTCACAAACCCCATTTTTCGTCAAGTTTAAATGGAAGAATGGACAATCCGTTTACTCCAGTTGTTGCATGAATAGACTTTTTTGGCCTTTTTGAGGTAAAATTTGGTGCCAAAAAATGACAAAGAGGAGGTATTTCTATTGTGTTGCAGCATGAAAAAGAATCTTTCATTTTACCTTCATTCTATTATCCAGCTTGGTTAGCCAAAGAAAAAAAAATTGAAATGAGCACAATAAATGGGTTTCATAGAGAGATTGTGAAGCTATGTACTTCATGAACAAATGCAAATTCAGGGAGACATTTTCACGCTAGAACAAATACTACAAAAATCAACCCCTTTCATACCAAATCTAGCCATTAATATACAGAATAAATCGAACCATTATCTTTACAAGTAGAAAAAAGATAAAGTCCTTAAAGATAAAACTTTTAATCATAGAAAATCAACATATACCATAGTTGGGGTTTCCCAACTTTAAGAGATGACTGGGCTGTAAGTACATCGTCGTGTATTTTTGAATGTTCACTACCATCACTTTATTTCTTGTGTTTTTCTTCCAATCAAACCAACATACTTGAGTGATTTGGAATAAATAGACTTATGAAAGTGTTAGAATTCATAGGGGGGAAAATGAACAGTTACTTGATATGAGGCTGGAAAATTCACGACTCACATGAGGTGCATGGGTGTAACTTTTCCCTCCAACGGTAACAACCACTTAACATATTGTCCCTTCTTCCATTTGAACTTGATAGTGAATGGGGTTTGAGACTAAGCTGTAAATGTTTCTCTAAAAAATTGGACCAAAGAAGAAATCACGTAAAGCGTAGGACTGAAAGAGAAAATCCTTCTTTATTGGACCAAAAAAGTAATTTGACCTGTTTTTTTTTTTGCTAACATCAGTATTTTTCGTCAAAATCGTAATGAAAGGAGTCATGTCTAAATAGTAAATTTCAGAGAGTGCGTAAGTGCAATTTTAAATTTTTTTTAGAAAAGTATAATTTTGCATTTTAGAGGGTTTAAGTATAGTTAACCCAAAAAAAAAATACAAAATATTTTCATCATCATCTTCAATCCCCCCCCCCCTCCCCCACCCCCTAAATACAAAACCTTTTCATCATCATCTTCAAACCCCGCCTCCCCACCCCTATACCCCTATTGGTTTTCTTTCCCCACTCCCTAATGCTACAGACGCTATACTTCTAAGCTAACATCAATAGTTCCCTTGTTCGCACCGCCACTGTCACCCCGTGTTTTTTGGTCAACCTTCCTCCCCCAGATACCTACCCTGCCCTCTCTTCCCTCCCTTTCTTCATAGTCGCCGATCCTTTTGAATCCACCCCTCCATTACGGCCATGCCACATCATTTTCGTCGTCTCTTAATTTCTTCTATATATATATATAGTTATAGGATTAATTATATTGTCCTTTCCTAATGTTTGGTGTAATTATACAAAAATTCCTTATAATTTGGAATATTACATCTAGTACCACTTGCTATTGTCTAACAAAGTAAGTCCTCCCCATTAGTCAAAATTTTTAAAATTTGATGATATTAACAAGAAAGTCGAATAAAATCCATATTTATCCCAATTGACTTATTAATGATTTATTGAAGGTCAAAATAATTTTTTTTTATGATCAAACTACCCTTACGGATTTTCAAACATTAATAAATATGAAGAAATATGTCTTTACTGTTGCAAGAATAATTTAGTCACAAAAAATTTGTTTACCTGCAATAAGTTAGTAATAAGTCAATATTTTTGACTAACGGAGGGACCGCAAGCAAAATTCAGGGATACTAGATATAATTTTTCAAACCACATAAGGTATACATGTAATTTACCAAACGTTAAGCAAAGGGAACATAATTATCCCATTATTATTTTTATACTAAACAATATATTTATCTATATATTTGTATATAATTTAGTCATATATACTAAATAGAAAAGATTTTTTTTCATCCTTTATATTTACCCAATATTTGTTTTAGTCCTGTAAGCATGGACTTTATCAATTTAGTCATTCAATTTACAAAAATGATGAAATATGGTCTAATTTTTGTCTTTTCATCAAATTTTCAGCAATTTTCACGTCCATTAGCCCAAGACACTTGGTGCACAAAGCCCAAGAGATAATAGTCCCCCATTGGCTGGATCCCGTGTATGGACTTTTGAGGGATGGCCGCGATCCACATCCAGTAGCCCAAGACACTTCGTGCTAACCGGGCAGCCAAATTGGCCATTCCTCCTAAATGCCAGGAGACCATTCGCTCTAAGAGTGAGTAAGTGCCCACGTAGACTATGACAAGGACCAAACAGTGGTTGTTGCTCATGCCTCCAACTACCCCTTAGAATGTCTGGGTATGTTTCTTAGGAAGCTTATCCCTTCATAGCGAGGATTCCCTGTAGATTTCTGTCGATGTCCCCTAGATTTTGTGGAGACTTATCCACAACAATCGTTGAACTGACCCCCCAGGGATACTGCCCCCTCATCCACAGACTATGACAAGGACAAAACGCTAGATATTGCTCATGCCTCCAACTACCCCCTACAATCTCGGGGTATACGTCTTAGCTTATCCTCTCACAGTTCCTTGAAGATCTCTGGCAACATCCCCCAGATTTTGTGGAGACTTATCCATAGCAACCACTAAACTGTGTTCCTAGGGGCTGCAACTATAAAAGTCGGTCTTTCCCTCCAGTTAAGGGTAACATCTTAACACAAACACACCTATCAACTTATTGTCCAGGCATTTTTTTAGAAAAATCATTCTTTTATTTTCTAAGCATTCATTTCTAGTTTATTCTCTTTAAAATTTATCTTTTTAGTATCAATTACTGACATGATCATTTTGCAGGTCCTTTTTATCATGATTGTTAAAGATTCGGCCCAAAGATCTCAAGTCCAAAAACTTTCTTAACGATCAATTTTTTCTCTCATAATTGCTTATATATTAATTTTAAATATAAGTGATGTATATCAGATTTTTTGCCACACCACAAGGTCGAAGGAGCTTCAAAAAAATTCTAAGATCAATGGGGCTAATCTTGCCAAACAAAAATTAGCATCCGATGCTTAAGCCAGTAACAATTTTACTGAAAAAGATAAAAGGAAACTTGGATCGAAGTTCGAATAATGATTATATGATGTGTATATATTCGTATGGAGTGCAAAAAGTAGAGCTTAAAATAATGTAAAATCGAGATATATGTGAGAATAAGTGAGAGTATGGGGGTGGGGACTGATATTACCAAATGATTGCACAAAACCTTTATTTATAGGTGCATACGCACAATATGAGAGTTTGTTGTGCAGAGTCCTATACCGTTTCAAAGCTCTTTGAATTAGCTACCTAACCATAAAATTCGTGCATGATTTGGAGTAAAATTGTTTGAGATACACCAGGTTGATTGAATGTTGCCAAGTCTGCTTTGTAATAAAAAAAATCGATTGTGTATAGCTCATTTGCCTTCGATCTATTACGAGCAACCTGGAGATCTTTTAGGATGATGTGTTTTAATATGTTAGCAAGCTATATGATAAGTCTGTCTAGCTGTATGATAACGTGTCCGACTGGAATGAGCTTGTATCTTGGACCTGTCAGTTTTAGTAAAATGGAAAGTGAACCATGAGCTGTACCTCTTTGCGATCACTAGTTGGGGTGGAAGTTGACGTCTTTTTGGGCCTTGAGTCCATGAAGGATTTTGAGGCTATCACCACCCTCGCCCCCATTTTAGGGGTGTAAGTTGGTAAAGCTGGACAATTTGAGTAAGAAAGTAGTCTACAAATTTTTTCCCTAACTCGATATGCCAACAGAGCAGATCCTACATCATTAGCCAGATAAAACAAACTAGATTCCATATTTATTTGAGAGGAAAAACTTGTGTCATAAATTTAAATGTATCTACAAAAAGGTAGTCATTAGCAATAATGATTATAAGAGATAAGGAATAAGAAGAGTTCCTTCCATCTTAGGAGTCCACATGTTCCTTAATTGGCGTATCATAGCTAGCCGACCGCTGAGTCCTCAACTGATAGGTTTTAGCAGCCTCACATATTTCTCGCATCAAAGTAAGTTTCCCCTTTCCCCTCTCTCTCTCTCTCTTTCGTTTGAAGGTAGGGTTGTCTAACTTTTTGTTGCAGGAATTCTCTCGACCTGAGCTTCTTTTTGCAAAATCTTGTTGTTTTCCACCTTCCTTTGTAAATAAGCTCCTCTCTTTTTCTCTAATTTAGTTAATCATGTCTGAGGGGGTATAGATGAGTGAGCTGTTGAGGATTTATTGATTGATTTAGCCGTTTTGTCTGGGGAGGATGAGGAGAAACCTGCTGCCTCTCACTCTGGCCCTCAGGAAGGTAATGGTGAGAAAAAAGTGAGAAGGAGAAAGAGGACAATATTTTATACAGATATTGTAAATATCTCACACCTAGGCATGAATGAATTATCTACATCCGTACACAACAAAAATTACATTTCCGTACACAACGAAAATATATGTCTGTACTGAAAATTTCGTACATAACAAAAGTGTATATTAATTATCTATAAATGTACCAAATTAATGATTCATATGCTTCTAACAATTAATGCTTTTATCTGTTTCTATATGCAACTAAATTGTGGCTGGATTTGTTTACGAAAAATAATCGATAACTACTTTTTACTTTAAGTTGAATTATATTCGATTACTAATACAATTACATGTAAAACTTAGCACTTTCTATCAAACTAGCTAGAGCATCATAATTAATTTAGTATCCATGCTACAATAGCATAAATGGAAACTACAAATGAAGTCTATATACTTGCAATTTAATTTCAATTTTGTATTATTAATCTCAATAGTAGGCCATATATTTATAAAAATCTTAAACTGCCAGCACATTTATAGGGTATTATGGAAATTCATTTTATGATGTATATCATTTACTATACTTACTATTCATGTGGTAAATTAATTATACATGGTCAGTGAGTAACTTTGCTTTGTAAAATTTATGGTGGACTTTTTCTTGTTTAAAAGTATTTATTTTATTAGTCAGATTATGTTATTGAAGTTATTGCAATAGAATAAATGTTCCAAATTTGGACACAATTTCATGTGTCTTAAATTTTTTCATATTCCCTATTAAAGTCATGTATATCTAGTACTGTTGGCTTTTTTTTAAAAATTTTTTAGACTTTAATTTTTCTATAAATTACCAATTTCATTCTACTCATCTATTCAAGGACCTGTAAGATATTATATTTAAAAATATTTGCCTTCATTTGGTGTTCGATAACAAACAATGAGGATCGTGCTATGACAATAAGACATATCGACGTGGCATCATCACGACCATCAGTTATAACTGTTAGTGTACATATCAATAAATAAAACTGTCAGAGTTATAACCGTTACATTCACTCTTTACACACGCACACATACTCGCATATATAATTTACTATTTATCAATTGCTTTGTCACCCTCTTATTGTTTTCTCTTCCATTCTTTACTCTCTCTCTCTCTCTCTCTCTCTCTCTCTCTTCCCTTCATTATTCTCTCTTTCTTCCTCCAAATAAGTCTTTGTGCACAAAAGAAAAGATGGAGCTCAACTTAAACGAAGAAACAATGTAGATCTTTACTCAATGATTCAACTGCATTCAACTTTTAATATTATTTTATAGTTTTGTATATGCTCTAACAAATTTTAATTTTCACCTTGTAGACCATCTTTGAGAGAGATTGATGGAATGGGTGACCAAAAGTCAATTGGATTGGCTATTTTTCATTCGACAATCTTTATCAAATAATATTAGATTGATGAATATGGTAAGAATTCATTAAGATGGCAATATGTTTCATTGTGCTTACCACTGATATTGAACGGGGTTTCAATATCACAACGAAATGCCCACGGATCGAAAGGTTAACCGTGGAGTTGGCTGCGCATAAGTTTGGCAGCTATGAAACCAACTCCTAAGGGTCGGTCTGGAACGTTTCAATTCGAGGACCACGAGATTAGGCATCGAGGATCCTATGGAGACTTGCACTAAGTACTGCAGTCGTGTTTCGTCGGCAGGAGACGTAGGTCGTCTGTGCAGTTTTAGTGGGTTGGTTGGCTAGGTAGTCAACTGACTGAAGTGACTCACGGGAATCGTCATATGGAAGCCTCTTACGGCTTGGTCGGTATGATTGGAATTCCCGGTTCCGATAGTACGAGAATTAGTCCTCTGACTTGAGGAATCATGGCAGTTACGTGCATATGAAGACTGTATCTTGAATATGGCAAGAGGTGGCTGTGTCGTGAGTCATGGTCATCATAAGCCTTATCCAGTGCAGTCGGAGTATGTAGCGAGGACGGTGGATTTCAAGAGAGGATCTGTCCCCTGTCATTATATGACAGAGAGTTCTCCTATGCACCTTGAGATGGTTTAGACTCTAAAAAGTCTTTGGCCAAAGCAATTGATCGATCAGGGATAGGTTTCCTAGATCGGATCAGTAGAGTAAACGCATCTCGAGTGTTAAGCATAGTTGCCTAGTCAAGGATGGGAACCGACACCCAATTTCATGCCCTAGAGTAAGGCCAGGAGACGGTTGACAGTAGGACCGTACTCGTATAGATTCGGAGCCTAAATGTTCACGCCAACATTCACCTAGTCTCTAGTGCCATGGACCGTTGCTAGACGGCCACCATGGTAACGGGCGATTTCTAATTATGGGATAATTATAAATAATTAATTAAATTAGATTTATTTAATTGTGTTGGTAACACATGCCCAAGTCTAGTTGAGGGTGAACCTAAAGAGTCACACTCTAATCACCTACATGTGATGGAATTAATTTAGAATTAATTCCGGAAGGAAAAGATTAATTTAATTGGATTAATTAATTTTTTTGGAGAGGATAAATGATTAAATCATGTATATAATAAATCCATAGGTTGGATTTTTCCAAAGATTAATTAATTGGATTAGTTAATTTTGGGCTTTAAGCCTTTTGCATTAATTAGATTAATTTAATCGGCTTGATTTTATTTATGGATTGGATTCATAAATTAAATGAGAGAATGGGCTTGGGTCTTTTAATTGGATTAGAGGACTTAAAGTGATGGACTTAAAGATTAAATTGGATTTAATTTAGGGCCATTGGACATGGGCTCAATCTATTGGAGCCTAGTCACTTTAGACCAAGCCCATGACCTGTTCTGACTTTGTATAAGTTAAAGGAAGACTAAGTGCACGAAATTTTCAGCATTTATGATGAAAAAGCGGCTAGGGTTTGAAGGAAGAGAGAGGAGAGAGTTTGGATGAGATAGGTCTCATCTAGTGTGGTGTTGTGACTAGGTCAAAAAACACTAACACACTCTCCTAACTCTAACAACCCTAACCCACGTTTTTTGCACTCCAACAATCAGCTTCTCTTCTTGGTTTTTTCTCTCCCAAAAATGCTCCTCTCCTTCGTTTCTTTGGTTCATCGAATCAGAGAAGGAACGAAGAGAAATCGACGCCGTTAACTAATAACGTGTTGTTGATTTCTCCCTTTCCTTTCTTTATCTTGCTAGCACGAGAAAAAGAGAGATCCACGTGATTAAAGTGGACGGATTTAGAGGGTTTCAATGTTGAAACTCGTGGAGAATCAGGTTGAAAAGGGATCAATGCTTGTAGCCGTACGAGAAAACTACAAAGGTAAACTTCGTCTTTGATCTTTCTATTTTTCTCCGTATTATTCTTGGCCTATGTTGTATTTAATACACCGAACGCCCGGGAAAGATCAAGGGCACACCCCTTGATCGGGTATTAATTTCATTAATTATCGCTTGTTTTACCATTTTTCGATTATTCGCGCTTCCGCTGCGCTTCCCGGGCCGATCCGCTTCCTTCAAGTGGTGGTATAAGAGCCCAGTTCGTGTATAGGCCTAGAATCTAACGTGTATTACGTGTTTCAGCATGTTTACATGTTTTTAATCGGCTTTGGAAGCATGATTTTTGGATTTTAATTGCATATCTAGATCTAGGGTTTATGTGTTTTATTTTTGCATTTAATTTTGGACATGAGATTTTTTATTGAAATTTGGAATTTCTAAAAATTGATAATTTTCTTGTTGTTTCAGAAATTGCAGAAAAAAAAAGGCTTCAGAAAATCGAAAAAAAAAAAAAACGAGCAGCGGCCGACGCTGCCGGCCGTCTGGCAGGTACGCAGGCAGGCGCGCGCGCGCTTGCGAGGGCCTGTGGCGCAGGCGCCTGCTGCGACCGGCTAGGCCGGCCGGCCGTCTGACCTAATTTTTTCTGATTTTTCCAAAATTTTTCATTTTTTATTTTTTCTGATTTTTCTGCATATTTTTCTGAAACAATTAATTTTGGTGAATTTAATTTTTGGTTGAGATTTGGTATTTCCCAAGATTAAATTACTAAAATTAATTTGGATAGGTTTTCAAACAAGAATTAATTTTTGCATGGGTTGCACTTATGTCCATTATTAAGTTGCATTATTTACATATAAATTTATGAGATTTGATGTGTAATTAAATTATGATATTGGATGTCATTAATTATAATGCATGGTTTGCATTATATTTTGTGTGCATATTTATTTTGGAAATAAATGTGCTATTTTGTTAATTGGATTAACATGGATGATCACGAAGCCTATTGGACCCTGTGTATGGTTTATTTTCTGTTGGGTTGGGGCTTGCGTGCCTCTTATTTTCCTTTTCTCTTCGTTTTTAGCCTAATATGTTTAAAGCTTGCTTTCTCCCTATTAATGTACTCCCCCCAACTGTTGATTGGGGTTTCATTTTAAGTTGTAATGAGAGTAGAATAGGTGGAGAGGATTTTACTTTATTTTTTAATAATTGTAAAGAGCAAGCCCAGATGATGGAGGCCCATGGAGGAGGCCATGGATTGGCTCAGGGAGATCCATGGAGAAGAGGCTCGAAGGATGGAGCCCACGAAGGAGATGAAGAAATAAAGAGAGATTACAAGGCCCATAATGTGTTAATGGGTTAAACATCTTGTAATAGCGTAGGGCTACCCTTAGACTGACCATAGATCCACTGCGGGCTTAGTGGGTTGCATAAGTTTTGGGCTTGTGATCATCCAATAGGGGCGTGCTAGGTTTTTATTTTGCATGCGATGCGTTTTATTTAAATGCATTATATATTGGATATATTGTCATGCAAGATATTAATTATGATGAGACCTCGGTCAAACTACTAAAATGAACTCTCACTTGGGGACCAAGTTAATAATATTAGACCCTAAAATTGGAAATAAACACAATGGCTCGTTATTCCATACATCCCATCCACAGTAATGTAGTGAGGAAGCCAATTTCACCCATACGTGGTCTCACGAGTCGTGGCACGTTTGGACTGAAATGAAGCTGCACTGTTATTGTGAATGAAGTGAATACACACCTATTTCCCTGCCTCAAGAGTCGTGGGGGGCGATAGTGTATGCTATGATTCGGTTGATGGATTAGGACTAATGCCAAGTGATGTAATTTCCATGCCTTCCATCCACAATAATGTAGTAAGGAAGCTGATTTCACTCATACGTGGTCTCACGAGTCGTGGCACGTTTGGACTGAAATAAAGCTGCACTATTATTGTGAACGAAAAGACTACGCTTCTATTTCCCTGTCTCACGAGTCATGGGGGGCGATAGTTTGCGGTATGATTCGGTTGATGGGTCGGTCTAACACCAAGTAACATGATTTGCTTGGAGTCCTCGGAATCACGTGAAAAGGTGAGGCGAAATATCTTGGGGATCTCGTAGGACGAGAATGGTATTGGATACCTCCCACAAGGTTATTTCCATGTGAATCGTAAAAGCGGGGCATGGAGAATTTCGCTTATGGACCTCAAGCCCACTAGGAAAATGGTTTTCCCGAAACCCTATTTGAGAGTGATGGGCTTTCGCAGAAATAGTGGGAGAGTTAGTGACTGAAGTCCAAGTCCTTAACTTGAACCTAATATTATGATAATCTGCTTACTTTTCTGTTTATTGTTAATTTCTAAGAATCCACTTAACTATGCTTGAGGCTAATATCTAATGGAACAAACTTTTTGGATTGACTGAAAAATCTGAGGATGAAGATGGTCCTTGATTTCGAGAACCAGACTTATGTTCTGGATAAGTCTCTACCTCAGACTTATTTAATTGATATTTTGATATATATTTTTTCATCAAATTAATGGCCGACAAGTGGCAAAATAAAGTATTCCGACCAATCAAATCATGTTTCGCAGTCGAAGATTCCAACCAATCAAAACGCGCCATGTGGAGCAATTGCAGTACGCTCCAATCAAATCAAGACAAATATTTGTGATATTTATCTCTTTAAAAAATACAAATATTAAAGAGATAATGTCACATTGACCAATTATGTCGTTTCAAATATATGATGTTTTTTTTTTTAAATTAAATTATAAAGAGATAATACAAAGGTGTTCAAGCGCATCACAACTCTACCTCTTTGACACCTATATAAAGGGGTCCCTAGGGCTCATTCAAAACACACAAAGAGCTTGAGAACAAAAAGAAAAATAAGGGAATAATGCAAATAAGTTTCTCTATGCAATTCCTCAAGTGCAAGAATATTCAAGAGCATTCAAGGCGGAGATCGACTCTTTCGTCAAAGGTGCACCACAAATTATTGATTTTAACTCGATATTATATGCACTAAATCTCGAATTAACGTTATAAATATTCAAATATTCTCTCAAGAAGATCCAAGTAGCGAATCCACTTCCAAATCATCAAAATTCAAGTCAAGACTGTATCGTTTTATTCAGAATTACAGGCGGGAGCCCTCGAATTAACGTTATAGAAATTCAAATTCAAGTTAAGGAAAGATCTACAAGAAGATTTTACTTTTGAATTTGTCAAATGCCTTCTTGAAGAGAAGAATCAGAGGATCAAGTAGAGATTGTACCCACTTTTTACCTATCAAATATATATTTTCATCTGTGATAATTTTCTCGTGTTTTAATTTTCAGACACGATAAAATTAGCGCTCACAAATTTTGGCATGCCCAGTGGGACTATAGTTACCTCTCATCTCTTCTGATCGCAAATCAACTTGTAAGGCCAATGGAGATGAAGAACGATTTTTCCAACTCCCCAAATTTCAAATATCTAATGTCGAGTTTGGTAGCTTCTTCTCAACAAAACAATCATGTGGGGGCAAGTAAAGATGGATTTATTGCATTACCTCTCAAGTTTCACTTAAGTTGGGGGCAAAACAAGAAACTCAAGTTGCAGAGAAAGATTTGCTCGATGATAATATGATTCATTTATCGTCAACAAGTTCTAAAGGTGAAATTGCAACATTTATGATGGTGCAAACTACTTCAATAGAAGAACAAATCGGATTATTGACAGCTGCGGTAGAAAATTTATTGAAGCATGTTCAAGCACGCGACGACCAGCTTAACAAACTCCACGACAAGTTTCAAAGTACCCCAACGTTGAATGAATTGAAAGAGCAAGATTTCCCAGTTGAATGCAATACAAGTAAAGATGTTCATATTTCTACTGATGGATTTATTTCTATTAAGCATGTGAAGAATACTATGAATGAAGTAGCAAATACATATGGAACTCGAGTTCAAGTTTTCAAATCTTACATGAAGCCTTATACAAAAAGGATTGAGCAATTGAGAATGCCAGAAAACTACTAACCTCCAAAGTTTCAACAATTCCATAATCATGGGGATCCTCGATAATATATTGCTCACTTTGTTGAAACATGCAACAATGCTGGAACCGATGGATATCTTTTAGTCAAGCATTTTGTTTTATTATTCAAAGACGCTGCTTTTGATTGGTATATTAATCTTCAAGCAAATTCTATTGATAGTTGGGATGATTTACAAAAAAAAAAAATTCAATCACTTTTACAGTAATCGCGTATTGTTAGCATGATTGAACTGTCTAACTAACATTAAGGAAAAGATGAGCCGGTGCTTGATTACATCAATAATTGGAGAGACCTATCATTAAACTGCAAAGATACTTTATCTGAAATATCTGCATTTGAGTTATGTATTCAAGGCATGCATTGAGAACTATGCTACATTCTTCAAGCATTAAAATCAACGACTTTTGGAGAGCTAGCCACTTGAGCACATGAAATTGAAATTAGCTTCAATTGCAAAGAAGATGAATATTTAGTTGACGCCAGTGATGATAATGGTGATGATGATGATGCAACACCATAAAATTTGAAAATTCTCAATACTCCTAGATGTGAGTATAAACTATCTAATGTCTCCAGGAAAAAAAATCAATGCTCTTGGACATGAGCATAAACTATCTAATCTCTTTGAAAAAATAATTCCCAATGCTCCTGGATACGAGCATAAACTATCCCATGTCTTTGCAAAATAATGTCCAATGCTCCTGAAATACGAGCATAAATTATCTTATGCCTTTGAAAAAAAATCTCAATGCTCCTAGATATGATCATAAACTATCTAATGTCTCAAAATAATTTCAAAAACTCTTGAAATGAGTATAAACTATCTATAAATTCAAATGAAGAACTCCTTGATATGAGCGTAAACTATCTACAAGTTTACTAGAAGAACTCCTTGATACGAGTATAAACTATCTGCAAATTTGTTTGAACAACTCCTTGATATGAGTATAAATTATCTACAAATTTACTTGAAGAACTCCTTGATACGAGTATAAACTATCTGCAATTTGTTTGAAGAACTCCTTGATATGAGTATAAACTATCTACCAATTCAAATTGAAAAACTCTGTGATATGAGAATAAACTATCAATAAAAATTCAAGTGAACTACGTTTTGACTTGATCCTCCAACGAGGTACGTAGGCACCTAAGATATTTTCAAATTTAGTCACAAAAAAAAAAAAAAAACTCATGAAGAAGAATCAATTTCGAGACATGTTCACTCCTTCTCTTCGCTGCACTAGATGCTCGTGAACAAGTCTCGAGGGGGCATTTTTAGACATGTAATATTTTATGTCCAATTGAATGATAAGTGTAAAATAATATATTAATTATCAATTTTTATTAATATTTTAGAATTTACTAAATTAATTCCAGGTATAAATAGTCAATTTAATTGATATTTTGATATATATTTTGTCATCGAATTAATGGCCGACAAGTGGCAAAATAAAGTGTTACAGCCAATCAAATCATGCTTTGCAGTCAAAGATTTCAAAGAAAAAAGAAACCAATTGCAATGTGTTCCAATCAAATCAAGATAAATATTTGTGATATTTCTCTTAAAAAATATAAATATTAAAGAGATAATGTCACATTGACCAATCATATCATTCCAAATATATGATGTATTTATCTCTTTAAATTAGATTATAAAGAGATAATACAAAAGGTGTTCATGTGCATCACAACTCTACCTCTTTACCACCTATATAAAAGGGTTCTTGGAGCTCATTCAAAACACACACAGAGCTCTAGAAAGAAGAGCAAAGTAAGGGAATAACGGAAATAATTCCCTCTATGCAATTTTCCAAGTGCAAGAATATTCAAGAGCGTTCAAGGCGGAAATCGACTCTTTCGTCAAAGGTGCACCACGAATTATAGCATTTAACTCGGGATTATATGCATTAAATCCTCGAATTAACGTTATAAATATTCAATATCCTTTCAAGCAGATTTAAATACGAATCCACTTTCAAATCATCAAATTTCAAGTCAAGACTATATCGAAAGATCTACAAGAAGATTTTACTTTTGAATTTGTCAAATGCATTCTTGAAGAGAAGAATCAGATGATCAACAAGAGATTGTACCCACTTTTACCTATCAAATATATATTTTTATTTGTGATAATTTTTTCGTGTTTTAATTTTCAGACATGATAAAATTAGCGCTCATAGTATGCACAATACTTATCCAACTTAGGTTGGAATTGTAACGTCCCAAAAATTATAGTACATAATTGTAGGACTAATTGCTAATTATTGAAGAAATTTAGTTGATAATTAAACTATGAGTTGAGATATGAATATATTAAAAGTTCCAGGGACTAAATTGAAATTTTATAAAATAAATGAGGTTAAATTATATAATTTTGAAAAGGTGGGGGTGGGGGGGGGTGGGGGGGGTAAATCATAAATTAACAAAAGTTAAAAAAAATTAATAAAAAATTTTAAAGGGTAGCACGTGGGCTGCCACTACTTCTTTTGAGGGTAAGTGCCCGTTTTTAATATTGTAATTATATATATATATATATATATATATATATATATATATATTGTATATACAATTGAAGAAACATTTCACACACAGCAGTTTAAAAAACTTCAACCTTTTGCTGCAGTTTGAGAAACAAGTAAGAAATCATTAATTTAAATTATTGATTAATTAGATATTATTATTATTTAATTTGTTTCTTTATTAAATGTAAGTTATATTGACCAATGTTCTGTTTAACCGGAATATTTATAAATTTGACTATTTAAATTAGGGGTAAATTACATCTACCTCCCTTAAGGTTTTGGCTTAATTACAAATACCCCCTCGTTGTTTAAAAAATTACAAATACCCCCCTAATTTAACGACCGTCTAACAATTATCCCAATCTATCCATTTTTTTATAGTGAACTGACCAAAATACACTTATGAATTAAAAATTATAATTTTATTTTTTTTTCTAAAAAAATATTTTTTTTATCGACTAAGGGGATAATTTTTTTTATAATTTTAAAAAAAATTTTCATCCATCCAATTCAATATTTTTATAAGATTTTATTTTTTTAAAAAAAATTAAAAAAATACAGTAAGGGCAAAATTGATATTTCTATACCTCCATCCAAGGATTAGATAATTTTATCAAACATCAGGGGGGTATTTGTAATTTTTCAAATAACGAGGGGGTATTTGTAATTACGCCAAACCTCAGGGGAGGTGGTTGTAATTTACCCTTAAATTAGTGTCAAATTAAATATCACATTTAACATAAAAATATTATAGTTGGTTAATTAAATTACTAGATTTGTTAGATTTAATTATTACTATAGTTAATTTACTCAATTTCATCGGGCCTATTGATGAAATGGTTAATTATAGGTATTGGGGTTAAATAAATTCTATAGCAGCGAGAAATTGATAGAAAACTTACAAAAATATTAAAAAATTATATTTAAAAAATATAATATTTATTAAAAAGAAAATTGAGATTTTTAAGATGGTTAAATTTGTAATCGTTGTTAACAACGATAGTATAGTATAATATAATGATATAAAGGGTTTGATTAAATAAATTCTTATGAGTTGATTGAAAAATTAAATATAACTTGAGAAGTTTAAAAAGTATAGTTAGTTCGAAAATAACGGAATGAAGATTTGTATTTCGATAAGAATAAAATATTAAAAGACTGTTGAAAGTCATACGAATAATATTTAATATTTTATTTAAAAATTATATTATTCTCAATATATTGATTATATGAAATATAACTTATTATAGGATTCGGGGATAAAGTAGTGGATTGAAATACCTCCTTATTTGCTAGTAGAGCATTGTTAGATCGATGTAAGTGAATAATTAGTGTTATGTATATATGTTTTATTTTCTTGTGACACTATTGTTATATAAATCTGTGATTCGTAGTAAAACTGATTTACTTGGAAATGTATGAGTTGTGGATGATTTAACTTAAATGATTATGATGTGAAAATAAAGTGAGAAAATACATTGAAGTATTACATTTGTTGATTGAGGTGTTGTTGGTGTTGGTAGATGAATATGTGTCAATATATGATTTTATGTTACTAGCTGCTTACAAGAATGGTGATATGTGGAAAAGAGGGAGTTATGGGAATTGAAACCCCTTTGATTGGTGCCGATGGCTCTTCGTGAAACAAAAAATGGCCTCGATACTCCTCGTGGATATATTGGCCTCGGTGGCTCTTTGTGAAAAACAATAAACGGCCCCGACGACTCTTCATGGATAAATTGGCCTCGGTGCTCTTCATGAAGAAAATAAATGGCACCGCTGGCTTTTCATGGTTTATAAAGGGGGTAATCTACTTATAAAAGGTGGAAAGATGCGATTGAGTTGGTGGAGAAAAACTCTATATCACCTTTTGATAAGGAGACTAGGAGAAGAGGAGTATAATTGATTGTTTTATTGTGAGTTGACTATGTTATGCAATAAAGTCGATTATGTTGAGATTAAAATTGATTTGACTGCATACTAGATAAAGTTTATTTGTGATAAAACTAAATTAATTGTACCCTACGTATGATGGTCATCTTGTTTTATTTGGACTACATTTGATGTACATATACAGATAATGCCAGTTGTTTGCTTACTGAGTTGCAGGCTCATTCATCTGCTAACATTTTTCAGGAGTAGATCTGAAGGAAGCGGATCGGCCCGGGAAGTGCGGCGAAAGTGTGAATAATGGAAAAACGGTAAAAACAAGCAATAATAAACAAAATTAATTCTGATCAAGGGGTGTACCCTTGATCGTTCCCGGGCGTTCGGTGTATTAAACTATACATAGGCCAAGAATAATATGAGAAAAACAGAAAGAGCAAAAACGAAGTTCACCTTTGTAGTTTTCTCATACGGCTACAAGCATTGATCCCCTTTTCAATCCGATTCTTCTCCACGAGGTTTCAACATTGAAACCCTCTAAATCTGTCCTCTTTAATCACCGTGGATCTCCCTTTTTCTCTTGCTAGCAAGATAAAGAAAGGGAAAGGAGAAATCAACAACACGTTATTAGTTAACGGCATCGATTTCTCTTCGTTCCTTCTCTGATTCGATGAACCAAAGAAACGAAGAAGGAGAGGAGTATTTTTTGAAGAGAAAAACCAAGAAGAAGCTGATTGTTAGAGTGCAAATTCGTGGGTTAGGGTTTCTAGGAGTTAGGAGAGTGTGTTAGTGTTTTGACCTAGTCACAACACCACACTAGATGAGACCTATCACATCCAAACTCTCTCATCTCTTTTCCTTGAAACCCTAGCCGTCTTTTTCATCAATGATTCTGAAAAATTTCGTGCACTACACCATATGAAACCAACCATCTCTTCCTTTAACTTATACAAAGTCAAAACGGGTGTGTGTTACCAACACAATTAATTAAATCTAATTTATTTAATTATTTCTAATTATCCTATAATTAGAAATCGCCCGTTACCATGGGTGGCCGTCTAGCAACGGTCCATGGCACTAGAGACTAGGTGAATGTTGTGTGAACATTTAGGCTCCGAATCCATACGAGTACGGTCCTACTGTTAACCGTCTCCTGGCCTTAGTCTAGGGCATGAAATTGGGTGTCGGTTCCCATCCTTGACTAGGCAACTATGCTTAACACTCGAGATATGTTTACTCTACTGATCCGATCTAGGAAACCTATCCCTGATCGATCAATTGCTTTGGCCAAACACTTTTAGAGTCTAAACCATCTCAAGGTGCATAGGAGAACTCTCTGTCATATAATGACAGGGGACAGATCCTCTCTTGGAATCCACCGTCCTCGCTACATACTCCGACTGCACTGGATAAGGCTTATGATGACCACGACTCACGACACAGCCACCTATTGCCATATCCAAGATACAGTCTTCATATGCACGTAACTGCCATGATTACTCAAGTCAGAAGACTAATTCTCGTACTATCGGAATCGGAATCCCAGTCATACCAACCAAGCCTTAAGAGACTTCCCATATGACGATTCCCGCGAGTCACTTCAGTCAGTTGACTACCTGGACTACCTGGCCAACGGAAACACGGAATCCTACAGGCTTGTATCTTAGTCAGTCTCCATAGGATCCTTGATGCCCAATCTTGAGGTTCTCGACTTGGAAAGTTCCAGACCGACCCTTAGGAGTTGGTTTCATAGCTGCCAAACTTATGCGCAGCCCAACTCCAAGGGTTAACCTTTCGATCCGTGGGCATTTCGTTGTGATATTGAAACCCGCCGTTCAATATCAGTGGTAAGCAAACGAAACATTTGCCATTTTGATGAATTCTTACCATATTCACGAATCTAATAATATTTAATAAAGATTGTCGAATTAAAAAAGCCAATCCAATTGGCTTTTGTCACCCATTCCAACAAGATCTTGTGGTATCTACCCGTTGAGGGCTAGGTCCAAACCTTGCGTTCAGTCAGGTTGGCCAATATGCGGTTTTCTCCTAACTCGTCGGTTGAAATATAAATCACATTTTGGGAAGTTAGAGGAGAATTAAAAATGTGGACGGTGAACTACTAAAATGATTTACTTTGTGGTGTTTGATATGTGCATATATATATATAATATTAATATTGTGGGTTGTGATGTATTTGTGACGTAAGGTTGCGTGTACATAATGATTATGTGCATATTTATACATATAATCATGATTTACTTTAAGTATGTCATTTAATGGAAATATAGTCGTAGTATTAATAGCGGGTGCTACAGGTACGACCTTCTTTGCCTATATTGGGCTAGGCTAGTAATCCTCTACCTTCGATTGCCATCAAAACTCGTGTGATAGGGGCACTCAAGGGAGTGTACATGGGTAACCCCATCTAGATATTAGAATAGGTGACCTGGAAGCCAATCAGATTGGCATACATGTAATCCGTTTTGATAATATCTCAATTTTATGTAATATTATTTAGTGAATAAAATGAGTATTCGCTATTAACATTTCCTTTGTTATGCTCATCATTTATATTTGTATTTACTTTAAATATCACAAGAAACCCCACAGACCAATTTGACAACCGTGCAACAGTTGGAATATATTATTTAAAATTTATATTAATCTCAATATATTGATTATATAAAATATAACTTATTATAGGATTCGGGGAAAAAGTAGTGGATTGAATAACTCCTTATTTGCTAGTAGAGCGTTGTTAGATCGAGGTAAGTGAATAATTAGTGTTATGTATATATGTTTCATTTTCTTGTGACACTATTGTTATATAAATCTTTGATTCGTAGTAAAACTGATTTAATTGGAAATGTATGAGTTGTGGATGATTTAACTTAAATGATTATTTTGTGAAAATAAAGTGAGAAAATACATTGAAGTATTACATTTGTTGATTGAGGTGTTGTTGGTGTTCGTAAATGAATAAGTGTCAATATATGATTTTATGTTACTAGCTGCTTATAAGAATACTGATATGTGGAAATGAGGGAGTTACGGGAATTGAAACCCTTTGATTGGTGCAGATCGCTCTTCGTGAAAAAAATTGAATAGCCTCGGTCCTCGTGGATATATTGGCCTCGGTGGCTCTTCGTGAAAAAAAATAAATAGCCTCGGTCCTCGTGGATATATTGGCCTCGGTGGCTCTTCGTGAAAAGAAATAAAAGGCCCCAACGTCTTTGCATGGATAAATTGGCCTCGGTGCTCTTCATGAAGAAAATAAATGGCACCGCTGGCTTGTCATGGTTTAGAAAGGGGGTAATCTGCTTATAAAAGGTGGAAAGATGTGATTGAGTTGGTGGAGAAAAACTCTTTATCACCTTTTGACAAGCAGACTAGGAGAAGAGGAGTTTAATTGATTGTTTTATTATGAGTTGACTATGTTATGCAATAAAGTTGATTATGTTGAGATTAAAATTGATTTGACTGCATACTAGATAAAGTTATTTGTGATAAAGCTAAATTAATTGTACCCTACGTACGATGGTCATCTTGTTTATTTGGACTACATTTGATGTACATATATAGATAATGCCAGTTTTGTTTACTGAGTTGCAGGCTCATTCCTCTGCTAAAATTTTTCAGGAGTAGATCTTGTGGTATCTACCCGTTGAGGGCTAGATCCAAACCTTGTGTTCAGTCAGGTTGGCCAATATGCGGTTTTCTCCTAACTCTTCAGTTAAAATATAAATCACATTTTGGGATGTATAGAGGAGAATTAAAAATGTGGACGTGAACTACTAAAATGGTTTTACTTTGTGTTTATATTTGCACATATATATATATATATATAATATTGTGGGTTGTGATTGTATTTGTGACGTAAGGTTGCGTGTACATAATGATTATGTGCATATTTAATACATATAAGCATGATTTACTTTAAGTATGACATTTAATGGAAATATAGTCGTAGTATTAATAGCGGGTGCTACAGGTAGGACCTTCTTTGTCTATCTTGGGCTAGGCTAGTAATCCTCTACCATCGATTGCCATCAAAGCTCGTGTGATAGGGGCACTCAAGGGAGTGTAAATGGGTAACCCCATCCAGATATTAGAATAGGAGACCTGGAAGCCAATTAGATTGGCATACATGTAATCCATTTTGATATTATCTCAATTTTATGTAATATTATTTAGTGAATAAAATGAGTATTCGCTATTAGCATTCCTTTGTTATGCTCCATCATGTATATTTGTATTTCCTTTAAATATCACAAGAAAGCCCACAGATCAATTTGACAACCGTGCAACAGTTGGAATATATTATTTAAAATATATATTATTCTCAATATATTGATTATATAAAATATAACTTATTATAGGATTCGGGGAAAAAGTAGTGGATTGAATAACTCCTTATTTGCTAGTAGAGCGTTGTTAGATCGAGGTATGTGAATAATTAGTGTTATGTATATATGTTTCATTTTCTTGTGACACTATTGTTATATAAATCTTTGATTCGTAGTAAAACTGATTTAATTGGAAATGTATGAGTTGTGGATGATTTAACTTAAATGATTATGTTGTGAAAATAAAGTGAGAAAATACATTGAAGTATTACATTTGTTGATTGAGGTGTTGTTGGTGTTGGTAAATGAATAAGTGTCAATATATGATTTATGTTACCAGCTGCTTATAAGAATAGTGATATGTGGAAATGAGGGAGTTACGGGAATTGAAACCCCTTTGATTGGTGCGATCGCTCTTCGTGAAAAAAAAATAAATAGCCTCGGTCCTCGTGGATATATTGACCTCGGTGCTCTTGTGAAAAAAAATAAACGGCCCCGACGTCTCTGCATTGATAAATTGCCTCGTGCTTCTTTCATGAAGAAAATGCAATGGGTAATCCTTTTTCTCTTCCGAAAGAATTCGTGTTTTTTTATTTATCGGTAGTTGTTGCGTCTGGTTGTGTAGTTTGCCGTGTTCGGTAGTGGGTTTTGTCTACCCGGCCTTGCTAGTATCACAGCCTTCTTTTGTCTCAGTCCTTTTCCACAGCAATTTCAAGACAGTGTGTCCGGAATTTGCTGATGGGGGCACTTTGTCAAACTTTTTGATCTCCGCAATAACCATTGGAAATTTTACTAGAAATTATCGTATTCCACGTGATTTCTTCTGGATGTTTGTTGTTTTCATGAAGGGGGAAGTAGTTTTTTCATGAATTATTTCTGAGCTTATTCCAAAGCAATGGACCCGAGAGTAAAGGAAGTAGAGCCATCATTTGGCTTTATGCGCGCAGAAGAATGGAAAGACTCAGTAACTTATTTGCTCTTCGGTGACCTCCTTGAGGTCTATGCGAAAACATCATGAACTTTTGACGTGT